>OX465037.1:4322495-4629995 GCA_949841015.1 Aplysina aerophoba | reverse complement strand
GCGTGCATGTACGTGCACTCACTATGAACGCCCTTGTTTTTAATACATCTACATAGCTACGCAGTGGTATACAAATATAATGCACTGAAATGATATGTATATGCATAAAGTGACATACAAATTCTTCACGTGCAGTTGTTCAGCTGGCATTTGCTCGACAGAACTACACTGTCGTTGAGGGTAGTTCAGTCAATATCACATTGGAAGCAGTTCCTCCTTCTGAAGGCTATGACCTTAACTTCACTGTGACTCTCCAGTACATGAATGGGTCAGCTACCGGTGAGTGTGCCTATACTGCACTAACTGTCAAGGATTGGTCATCTTTGACATTAACTTTACATCTCAGTGGTTATTTATCTCCCTTTCCCTGTCAACAGCTGGCTATGACTATACACCTGGTCGGTACAATGTGACCTTCTCTGCTGGTCAAATATCAGCCAACTTGACATTGTCTACCATGGATGACAGCACAACAGAGCTATCAGAGTACTTGGTGGTAGTGATTATCTCCACTGACCAACCAGACGCTGTTGAGATTATCTCACCCAACATGGCATTCATCACTACTCTTGATAACGATCCAGGTACTGCACAACATGCACATTCCGCCCATGATTCTGTCCATGTGTCTAATGGACTATGCATGTACATATGTACAGTATGTGCATGTATTGTGTGTATGCTATAACGCATTCAATGTATTCGTGCTTATATAATAGAAACACATGCAACTGCATGGCAGAGTGACTGGGGGTTAATTAACGTGTTGCATGTGTGTACGTATGTAGCATTAACAGTGGAGCTGTCTGCCTAGTAGATACGTATGAAATGTTGCAATATTGATGACAATATTTCCCTATCAGCTGTTCGAGTGCAGTTTTTTGAACCACAAAACTATACCGTCACTGAGGGTGATATGGTCAACATCACTTTGGCAATGAACACTAGTGACTACATGTTTGACTTCACTGTCACCGTCCAACACGTGGACGGGACAGCTACCAGTGAGTCCTTCAACTGCAAATATGAAGCACATGCTGTAGTGATGAGTCCTTACACCCCAGTTCTACCTTCCATTCACAACAGCTGGCAGTGACTATGCAACTGGTCCATACACTGTGACCTTCAGTGCTGGTCTTATGTACGCCACTTTGATGTTGTCTACCATGGACGACAACACAACAGAGCTAGCAGAGTACTTCAGAGTGATGATTATCTCCACTGACCAACCAAGTGCTGTTGAGATAGGGTCATCCCACGTGTCATCCATCACTATTGAGGACAATGATCCAGGTAGCAGTCTCATTCTGACTGTGCTGTTGCATTTGTCTGAACTGTCACTGCACATTACCTCAATTATGTGATGTGCTTGCAGTGTAAAGTGTGTGTCTGTATGTGTGTGCATGCGTGCGTGTGTTTGTGTGTATGTGTGTGTGTGTGTGTGTGTATGTGTGCGTGTGAGTGAGCAAGTAATGTTATGTGTGGTCCAAGATGAAGGCCTGAGTGGCTACGATGATTCATTTGCACTTATTCTTAATTGTGAACAGTGGCTAAAAGTCAACTATAAACACAGTTTGGCAGATAGACGATGATGTGGTCATGCGAAGTACACATGATCAAGACAAGAAAATATATAGCAAGGCAAAAAAATACCCAAAGCAAGGTATAAGATAGGGACGAGGGTAGGGGAGCTAGCTAGAACACCAAAAGGTCATGGTCAGTCCTGGACATCCTTATGAGAAAACAAGACAGCTCCATCAGCACCTCAGTGTACTGCAAGGCCACCCACACAGACCAATACCTGTCTTTCCAGTCCCATCATCCAGCGGCACGTCAGAGAGCTGTTGTCAGGACACTGCTGCATACAGCTGAGGTCCTCATGTCATCAGGTGTGAGCTGGGCTGAGGAGTAGAAACATGTGACCAAAACCCTTTAGAGGAATGGATACCCCACAGGTTTCATCTGTAAGCACACCAGTTCAGCATGTCCACCCAAATGCTAGACAGCAGTGAAAGGCGTGCATTGCTGACCCTTCCTTGCCTCCGTGGATTGTCTGAGTCCCTCTGCAGAATGCTGAGCCTTTTTCACCTTCCATCCTTTTATGACCTTGCAACAGGAGCTGATGCACTCGAAGGACCCTGTGTCAATTATTCACAGTTGATGACGCATCCAAGGTCACTTGCTGGCCTGAAGGATGCTGAAGCATGGCTAACTGTACCAAGTTAAGACTCAACCGTTTGGGTTCGAAGCACTCCGTGAACTGATCAACTCAAATGACTACAAGAGCACACTATAACAACAGTTCACAAGCGCATCCTAAAGAAAAGCACAGTACACAATGAAATCAAGCGTACATACCCTGGAATACAGTCAAACATAATCACTTACATAAAGACTAAAATGCACTCAATATACCACATCTCTTCCCCACTAAACAGTGTCAGCAATGTCCATATTGATCTGGCAGTCGCCTGTCACAAGAAGAAAACCTGGGATGATCTTGATCACCAGTATCCGGCATATATCAGCATGGGGCATTGGTGGGTTGTCAGCTGTAACTGGAACAGGTTTACTCTCTGAACAGGAAGATGCGGTAGTTGGCAGTTCTGCAAACACTTCAGTGTCTTGCTCTGGATTCTCCTGGATGTCACCAGTAGCTTGTCTGAGGCGAAGATGGTCAATATGATGATTCCTGCAGACACACGAGAAGACAAACAAACTTAGTACAAAAGAGGACTATCATATACCATACAACTACCCCAGGACTCCACTTGGGTCCATGTCTGAAATTTCTAGGACATACTTCTTGGCCAAGAGTAAACTCATGAGTTCTGGCATGAACATCATAGTAGCTAGACTGCTGTGCCTGTTTTTGGGTTACATGATCAGCACATGAATGCCACAACCGATCAAGCCAAGTGCGCAACTCTCGCTGTAGGAACAACTAGCTTGGAGTACAGTTGGTAGTAGCGTGGGACGTAGAACGATAAATCAAGAGAAATTAGGTAAATGCAACTCTCGGGGAATACCTTCTTGTTGTGCCACATGCATGGCTGTTTTGAAGGTCTTGACAAAATATTCAGTCAGGCTGCTAGAAGCTGAGTGGTATAAAGGAGGCACAGTGAATGTGCGTACTCCGTTCGCTGCCAGGTACTGCCTCAGTTCTTCTGCAACAGACTGTGGGCCATTGTCCAATACCAATGAAAGTGGTAGTCCATGCGATGCAAAAACATGTCACAGGACCGTAATGGTGCTGCCAGCCATGGTAGAAACCATCTTAAACACTACCGGTCATTTGTAGTGTGCATCTACCATGATCAAGTACGATTTTAACTGGAATGGACTGGCAAAATCAATTTGCACTCTCTGCCATGCCTTTGCAGGCCAGGACCACGGATGCAAAGGTGCAACTGCCAGCATATCCTTCACAGCTTTGCATGAAGTGCAGCCTATGGCAATCTCTTCAATATTCCAGTCAAGACCTGGCAACCAAACATAACTTCAGGCCAAATTCTTCATTCGAGACATCCCAAGGTGATCTCATACAGGTTCATTGCTGTGTGACGATGATGAACTGGCAAGGTATTGAGCTTATAGCACAGCATTATCTTCAATTTGTCCTGCAGCTACTTAGGGACAACAACACTCATCCCCCACAGCAGGCACCCTCCTTCTACAGACAACTCTCTTTCCCTTTGCAAAAAGGCTTAGCATACCCTAATACATTGGAGGGCATTCATGCTGTGTGAACTGCAATGCCTTAATGAGGAAAGGATCCATGTGAGTAGCTTGTTGGACTTGTACAACTGTGATTGGCAAGCACTCCATCCGAGACACCAAGTGGATGCTCGCTTCGGGGGACTCTCCTTCCTTCGTGTTAATTGGATGGGAAGTCTGGATAACCCATTAGCATTGCCATATGGGCAACTGTGGACTGGATGTCATAGGTTTATGCAGATAGGAGAACAGCCCAGCGTTGCAATCGTCAGTGCAAGGATTGACAGAGGGGCTTGTGGTCAGTGCCAAGGGTAAAGTTCTTTCCACACCGGTACTGGTGGAACCGTTTGATGCTGTGATATTGTGGTCACTAGAATACTTTGATAATGAGCGTACTCACTAGCCTAAAACTTCAATGATCTTAACTTACAAAGATCAGCTTCAATACATAACGGTGTAACCGTTACACATGTTTGCTCAGCTTAACAGTTGTTAGCCCAGTATCCAGGTTAATATAACCATGCACAATGAAAGAGCAATCATACACATGTTCTGCACAACACAGCACACACAAAACAACAACCGTACACATGAAACCAAACACAATACACGTGCATGTTCCACTACACCACTCTTCGACTACACCACAGATGTCAAAGACTAAGCATTGTCCACTCCCATGACTAGAATGTCTTCAAGGTAGCAAACTATGATGCCTTGGAGAATTGTGTCCATCGTTTTCTGAAGCAACGCAGGTGCAGAGGCGATGCATACAACAGGCAGTTGTACTGGTATAGAGCACTTGGTATAGGTGTTTACCGTGGTGCGCTTCTTGGATTCATCTTCAAATAGCAGCTGTTGATAGGCTTGCAAAAGATCAAGCTTGGAAAACGTCAAGCCCTTGGTGAGCGAGGTAAACAACTAATTGCTTTGGGCAGTGGGTAGCGATCCACATCCAAAGCAGGATTGACAGTAATCTCATAATCACCACACATGCGATAGGTACCATCTCACTTGGAAACTGCTACAATGTGGACTGCCCATTCACTGTGAGCAACCTTTTCCACGATTCGTTCCGCTTCCAATTGGTCTAATTCTGCCCTAATGGCACCGTTTGTAGTAAATGGCATGGGTGAGGCTTAAAGAACTTAGGCACTGCATCCGGACAGACATGCAGCTTGGTATTGTGGATTGTGGCAGTTCCCAGTTCCTCCTTGAAAAGCTCCTTGTAGCGCCAAAGCAAGGGTATAAGCCTTTCAGTGCCTTGTCAATTCACATGGCAAATCTGGTGCCAATCTAACTTCAGGAACTGTAGCCACTCCCAGCTAAGCAATGGGGGACCACTTCCTTCCACAACTACCAGCCGCAACTGGTAGGACTGTGTGCCATACTATACAGGCATGGTCAGCTGTCCCAGGATTGGCAGAGTATCCTGGGTGTAGGTCACAACATTGGTCTTGCTGAACTGGACATTATGGAAACATGCTTGCACATGTGCTCAGAAATGAGGGAGACTACAGCCCCTGTGTCTACCTCCATTGTGATAGGCTGTTTATCAATGAACACCTCACAGCTGTGGCCTTGGATGAGATCGTACAAATGGTAAACATGCGCCATTCCTGGGAAGGTGTGGTCCTCTTCTCTTCCCTTTGTAGTAAATGGCACAGGGTGAGGCTTAAAGAACTTGGGCGCTGCATCAGGACGGACGTGCAGCTGGGCATTGTGGATTGTGGCCGTTCCCAGTTCCTCATTGAAAAGCTCCTTGTAGCGCCAAAGCAAGCCTTGTCGATTCACATGGCAAATCTGGTGCCAATCTACCTTCAGGAACTGCAGCCAGTCCCAGCTAAGCAATGGGGGACCACTTCCTTCCACAACTATCAGCCGCAACTGGTAGGACTGTGTGCCATACTATACAGGCATGGTCAGCTGTCCCAGGATTGGCAGAGTATCCTGGGTGTAGGTCACAAGATTAGTCTTGCTGAACTGGACATTATGGAAATATTGCTTGCACATATGCTCAGACATGAGGGAGACTACAGCCCCTGGGTCTACCTCCATGGTGATAGGCTGTTTATCAATGAACGCCTCACAGCGTATGGCTATGGCCTTGGATGAGGCCGTACTAATGGTAAACATGCGTCATTCCTGGGAAGGTGTGGTGCTCTTCTCCCCAACGTAATTAGTCACCTTACTGCTGCCGCTTGCTTGCGAGGAAGCAAGCGGTGTTTCTTGGATCCACATGCTGCTGCGATGTGGCCCTTCTTCTATAGTGACAATCGCTCCAATGAAATGGTCACTGGATGAAGGGTGGCTCGATTTACCACACCAGTAGCAAGGCAGACCTGTAGCGTGCTTCGGAGCAGCTGAGTTCTTCCTGACAGGGTAGCTCAATGTGCCATTCCGTGAAACCTAGTTCACACGAAGAGACTCTGGCCCTTGCAGAGCCTTGGTGCTCTTGTCGGTGATCTCCATAGCCTGTGCAGCATCGACTGCTTCCTGAAACTGCAGTTCCTTCAAGGAAAGAAGCCTCTTCTGCATGGCTTTGCTGATATATAAGACCACACATGAAGCAATCACAGAGGACGTCATGCGAAATTGGGCTATGTAGTCAGCCACCGTCTCGGTAGGCTGCTGGTCCCTCCGATGACAGTGGAAGCACCTCTAGTAACCCTCTCTGGTTTTTACCGGTGGCCTTATCCTGGGGCTCGTCAGGAACACTCCTTCGTCGCAGCACCTCATGCTGAAGATGTGGTGGTTGCTGCAGCGTGTTGTGTAGGCTCCTCTCATGCTCTTGCACTAGCTTCTGAGTGCTACTTTTGTTCACGCAGGTACGATTGAAGTGAGGGCTTCCCACTAGCGCAGTCATGAGAAAAGGTGGAGGTTCTCTGATTCCAGCATGTGAAAACAGATTTGTCCTTGCTGATGTTTCGTTCAGGGTACTCTGACTTTCTAAAGGGTACCCTAACCCTCCTCAGTGACCAGAAGACATACAAGAAACTGGCAAAAGACCCTGCCCTCAGTCTTGAATGCAAGATGAATGCCATGTTGCTCTGCATTAAGAAGGCAGGCTCCATTCCTGATCGCCATTTTGACAGACTGCGATCATCAGCTGGTAGACTTCAACTCTTGTATGGGCTGCCAAACATACACAAACGAGAGGTCCCTCTGCGACCAATCATATCCTTTGTGCACTGTCCAACCAGCTGTCCAAACACCTGGCCTGACCTGGGCTCGGTAAATCAGCAAACCTTTGGCACTGCTATGGGATCCCCAGTTTTGATGATGGTTGCAAACCTGATCATGGAGGATGTGGAGGAGAGATCCCTGGCAACAGTGGAAGTGAAGCCTATGTTTTGGAAGAGGTATGTCGATGACACCTGCACAGCCCTTCCAGTGGACAAGGTACAGGAGTTCCTGGACCACCTGAACAGCATTCAGCCCAGCATCCGCTTCACCATGGAAGTGGAATCAAACGGCATTTTCCCCTTTTTGGATGTGCTACTGCAATGTGACTCTGACGGCTCCATCTCAACTACAACTAGTTTATAAAAAGCCCATGCATACGGATAGGTAACTAGACTTTGCTTCCCATCACACCCTAGCTCACAAGATTGCAGTTGTCCGGATACTACACAGTACGGCTCTGGCCATCACCTCGTTGGTGCTGGGCAAGGATGAAAGGACAAGATGCATCAGACAAGCCTTGTCTAGCAACGGCTATCTCAATGGAGTCATACAGCACCACTCTGTCCCCACCAACTCCAGGACAACCAACACACAAATCCCACAGGTAACATTGCCCTATGTGTGGGGTGTTTCAAAGGCAGTTAGACAAAGCTTGGCCCCACCAAGTGTAAAGGTCTGCTTCCATCCTAACATGACCCTCAGACACCTGTTGATGAGGCCCAAGGACCGTGCTCATGAGAGTGAGAAGGCTGGTGTTGTCTACCATATCCACTGTGCTGTCTGTCCAGCCACCTATGTAGGGCAGACTGGCAGACGTCTAACCCAGCGGTTAAAAGAACACAGGCATGCTGTGGAGTCGGGGGCTCAGCCAACTAAGCTCTGGCTGAGCATGCCTGGAGTTCTCATCATGCAGTGGACTGGGATAGCACCAGGGTCTTGGGTCACCAGTGCAGCCTACACCAAAGACTAGTACTAGAATCTATGCATATCAGAGCCCAAACGTAGTCACTCAATATAGACAGCGGATCAATGCCTCTGGCGTACAACTCGTTGTTTTCTAGTTAAGATCACCAACAATCTGTCCCCCATGTCTTTCTAATATTAATTCACTCTACGCATGCGTGTAGACTGCCCCTGTCACTTGTGTCCTTGATTTCCTTGCATTAATTTATTCATAGCATGTTGATTGCCTAATCATCCACAACAGGTACTACATGTTTGGCTAATCGCTTGTACTATTAACTCAAACCAGACTGCTACACTAGAACAATGATTAGGGCATTTGCTCCGCCCTATTGATTGGAGCTAGGGAGCACCTCTCCAGTCATCCCAAATAAATCCTGTAAGAAATACGGACAGCTGCAGACCCCTAGTCCGCCAATTTTAGCTATTTCGCGACACTTCTTGGCAAATACAGTAGGTACATGTTACTGTGCCAAGAGAGTGTTACACATATATATATTGCAGTTTAGTGACACAGTTGGATCTAGCTTTCAAGGGATTAGGGACACTTTAGAGAGTCTGTAAATATGTTTTCCACAGTGCATTGTATGTGATTGCCAGCATGCACAGATTCCTCGCGTGTACAGTTGGTACAGTTCTACTGTACATTATCAATTAGCAGTGAATTTTATATTTACGACACATTTGCTTATGAATGCCCACTCTTGCTATTGCACATTCTATAGTCAAGGTGATGTACCATGTGCTCTCTGTTTTTGTATTGTTTCAGGTCCTCCTAACATGCCCATACTAACAGAGTTAAGGGCTAACTCTACATCTCTATACTTGTCCTGGGAAGAGCCAGCAGACAACAATGCACCTATCCTTATGTACCAAATCACTTTGCAAGTAATGGAGAAACAGATGTTCTCAGTGTTCACATCAAACACTACTGAGTTGTATGTGACCGATCTGACCCCATTCACTGTGTACACTGTGCAAGTAGTAGCAGTGAATAGTGCTGGGTATAGTCCACCGAGTGAGGTCATGACTGTGATGACTGAAGAAGGAAGTGAGTGCATATCTGTCTGCATTGATGCACCTGTAGTATTCTTGCAGTGTAGTTCATTAGTTATGTACAGTACCACATCTTACATGTGCATATGTCACACAGTGCACCATATCTACAGTAACACATCACATCTTATACCATGTAAGCCCTAAGTTTCGTGGGATTAAATTTGCAAATTGCCGTTTGGAAGAGTATTTCACGTTTTTTTCTTTCACGAATGGCAGCCTGGATATTTATAATCGTAATGTACATAGTGTACTGTATATAACATTCATGAGGATATATTTTTGTGAAGGCCGACTACGTCACAAAATTTGTGAAAATAATGTCCTGTGAACATTTGAGCATACATGGCATGCTTCCAACTTACATGTCTGTCTCATGCAAATGGCGTTGGAGGGAGATATTATAAATAGGTAGATAGATTGATGGATTATTAGAAACAGGAGAGCTACATCCACAGAGTGCGTTTTCATGCAGGTCCTGGATGGTACAAGGATACACACACAGGCACATGCAGTTGCAGGTCTAAGTAAGTAATGAGTTCAGATAAAGAGAAAAGAATTGAATTGAAAGAGTTGATTATGTTCAATACTGCATTCTTGAAGGATTGCAAGCTTGATATACTTCTGATTCTCTGTGGAAGTTGATTGTATTGTAGAGCACCTTGGAATTCAAATGATGACCTGTATACTTCTGTGTGCATGTGGTTGTGGCAGTTGGAGTTTGTCAGCACCTCTAGTTGACGAGTAGGTACAGTACATGAGTTCTTAGCAAACGTTTCACATAGATAGCTGGGAGCTTGGGTTAGCATGCACCATTAACGTCATCGTTAGTGGCATTCGTCACACTGTCAGGGTCCATACTCACATAGTAGATGGTGGTGTCGTCAGCATATATGTTGATAGTGTAGCTAGTAACTACTGCAGGTACGTCACGTTCATAAATACCAAGAATAGCGGTGGGCCAAGAATGGAGCCTTGTGGTACCCCTCTGGAGACTGAGGTCCAATCAGAGTAGGTGTCGTTGAGGGAGACTCTCTGCATTCTGTTGGAGAGATAGTTCAAGAACCATTTGTGCTCTTTGTTCTGAATTCTATAGGATGAGTGTTTGTTACGAAATATATTGTGGCCCTACTCAAGTGAATCAGGGCTGTCCCAACACATTTTCCACAATCAAATGACACTCTCCAGTCGTCAACAGTCTTTAGTAGCACATCCTGGGTGCAGTGTTCAGGGCGAAAACCTGATTGACATGGGTGGAGCAAAGAGTTCTCTGTCAAGTACGTGAGAGTTGCTTACGGTTGAGGGACTCAATGACTTTCACAAGACTAGTAGTATAGATATGGGTCTAAAGTCAGATGGCTGGACACCTGCTGTACTCTTGGGGGCTGGCCTTCTTCCACTCTGCGGTGACCTTACCACTAACTCCGGTTGAAGAGCTTAGTTATGTTGAGTGCAATGGTTTCAGTAGTAGGTGGGATGAGACTCCATCCACTCTAGTTGATTTGTGCACATTCAGCCTCTTCAAAGCTATCACGACTTCATCTTCCCCATTATTTATCTTGATCAAGGGGACATGTTTGTTTGCGATGTCCATGAACAGTGTCTTCCAATAATCCCATCTTTCATCAATAGAATCAAAAACATCCATGACTCTCCAGAGGGCCTCCGGCAGGTCGGTTAACAAGGTGTCAGCCTTATACTTCTTATAAGAGCTAATCTTCTTGACTGGTTGAGTAGGTCTCTTTTTCCTAGTGGATCTCAATGCATAAAGGAGCATATGGTCACTACCTGCTAGTGGAGTGACTCCAGAAGTGAAGCGCTTAGGGGCTATGATGAGGCAGAGGTCAATGAGAATCTGTCAGCGTCGTGTGACACTGGTAGGCTGGGAGATGAGCTGAAAAAGTGGTGGTTCTTCATGATGGGAGTGAAAGAGCTGGTAGCAGCATTAGACACTAAGATGTTGCAGTTACGGTCACCATTACCATCAGCTCCTTTTGTTCTCTTGTTCAAGCACATCCAACAGGACTTTTATGAGACTTTTAGCAGAGTAGGGTGGTCAATAGATGTGACATAGCAATATAGCAGTTTTCTCAATGTGCAACACCAGCCATATAGCGTCACTCTCCATGTCTGTTCTTCTGTGGTTTCTAATGGATTCATGAACTTGGACCAGGATACCACCTCCCCTTTCCTGTCCCTTCAATACAACTTGACGTAATCCACCAAAACAGCACCATCAGCCACAGAACTGTCCAGCCATGTTTCGCTGAGACCAAGGATTACAGGGCATTCACTTAATTCATGTATTTATGTATTGTTTGGTTTGTTGTGATCTGTGCATGTCTGTGCACTGTATGTGTATATATACACTGTATTGATACACATGTTGTAATGCATACTGTAAATGAGCACGAGTACTATGTGTGTGCATTCCATTGTTGTATTAATCAGTTTATGCCCTATCTGCAGTTGCTTCTGTGCCGTTGGGACTACTGGTGACAAATTATAGACCCAATGGTTTCAATCTGGAGTGGAACCCTCCCAGTAGCCCAAATGGAAATATTGACTTTTATCAAGTGACCTTGCTTGTCCGGAACAAACTACACCTTCCTGCAGTGACGTCTGTCAATGTTAGCAGTACTTCATACAACTTCACTGGCCTGGCACCCTTCACTGGGTATTCAGTCCAAGTGTGTGCCTACACTATTGGATGTGGTGACATTGCCACCTTGAATGTAACAACATTGGGAGGTGAGAGAAGGTGTCTTAAGATCAATACACATTGTCATGTACAGTACATAAGGAGCTACCAATAGTCTAGTTACATGCATTCATTCAACATAGAGTTATCTTTTAGAAAACACTCTATTTTCCAGTTCTTCCAGAAATATTCCCCTCAGATGGAGTGAGCAGCAAGCCAATCAGCATGGGAGACCCAGTGACCATTTCCTTCACCATAGTGAATGAGCCTGTTCCTAATGTCACTAGAAAGGGGATCCAGTGGGTGTTCACTGGGATTGGAGGTGCTGTCAACCTCTCCTGCACTAGCACCTCCAAGTACTCCTTCTCTGACAACTGCTTCAGCCTCACTGTTAAGAACACAGAAAACAGTGACGCTGGTCTGTACCAGATATCAATCACAACTGAGGCTGGAGTTAGTATGAGTGCAGTTGGAATATCAGTCAGTGGAGGTGAGATGTGATAGTGAGATTGCGACCTCATTGTGTGTGTGTGTGTGTGTGTGTGTGTGTGTGTGTGTGTGTGTGTGTGTGTGTGTGTGTGTGTGTGTGTGTGTGTGTGTGTGTGTGTGTGTGTGTGTGTGTGTGTGTGTGTGAGTGAGTGAGTGTGTGTGTATGTGTATGTGGGTTTGGGTGTGAGTCCTTGTTGGCACAAAAGCTGAGTGAGTAGGCTAGAAGGGTGACAGGTTAACAGTCAACAGGTCTGGCATTCTAAAGATTGAAAATTACATACAGCATTTGCTTGGTTACAAGTCTAGTCATTCACTTGTGAACCATACACCTCTGGGATGAGTAAACACTTGTGAAATTTTCTCTTAGGTGCTGGCGCACTTACCAGTGTGAGACACTGATTGTGCAGCACATGCTAGTAACTTAGTAAATTACCAATTGTAGAGGGGCGCAATCTTGTGGCCAAGAGTCCAGGATGGATATTCTGATGCCGTCACTCAAGTCCATATCCCACCTCACTCATCTCATGGGTCTTGCATGCCCATACATGACTGCACTGAGAGTTCCATGCAGTTGTGGAGATAAGCTGGTGTCCCGCCGCCATCAGAACCACCAGTCTTGTTGCTTCCTGCTGGCTCACCATCTAAATGGGGGCCACACAGCTAGTTCTGGGTGCAGTAAATACAAGTACAGGTACAAGTGTGTGTGTGCGTGCATGCGTGTGTCTGTGCGTGTGCATGTGTGTGTAATTCACTGGGTATTACATAAGTCAAAGCGTGTGCCAACTACATTAGATGTAACAACCTCGGGAGGTGATGTCATAAGGAGTAGGACTCACTGTTGCAAGAGAAGCTCATGATAACCTATAAGATCTAGGCTGCTTGTGGTGGAGTTCCTCACACGTATGAGTCCATTGTCAATAGTTTTGACATATGGCCCAACATAGAAAAGTGCAAATAAAGATTATAATGCTAGTAACTTAGCAGATATGAAAGAGCATTGAGGAACACCAATGGCCTTGTGATTATAAGGCAAGGAGACATTCATGATGAAGCTTGCACAGTGTTATGGTCAAAGGAGCAGATGGGCAGATGTGGATCGGAAAATACAAGTCATGGAAGGACTTCCAAGGTGCAGTTACGACAGCAGCAGAACAGGGCCTGCATGGAAGACCACAAGCTAATAAGGTATGGATACAAAAAGACACTCTGGAGCTTGTAGAGGAAAGAGAATGGCATTTATGCATTAGCAGAAGGATAGACTGGATTAGACACAAAAGCAAGAGTACAGCTTATTGGCAAGAGTTGAGGAGAGTGTGAGGAGAGATGAAAATATAAATACTGGGATGATGCTGACAGAAATGCATGACGAGACGACAAGGGAAGTTATTGAAAGATGAAACAGCTCATAAAAATAGCACAAAGCCATGTGCAACCATCTCAGATGAAAACAGCACTTTGGCTGAGTCTACTGTTAGGAGGGAGGTTACAGAGGGCACACTTTGTCAGTTAGCAGTCAACTCAGTAGGTCCCAGTGTGAACGTACAAAGGGCTGAGGTTGAAGCAGCTTTGCAGAAACTCAACTTTGGAAAGGCAGCAGGCAGGCAGATAGGATTTCCTCTTAGTTACTGAATGGTGGTGGTTTTGTTGTTGCTAACAAGCTTCCAATGGAAGAGGTTTGGAGAGCTGAAAGTATGAGAGGAGGTATCAGCATCAGCTGTAACACCAGCAAAAGGCTGTTCCTAACATATGGGGATACTGTGGAAGGTTAAACAACAGTAGCTTAGGATGTGCTGTATGCAGATGGTTTAGCACTGGTGGCAGAGCAGAAGCAGGCCTACAGAGGATGTTAAGGGTGCTAGATATGGTCAGCAAGAAGTGGGAATGGCCATATGGGTAGAAAAGTCAAAAGTGGTAGCAGTGGGATGTGAAGATGTGAATGCAGCCATTGGTTTGAACAACCAGACTGTAAAAGAGATTGAATCCTTCACCTATGTAGGAAGCAGCATTGAAAAGTCAGGACAGGCCAACACAGAGGTAGACAGCTGGATAGAGAAAGGGGCAGAGCGTACGTACCAAATGTGGTGAAAGAGGGTGTTCTGGACTTAGAACTTGAGTACGACCACAAAGTTGAGACTGTTTCAAACTTTGGTTATGTCTGTACTATTGTACAGAGCAGAGATATCACCCAGTAGGGCTTGAGGAACATTTCAAGTGAAGTACCTCTGTGTCATCATAGGGGTAACCAGATAGGGACGAGATTAGGAATGAGAACATCTTGTCCCAAACCGATGAATTGGCTATCAAAGGTCAATTGAAGCACCTCAGCAGGTTCCAGTGGCTGGGACATGTCATGAAAATGGATAGAAACCAGGTCCAGTGACAATGTTCGCAACAACCTGAAGAGGAAGAATCAGACTATAAGGTGATAGACCACTAAGATGAATTGATCTTGTGACCAGAGACCTAGATGATATTAAAGACTGGACAACCAACCTCAATGGTGTGAAGCTTTTCGATCCCTCATGAGGATAAGGAATGGAATTGTGGGGGGGGGGGGGGGGGGATGGTTGTGAGTTGGCAAGTGTGAGTGTGTGTGTGTGTGTGTGATTGTGGGTGAGGGTTTAGTGTGTGCACCATTATCACCTCAATACATCATTAACTGCATATCATATGCTACCTTCGTACTGCAGTACAACCTCGGTTAGTAACCACTCTGATGAACACCACCCTGGCTCAAGGAGGTTCCCTTGTGCTTGTATGTGCAGCGGTGGCTGATCCTCGCCCAGTGTTTGCCTTCCGCTTCAATGGAGATAGAATCATGATGAACAGCTCAAAGTACACCTTGGTCACCAATAATACTCATGGCACTCTGACTGTGGTCAATGTGCAAGGAAGTGATGAAGGAACTTACACCTGTTCTGCTTCCAATAGATATGGCAGTGTGACAACAGTAGGTGTACTTTCAGTGCAAGGTATGTTTAAATGTCTGTACTGTGCTATCCTTACACAAAATGTTGCGAATGTAACATGCATGTTACTTGAAGGTTCGAACAACATGCATGTCACAAACATGTAGCATGCATGTAACATGCATGTAATATGCAGGTTGTCATGCATTTAACATGCATGTAAGAGCCAGTTTGAGCAAAGTCCATGTTTGGGACATGTCATGTATATACATGCAGGCTAATACAAGTAGAATAATAAAGCCATGTGAATCTAATTCCTGAGATTATAGATTGAATGTACGTATGATGTGCAGGACACTCATAATGCATGCATGCAACATGCATGTAAAACATCCCAAATGCATGTTATCTCATGCTCTGTGCATATAACTTGCATGTTACATGCGCAACATTTCGCATAAGGATGTACATAATCTGTATATAATGTATATAAATTTATTCCTGTAGCAAATCTGTGCTACTGCATTGAACTTTCCACCTTTTCCCACTACTAGTGCCACCAACACTCACATTCTCACCTTCTGCTGTCCGTGATGTTGTAAGAGGTGAAGACTTGATTGTTGTGTGTCAAGGCAGTGCTGATCCATCACCAAGAATTAAGTGGTTCAGAGGAGACCAACAGCTAGGTGTTGGGCACCAAACTTCAGTAAATGCGTCTATTGTATCGCAAAGCATTGATGGCATAACTACCAGGAGCCAGCTCACTGTCATGGGGTTCACATCTGAAGAGGCAGGAGTGTACTCTTGTGCGGCAGTTAATGCTCTTGGAAATGATTCTAGGTCATTTCAAGTCAATGCAGTCGGTGAGCCACCTAATTCTTATGTTCTTCTCTTTATAAATTATGTACTTTATTCCTAAAGAGCTAAAATTAGAGATATACATATACTATGTTATATATGTTCCTCTGTCCATTATCGGTATACAGTGAGGTCCAACATTACCAGCGTTATGAGCAGTGTAAATGGCTCAATAGGCCCTTCACTGTTTCATGAAGGAATACTAACACTGCCTGAATTCACTCCTCGACTTGAGCTGACATGTGAAGCCTATGGTATTCCTTCACCTGATGTTGTCTGGCTGATTAATGGCATTGCTGTGCAGAACCTCTCTACCAGGAGAGTCATCACGGTTGAAGTTGGACAATCCCTTGGTGAATTGGGCAACCTTACACAGTCTACTCTCAGTCTCTCAGAGGTGCAGCTGTCTGATGCAGGGGAGTACACCTGTAGAGCCACCAGTGGGAATGTGTCCCCCATCCCTGGCACTACAGCATGGACATTCACATTGAATGTCACTGGTGAGCTGTTGATCTAGGGGGAAATGTTCAATGAACATCATACATATGTCTACACACTGGTATTGGGACTCCTCTGTGTGAATTCATCCCTAATGCATATGATATATAGTGTTGCCATGTTGTCTTCCCTGCCAGAGCTCAATGAGTGTGATCCTAACCCCTGCCTTAATGATGGTACATGTGTGGATGGAGTGCAAAACTACACCTGCACCTGTGCCTCATTCACTAAGGACAGTGTAGTGATATACTACACAGGGAGGAATTGTAGCACAGGTCAGGATTACTGAGACAATTCTCCATATACAGCAGACAAACTGTGTCACATTTTTATTATTCTACTCTTAATGCACAGAGGTTGACAATCGAGTCCGACCATCTATTACTGCCAGCCCTTCAAATATGACAGTGACACTCCATGACAGGGTTATCCTGAGCTGCTATGCTACTGGGAACCCCACCCCCAGCATTCGCTGGTACAAGGATGGCAAAGCAATTGTCGGCCCTCAGGCTATTGGGGATGTGTTTTTGATCCCAGAAGTAACCCCAAATGAACGAGGCTTCTACCAGTGTAAAGCATTTAGTAGTTTTGGGAACTCTTCACTGTCAACAGAAGCAAGATTAATCATCATAGGTTGGCTAATGCACACTCACGCACATTCATGTGCCACACTGCACAGTATATACTAGTACATAACACATACCACCAAGTGACCCTGATTCAGATAGATGTAGTTTTAACAGTGATTAACAATTATACACTAAAAGTAGGATACACCTCATATACCAGCTTGAAATGTGGATGAACAATCCTGCTGACATTTCAGCTGTGATACTCCAGTCTTGTCTTTGTATCCTACATGCTTTAGCTAGCCAAGAATCCCCTTCACTACGCTAAACATCAATCGTATCATAAGCTAAGCTAGTATAGATAAACAGTTCTGTCCTTAAAGACCTCATGCTTGTAATGAGGATGACCTCTTATTTAGAGCCCTCATTGTTTGATTGATTGATTGGGTAGATGGAGTGTTCAGAATATTAATTTGATTACAGTATACATATTGTGTCTAGCCCATGGCTTACACCAAACCATAGCACAGACTCCTATTGATGTATTACACACAAATTATATACTTTGGATGTTAATGATTGACTGGATGCTAATGATTTGCTAGGTATTGTCCAATTCCGTGTCATGATTGAGGATGAGACTCCTTCGAGTGAAAATAATCAAGCTGCAGAAAACCTAGTACAAGCTGTGAGTTCTGGCGCAGCATGTGATTGTGCATGTGTGCTAGTGCATATATATTAAGATGCATAATATATGTTTAACCGACCTTACTTCATCTCTAATGCTTAGTTGAGGCTTTATGCAGTCAACGACCAGCCCTTGTCTGTGGAAGGGAACATAACAGCAACTGTGTACTCACTGGTATCATCTGGAGACAACTCCACTGATATTGTGGTTACATTGGAGACTAACAGTAGAGAACCTCCAGACACCCTCACTGATTTCCTGACACAGCCTTTAGAGCAAAGGCTGCAAGAATTTACTACTATTGACCAGCAGTTCATGTTCCGTATCATAGGAACTAAGCGGCATGGTATGTTATTGCATTTTGGATGTAGGGATAGGGGTCTGCAGCATAGGCCACATGGTAGACCTTTTCTGTGAATCAAGGCCAATTTGACTCCCCAAAGCCTTATTTAGTTGCAAATGTATGACAAGGATTCAGCAATATTGGAAACAATTATGGGTGGCAAGTGCACATACGTCAGTCATGACATGATATAAAGTTTGAGAATTTCCATATATTGCAGAAATGGTTCCCCTAGGAACAATAGTCTCTGCCACTGTTAGGGAGGTGCTGTCCTGAAAGCTGTCCACCAATAGTTTAAGGGCAGCCTAGACTTGGATCATGACATTGTGGTGGAGGCTCTGGTGTATGGAGCTTCTGTAACAGTCTACTTCATGGTTTTACTCCAAAGGATCCTGTTACCTACTGTATGTTCGATGCATATCCTGCAATGGCAGTTTTTGGTCAGCTTTCCTTATAATATCAAATATGATGCATTGTATAGAATTTTTCCTTATCAACCCTATGTTTCTCCCACCAAGATGGCTGCCCTGAACAACCAGCTTCAGACTGTGGCAATGTTGCTCCTGTGATATGGCCGGAGACTGAGATAGGCAACATAGCCACTGTTACTTGTCCATGTGGGGTGGATGACCAGCTGATCCAACTCTTGCAAGGCACTCGACGTTGTGGGGGCACATATGACAATGGTGCAGTGTGGCAAAACCCACAGTGTGACAGTTGTAGTTTCAGCAATACAAGGTTAAACCTTTGCAAGCTTGCTCAGGTTGGTTGTCATAATGGTACTGAATTAATTTTAATCAGCTTACCAGTGCTGTCGCAAAGGAGATGATACCATGATATTATATACGTATTCATCTTACGCAAATTTCTTTTCTAGGTTGACAGCCCAGCCCAACTTGCCAACCTTCTTGTCAATATCACTGACACATCTACGGAGATTCAGAGTGAAGATGTTTCCCTGACCGTGGGGCTGCTGGACACTGTCAGTACTTCCATGGAAGACTTACAAGAGAAGGATGTCAGTGATGGTGGTATAAAATACCTTATACAGTAGATCCTGGATATGGTATATGCGTTTAAACTATGACAGATAGTCTTTCCCTGTGCCATACAATGTAGGTGCAAATGGACATTCTTTCCATTGTAAGTAACGTGCAGCAAGTATCCCCAGAAGAGTTGGAAGCCAGTCAGCAGAAGACAAATTCATCTGCAAGGTTAAACAATGTCATACATATACAGTACCTGTACCTGCTCACATCAATATCAGCATATACGTACTATTTCCCTATAATCATAGTGATATTAATTTAAGTCACACTGAGCCACAGCCTTATGCAGTACTGTAGAAACATATGTGTTGTAATAGTTAAATGCCTGCCAAGAAGGATCTACGGGATGTTCATGGCAGCGTCCAAGGGCGTGAGTGCTGAGTGGTCTAAATTCCATAGACATGCGTTGCTTGGTATTTAACTATTATCTAAAATGACTCACTGACTCCATCACATCCTTACCGTATTGCGACAAAAAACATTCTCTATGTGTTACATGCACTATGCAGACACTGTGTCTGAGAACATGAACTAATCATCACACTCACTCTGTATGTAACATGATATAGAATCACATGCTGAGCATTCAGAGTAATTCTTTGCGGTTTAAACATTTCCTTCTCTTTGTTTCAATGTGGTCTTCTAGGGTAGTTTTCACCTCCCCTCTTAGTTACATTAAAACACACTCTCAAGATGCCGGGGCAATGATCAGCATCTGATCTCGGTACACCACACCATAAAGACATTGAACTTCTCCACAATTGTCTGCTGATCAGTACTCATGCATTCCTACCCTTTAGGTTTACAATCATTTTCTTCTTTTTCTTCACCAGCTGTAACTCAAAATGAAAACAACTATTGGAACTCTAGGAAGAAACTGCTACAAATGTTCCACACTAAGGACAGAGTAAATACGATTCAATTCAGCTTTAAGGTTTTCATGGCTCATAGCAACAGTGTGAGCTCCACCATTAATTGAATGAACGTTGACAATGATGTCAACAACTTGTTACAGACCCAGATGTACTCAAAATGTAATTCAGCAGGAAGACATTGATACGGTCACGTGAGGTACACATAGACCTTGACAGGAGTAGTGAGAATACTGATATGTAATAATACTGATAATAAATTGAATATAATAATATTGTTAAATAATTCAACAAGGGAAAGGAATCAGAGAGATGCATAACGAATAAGAGAAATACATAACGAAAGAAAAAAGTCATAGAACACATGGTCAGTCCAATAGTGCAGCATAAACTTCCGGCATGGTGCCTTTCTCTCTGTGAAAATGGCCCAATGGTGCAGTACGGTATATGCCATGACTTCAAGAAGCAGCTTGTCTGAGTGTGAGGGTGCACATAGTGTGAGGCCATAGACAGGTATACCTTGTGGCTGCATGGAAAGACAAAACTGCGATACGTATTGATCTGTGTGGGGGTCCTTGCGGTACACTAAGTTACTGATGGAGTAATCCTCCTCCGTCATCAACTGGATGTCCTAGGAGGGGAAGCTGCCCACCTGGTTGACCTGGTCAGATGGCATAATATCCAGTGATTACCGCTTGTTTCACCATGTATCTTGTGAACACATTTATCTGTCTTACATCTGTATGCACGTGTTAAATCTTCACAATGAAGTCAGCTGTAGATTGTCAAAGGACATGATTAATCATTTTCACACTTTTTGCACAAAGGTAACATCTATTGACTGTAATGCTGTGTTTCAATTTCTTTCTTATCTGCTTTTAGAATTTTGGAGATTGTTGACGATGTACTGAATGTTGTTACGGTGGCACCGGATGCACCATTTGAATTTGCTAGTACTCAGTTTGGTGTTCGAGTGGAAGACCTTCCTCAAGACATGGATGTTGATGAATCCTTTTCTCCTAACATAACAACCCTGTTGAGCGAAATAATGAGCAGCTCTGCTAGAAGCATGATAACGGAGCAGATGCCAGAGGTCCCTCCAGTACAGGTAGCTCTATCCTCCACTGTACTAAGGCCAAAGGAAAATGAGAGTCAGATACAAGTATCTACTTCTGTGTTTGTAACTGACAGTCTGTTTCAACAAAGGGATACATTTGTCAGAAACAATAACCTGATGAGTCAAGGCGTTGGAAGCCTCATTCTTGATATTTCATTAAGACTGGACGGAAAGGTGCAGAATGTAGAGCAGTATTTCAACAGCAACATAGTGCAACCACAGTTTACCAAAACAGTAGTAAGTGCACTGTAATGGGTGTGTTTAGTAATTTATAAGTATTGTAAAACTGAGTAAATGGCCCCAGAAACACATACATATGTAAGTGATCCACAGTGTCGAGCATTTTCATATTGTGTGCTTCAATCTCTTTTACGTGTGTTGCTAGTGCACATACCTATCATGTTGGTACTATAATCACCAATGTGCTTATACAATTTAACTTTGTTCTGCAGCTTGCCAAAGAAAACGGGAGTGATCCAGTGTGTCAGTTTTGGAACTTTACTGAAGATAGTAAGTATACAGGACATCAAATGAGTGATATATCAATGGCATTGTTGTTGCACATGAATTTATCTCAGTCAATGAGGCTGGCATTGTGCATTATTATTCAAAGTACGTACCAAGACAATGCACAGTACTGAATCATCTCCAGCTTTGGGACTAGTGTGGACCTATTCGTGATGGTACTAATTACACTGGTAATATTGAGAGATCATCTAGTAGAGAAATGTATGTAGATACATAAGCAACATGACCCTCCCACTCACTGCAACAAACTTAAGTTTAGAAATGACTCCCCCAGTCAACCAGCCGAGTCGCTACAGCATGCATACGTAGGTCAAAGTCATTCCCTGCAGGCACCACAGCCTAGGGCAAAGTGACTCCCCAAGCATAGCCTGAATTGACTGGAATATCAGGTGAAAACTCCTCTATCACAACATCCCAGCTCTTTGTCACTTCAGCCTGAGTCAAAATAACTCCTACAGTGGCTGCACTCTAAAATTAGTCACCCTGTCACTCGAGTCTAGATGAACATCACTCCCTCAGTCACTATAGCCTATAGGTTAAGATGGCTCCTCCTATTGCCACAGCCTTTTTGGAGTGACTCTGCTTGCTACTTCAGCCTGTGCCAAAATGACTTCCCCAGTCACTGCAACCTATATATAGATTCAAATCACACCTCCAACTACCACAGCCTAAGGCAGAATGACTCTCCTTTAATTAGCCTGGCTCAGAATGAATTCTCCAATCACTAGGGCAAAATGACTGAACCGGCCACCACAGTCTAGATTATTCCCCCAGACATCATAAGTTGCGTACATTGGAATGACTTCCAAAACTCACGCAGCATAGATGAAATGACTAGCCCGGAGTTTTTAAATAGCCTGCATGAGTCAGAACCACTACCAAGGCTCCTACATACAGCCTAGCATATTTGTCATAGTCTAGGCCAGAATTGACTCTTTCTAACCTGCATCTGGTTAGATGGATATGGGGCATGGGACCACACCAACTGCCGAGTTCTCAAGGAAACGCCACAGAAAGTGGAATGTGGATGTGATCATCTCACTCACTTTGCCATTCTGCTGGTGAGTCACATTTTGCAAAGAGTGCTGGTGCATACAAGAGAAATTATGATGTCCACCATGCCTACTTTGCTATGTCTTGTTGGCTTATAAAGTGCATCCTGTCTCTCTTATAATCCTTCTAACCCAGAATTTTGACCCAAAACCCCCACCCCCTAAAACTGAACCTCCCCCAGAATCCCTTGCTTTAACGTGGGTATCTTACATTGGCACAGTGCTCTCTGTCGTCTGCCTTACCATCATCATCATCACCTATCTTGGAGAGCAGTGAGTGTCACACACTTTCATGCATGCATACACAGTACAGTATATAACGTACCCTATATGGTATTTTTGCACGCTCTAAAATGGTTGTGATTTATATATATATATATATATACATAGCATACTGTACTATCAGACGGCTACATCACTCTAACAAAATTGTACTTGAATTGCTAGGATATGTGAGGAACATTCAAACAATTCAAAATGTGCCTAATTCCTCTGCATACATGATGCCTGCTGAATCGTAACCAACAGAACACATGCTGTTGGAGTGTATATGTTAAAAGGTCATACATGTGTTCTGTACCGGTTTCGAGTGTACTTGGAACCATGTTTTGCAAGGGATTTTTGAATGCTGTGATCCCCCAAAAAATAAGATGGGTCAATGTTCTTGAATTAACACCACGTATTTCTTTGCCTTCTTATGTATATTAGCAAGAAGTAAAACGTAAAAGCTGCCAAAACCATCATAGGCAGTATATGGCTCTGTTTATTTCAGTACTTACGTACCTTTTGAACTGTGCAAACGTAGGCGTGATTTGATAACTACTGTACAGTATACATCCATACGTACCTGTTGTGAAGCTGATAATAGAGGACTAACCTTGTGCCTTGTCATACATATCCCATACCTTTCCAAAGCCATATACATATGTATGCCAACCTGTTAGCCAATAAGATACATTTTGGCATTTACCTATGCCTTCTGCTTTAATTGCAAATTATTTTATGCATGTGTGTGCATGAATATAGCTATCATATGGGCTTGCAAAGCCAAATTAAAGCTACATGTACATTACTGCATTTGAATTTGGTAGCATGTTAAAGTAATTTGTCCTGGTATATTACCAGATCTAGATCAAATGTGCTGCATGATCTGCATGAACCTGCAGTGGAATGTAGCCACTACAGTGAGCATGGCGTATATACTGTATGTATGTATGCATTACATTTAATGCCTGTATGCTACTTGCCACTTTAGGGATATGAGAAAGGCTATCCATTCAAAGCTGCTGACCAACCTGTGCTTTGCTCTGGTTGGGCTGTACGTCACTTTCATCATCAGCACTGTTTCAACTGGAGTTCCTGTGCTCTGTGGAGTGGTCTCTGCACTCATGCACTACTTCTTCCTGGCTGTGTTCTTCTGGATGGCAGCTGAAGCCATCCAGTTACACAGGAAATTAGTCACTGTCTTCAAACCAGACATCTCCAACTATGTTCTCATTGCCATGGCAATATGCTGGGGTAGGCTGGTGCATATGATAGCCACATATACTACATGTCTGATTTCCACGCTGTGATGACATCATGTATTCATGCACATGCATTCCTCCTGCTTCTGCAGTTGTTCCTGCATTCATTGTGATCTTTTCCTTAGCTCCACACTACCAAAACTACATCCATCCACAGTAGTAAGCAGCATTATATATAGACAGTGCAGTCCATGCAAATGTAATGAACACTGCTTGTATATATATATATGTATTTTGTACATAATACAAGTATTTCACATGCTTCTCTCCTTCAACAACCTGCAGCTGTCGTGTGCATGGCTATTCCTTCTGGATTGGTTTACTGATACCATTTGGCGTCATTTACATTATGAACTGGATCATATTTGTTCTAATTTTTGGTAGTCTTTTGCGTGGGCTCAATATTCCGAAAGAGACAGGCAACAGTGAGAACCTTCGCAAGCTTAAGAAATACTTTATGATTGCCCTTGGACTCTCTCTTTTGTTCGGAATGGGATGGGTAGTTGGACTACTAGCTAGTAGTGACCTACCCTCTGCAGTGCGCTATCCTGCTGAGTGGACGTTCACCCTAGCAACTTCCTTTCAGGGTGTGTATTTGTTTGTACTTAAAATTCTAAGGTCAGCAGAGGCACGTAAATTTTGGAAGAGTCGCTTTCTCTGCCAGCACAAGAGGAAGCGAGTGGTTTCTTTCTCCTCCAGCAACACCCAAACCATGAGTCGTCTCAGGAGCTTTTCCTCCACTCTTGCTTCCTGGAGGGGAACACTGACAGCTGGTAGGAGCAGTACAGAGATTGCATCTGCTCAGAGAAAGAATCATGCTCATTTGCAGCCTATCAATTTGGAGCTAGTTGAGAAAATGAAGCCAGATGACTGGTGCTACAGTGACGTTTTCTCACCTGAGCCATTAACTATTCCACCAGGAAATGCCCAAGAATCAGTGATGGTAACCAAAGAAAGTAGTCACCTCAGGAGCACTTTCTTCACTAGTTCTTCTCGGAAAGTAACACTGAGTTCTACAAATCATGAGGATTTGCAGCCTATCAATTTGGAGCTAGTTGTGAAAATGAAGCCAGATGACTGGCGCTACAGTGACATTTTCTCACCCGAGCCGTTAACTATTCCACAAAGTAGTACTGAAGTAATAATGATGGAAACTAGGGACAGGGGCTCTGGCCAGAGCACCACTGTTGCTGAGTCACTGTTCTCTGTGACAGAACAACCAACTGATACGCTGGGTTCAGATGAGTGCACATGGTTCAGCAACAAGGTGCTTGTATCCCAGCAGTCCCAGGCCAATACTTTCACAATGGCAGCGAGTGTCAACGCCCCTTCCTCTCAGTCAGTCCCAAGTCAGTCTGGCACAGGCAATGAATGCTACGTTGTTGAGAATTTGCAGACTGAAGAGATTGAGTCTGATATCATTACACCATAACCCAATGTAAACCTCATGGCAGTATACTACAAGAAGCTGGATTGTGATCACATGCAGTAGTGAGTGTTATATATAATTATATATACTGGTTGTATTGCACCTGCTAGAAGATCGATAGGTACATTAGAATTATACTGCAGAAACACTAATCAATGTTGTGCTCAGCGCTCTAACATGCATTATACATAAATTACAGAACTGTGTATCTGCCTTATCCCATATCTTAACTTAAGTTCATTTTCAGTTTTCTCTGTGATGAAAGCTGCATGCAAGCATTAATCTTGTATGTCATGCACAGATTGTAGCTATAAATAGTACGTACATCATATTTCTAACACTGCTCTTGGAAGTGGATACTCAAGGTAAATTGTTACAAGGTTGAAGTACTGAACTAAAGTGCTACTGAAGAGGGCAACTGGACTTGTATACTTGTATATGTAGCATGCAATTGCAAGGAAAATACCTGAAGGTGTACACATTAGCAGCAGCATGGGCAGTGTATAAACATGTGTTCATTAGAATACATAGAGACTCAGCAAATACATAGAGTGCAGTATATACAGCACTAGTTGCAAAAAGGGGCTTGCTTTACCAGGATTTGATCTTAGCAAGCTAGTGCTTCAGCTCACTTGTTTGGTAAAATTAGCGTGGAAAAATGCAGTAACTGTACATGTTACAGTTTACTGTATATGCATGGCAAAACAGCAATAAATGACTTTCCATCATGATCATCGCTTAAAAGGATATTCATTGTTGTTTAATTACTACGTACGTATATTATATATTATGCATGGTATATACGTACAGTACATCAACTGCAGTTTTCTATGTTATACCAAGCACAGAAACATTCACCTTGTATATACACAGTCCCATATAGTATGTATACACAGTAAAGCCCTGCCAACCACTTGTACACTGTGCCTATACTGCATGCATGCACATATTATACACCAATAAATCACCATGCGTGTCATCATAACATACACTTAAACCATGCAGTAAAACATGCGGTAATGCAACAAACATGTTATTCAAGCAAATTAGCCAAGTAACCACATAATAGAATATTATTTATAATACTGAAATTGTGCAGATGCCAGATTACTTACTAGGAAGTACAAAGTTTGGCAAATTTACAAAATTAATTCTACTTTAAATGGGGCAGCTATTATGCTTCGTTAGCCAGAACATCAATGTCTATCAGTTACTGCTAAAACTGCTAGTGTTAGCGAGGGTACTCTTTACCGCATCTTGATTTGCAATCACATTCACACCCTATCGGACAGGACCTCACTCCTCGAGAAATCATAATCTGCAACATTTGAAATATCAGAGAAAACAGTATACGTATATACCCACCACCGGTGCTGTGAACTGCAGTACAATACAGTACATGTGAAGTGCCTATGCAAAAGTAGCACACGCACAGGTGTACAGCACTTGCTTTGGGCAGAATTGCACAACCCAGCAAAACTGTTCTAGCATACTTAGGTATGCGTGTGTACTACATGAATGCCTCCTGATGAACACCTTTACCTACACATCTATGTATAGCATATACAGAGACCAGAGCGGGTCTAGCAAATAACTCTGTGGACATTAAAGCATCTACTATGCGCTGGGCACACAAACCTGTGCCTGCCGGTTCACTTTTTCAACAAGTACTTCTTTGTCCAGGGCTGGTAGATGATGCCAGAATCGTCCAGCACTGGCTATTCCCCGAGGCCACACCTGCAAGTCAGGTAACACCTCATAGCATTACCCACAACTACAGTACCTGGTGCTGAGAACTTGTTACAATAACATATAGTGGACCGTGCCTTAGGTGACACAAGATTGCTGTCAATACAGTGGTATTTAATATGGGGTATCAATGCATAGCAAAGATGAATGCGACAACTCTTGATTCTTCTGAACATGCACAAGAGATTAGTGAATTTATGTCTATACACACTTATCAGAGGCCAATTCAACATAAATATTTATGTAAACAGCCCTGGCCCTCACCTGCCCTGCCATGGAATCCATCAGCAGTTCGTCATGTGCCTTGTCATGCAACCATTGTGCCTCTGGAATTCTGTCCCTTGGATTGTTCCAGCACTGCCAGGTTTTGGTGAAGTGATCACCCCACATGGTAAACTCACCACCGAGGATTAGATGCTGGTATGGGTTCTAGAAATGCATAATGCAAAGAATGCATCTAATACAGTATTTCCAAGGCAAACAGCACACATTTGTGTTCAACATACATCTAAGCTGTTTCGATATGATTATGCCTGTGCTCACATACAATTAAGTTAGCACCCAAACAGCACACATTCACATACACCACACCACACACAGCAAACACATGCATAAATGCACCAGTTACATGTGTCACACAACACAAAGATGAATACACAAACATTTTTATCCTCCAATCCCAAAGGTGAGTTCCACAATGTCCAGTAGTCTCGTGGTCCATATGGGGAGTCAAAGTAGTACCACTCCTTAAGAGACTGAATGCTGTAAATATGTAAAGACATTAACAGCATGTTGCAAGCTCACACAATGCTTACGCAATTCATTTAGACTTATTACTCACCTAGGATGTCCTGTCTTTGCAAATTCCTTAGCAGATTGGCCAGTCCAGGCTTGTATGACAAGACCAGTTATATCCTTGAACAAAAAAGTTGGCCAAGGCTCTGATGCATACACACATGCACCCTAAACTCAAGACATACTGTGATTCCCTTGTGTAACTCACTACTTTAGTTGCCTGATATGCCTCCTGCCAAGCAACCGGTACTCTCCCCTTGTCAAGTATGAACTGGGCAATAGCAGTTTCTAACTTATGCGTAGCTTAAACATGAGAAAGAAATAGAAGAAAAGACAGACAGAAAAAAGCAGCACACTTGATCTACTGTAAGCATTAACACACACTGTTCATATGTACTGTAGAATGGCAAATGTTGGAAGTAGCATTTTGGTGTTTTTCAAAAGGCTGTGTCTTCAATCCCTAAACTTACACCCAGCAAAAATTGCATTAAGAATATCTAGCTGTCTAGCCAGATCCCTGGCAGCAGAATCTTCTAGCTTGTCCGAATACCTTACGCATACATTTGATCAATATGAGTTGTTGTTTAGAATCACTCTTCTGCAATTTCTAGAAGGAAAGCACAGATGAGCAGCTCTCTTACCCAAATCACAGGGAGCATTCAGAAGGCACCTTGCACAGTACTCCACTATCTTTTCCACTAATATGGAGAGAATGATCCCAAATGTCCCTGTACCTGTGCACAATCCCTGCATACCATCATCTTGTGCTGCATCTTTCCATTCAGTGATGGACTAAAACTTGTACTTAGCTAACTGGTTAGGAACCAGTGATTGTCTCCACAGTAATCAAACAAAAGATAGTAGAGTATCCCACAAGCACCACCAGTGCCCAACACCCTACCCAAGGACCCGCTGCACGTGGTTTTGGCAGAAGCTCCCTCGAATGGGTCTCCAACAGCTAGAGATAGCAGTTGACTAGTATCTTGGTGTAGGGATAGCAAAGGCCACCACCCATAAGACCTACAGCTCTGGCCAGCAACAGTACCTATAGTTTTGTCAGCAAACAGGGCTTGAGCGTCTGCCTGTCTCAGAGCATCGATCAGCTGATGCTTTTCGCAGCTTACACAGCCTTACGGGGATGCAAATGGCAAACCATTAGGTGCTATCTCTCAGCTGTGCGGCATCTGCACCTTATAAATGGCCCCCAGTCCAGTCCACCTACCTCCAACTGCTGCTCTGAGGGATCAAGAGAGCCATGGCAGACCTACTAAAAAGTCCAGTCTACCCAACACCATCTATCCTATGACAGGTGTGGCAGGTGGTCAACTCTTCCTCCCCCTCAGCCATGCTATGGGCAGCCGCAAATAATGTGCCTCTTTGGGTGCTTAGATGCCGGAGCAATATGTGCCCCCATGGCATTCGACTCATCACAGCACCTGTGTGCTGAAGACGTGGCTCCAGACAGCCATGTAGCCTTCACAAAACTTTTCCTGCGAATTACAACTTTCAAAACAGCCATTTCTGGGAGGGTAGCTTTGCCCAATAACATTTATTCTGCCGTATGCAGCCAAAACCAGGCCACCTCCTTCAGGATGAAGATGGCTCATTCTTCACCTGGGAAACGTTCGTTACATGACTGCTGGTTTCAGTGGGCATGGATCCCAGCCCTTGCTCTGGGCATAGTTTTTACATAGGGGCAGTGACCACAGCACAGCATGTTGGTAGAGATGCGGTAGTTACAGACAGAGCAGTGGAAGCGCTCAGTGTACCATCTTTACAACCGCATCCCTAGGGGAAAAAAACTTGCTTCAGTTAATCAGTGCTGGCTGTTATTGAGTATATAGCAGTAACATTTCACTCTAGACCCTAATGGTTTTGCTGTTGTCCATGTTTTTGCTGTCAATTTTTCTTCCCCTTGTTCTACTAGCGGTAGAGGTCCTGGGTTCTTTTTTCTTTTATTAATTTTGTGTTACTATCAGCATAACACTTACTAACACTTACTGACTACACAACAAGAGTTAGGGCCTAGGTGGATTATATTCTATCTCTTGATGGTAGAGATATGCACATAGCTATACCCATGCATTCAGAGCACGAGGAAAATTAATAGCAAGTGCACGCTTTTGTATCTATCTACGCACATCCTGAAATGTCTGCAGAATAAAGGGCTGTTCAGGATCAGCCACCTTCAGTACTGGCTGAGGCACGATTGATCAAAGGTGACCTTGTCAGGTCGACCCTTCTTTGTCAGCTGGGTGAGAGGGGTCACCACTGTCAAAGATTCGGGAATAATCAATCAATCATACAATAGCTTTTTTCTCCTATGTAGGAGGTAGCCAGGAACATATACAGTTGTTATACTATAGTAGTTATTATAATACTAAGCTCAGTCAGATCATTAATACCTACAAGTCATCTTCCCACCTTTTCCTTGGCCTCCCTCACGGTCTCTTTCCAGGCATCTCTTCCATATACACTGTCTTGACTAATCTCTCCTCTGGCATTTCTTCCATCTCCCTCAGCCATTGTTTCTTCTTTATATACACAGTAGCCACTACATCTTCCTGTCTCAGTCTCATTCTAATATCATCACTTCTCACTCTGTCCATTCTTGTCACTCCCTCGACCTTCCTCAGATACCTCATCTCCATTGCCTGCAACTTCTTCATATGCCTCTTCTGCAATGTCCATGTCTAGCTGCCATAGAGTAGTGTGGGCTTTACAATAGCATTATATACCCTTAATTTAGTGGTCTTGCTCAACTCCCTACGATCCACAACCTCCTGCCTAAGTGCCCCACAGGTTCTCCCTGTCGCCCCGATTCTACTTTCAATTTCATCTTCACATGTCCCTTCCTCATTGAACAGAGCACCCAGATACTTTATCACTTTCACCTCCTCAACCATTTCACCCTTCACAGACACATTACATGAGCCTCCTCCTCTCTTCACCACCATCGCCTTTGTCTTTCCCCAGTTCACCTTCATACTCCACTTTGCCATCACCTCATCCAAGATGTTGAGGTTATTCTCCACATCCTCCTCTCTCTCAGCTACTAGTATTAGGTCATCCGCAAATAGGAGGAACTGCACGTTACTTTCTTCCAGTTTGACTCCTCCACTAAACCTTTCCTGAGCCACAACCTGAACTTTCTCTGGATACAGTCTTTCTTTCAGGTTACAGTTCAGTGGGTCATCACCTTCCCCAGGCAGCTGGCTTGAGCTCTTGGCCCTTTTGGGCTGCTCTACCTTCGTTTAAGTTGTAGCAAACAAGGCGTTCTGTTTTTTTTTCCACTTCTTCAAGAGATTGATGTGGACTATCTTCTTCTCTCTGCGTCTTCCTGGTGTTTCTACCTCATAGTCCACATCATTCAGCCCTCTCGACACTTGATAAGGTCCAGCCCACTCTAACTTGAGCTTGTTGGCTGAGCTTGGCAGCAACACTAACACTTTGTCCCCAGCAGACAGAACTCTCTTCTCTGAGCTGTCCAGGCTTCCTTGAGGGTGTCAAGGGGCCCACATACCCTCCGTTCAATTGACTCTTGGGGGACTTCTTGATAGGCAAATAACAAATAAGTATGGCAAGTACTCATCCCAATCCTTCCCCTTCCTGCCCGCAAACTTTTTCAGCATTGACTTCAGGGTGGCATTGAATCACTCCACAGGGTGGTACGGGAAAGTGTGGATTCTCTCCACCTGTAGCAAATGGTAGACTTCCTCAAGGGTGGCAGACATGAAGTTACCTTGATCAGTCCAGATCTGCTCTGGAATCCCTAATCTTGAAAAGATTATCACTGGCTCTCTGGCAACACGAGAGGCCTCTACACTCAGACGTGCCACTGCCTTTAGATAACGAGTTGCATAATTACAGAACGGAGTATGAAGTGGTTGCCTCCCTTCGTATGTGGCACGGGTCCCACAATGTCCATTGCGACCTTATGGAAGGGCTGGGGCACCAAAGTCATTGGCACCATCTCTGCCCGAGCTAGTTGTCGAGGCTGACCCTTCTAGCAAATTTCGCAGGACCTACAGTACCTGGCCACCTCTGTGAAGATCCCAGGCCAGTCGTAACGTTGGAGGATGTGGTCCTTTGTCTTGGTGATCCCAAGGTGTCTGGCCGTTGGCACATCATGAGCCAGGCATAACACTACTGACCGGCACTCCTTAGGTAGTACCAGTTGCTCACAAACTTTGGCCAGCCAAGCTGGACCCTCTGGCTGCCAGTGTCAGTACAGGAGCCCATCCTGTTGGTAGAAATAGACATGCTCCCCTTCGACAGGGCCTTCAGTGACCAAGCTACGGACTTTCACCAGGGTGGGTTCACTCTGTTGCCAGGCTCTCAGCTCCACAGCAGTGGCTGGCAGTTCACTTCTTCCCTATCCTCTTCACTTGTCGCCTCCCTCTGTGCCTCAATGGGGGTTGGTGTCTCCATGACCTCAGTGGAATTATCACGTGTTAGAATATCATTGGCAACAGTGCCCTCCTCAGTCACCTTCCCTCCTTGCTCTTGGCTCATCTCACCAACAGCAACCACTGTTTAGCCCTTCTCTTGGCTGATGGGGCTCTTTTCTTCAACTTGATCGTATAAATCCTGAACCAGGAGCATGGCTGCAGGCAACTCTGGAGCAACTACCACTCTGGCCTGCTGCTGCCAGGTGCCCATCTGGACATGTACTCCTGCTGTGGGGTAAGACACGATGTCCCCATGAACACACACAACTGGCACTTGTTTTGTGCCCTATACCTTTGACGGCAGGACACAGTTGCCTACCACCATGGTCCTATTCGCCCCAGTGTCCACCAGCATCTGGACCGAATGACCATCCAGTCTCCCCCGTCGTAGATACTTGTTTCTCTGCTCGTTCCATGCATGTTCCCAACAGGTCCCTCCATAAAGGGCTTTAGGTCTGGCCGCAGTACCGTATGCGCTTAAATTATTCACAGACTACACTTTCATGGTTTTCGTGGTCCTTGAGTCATCCACGAATATTTTAATTCACGAATATTTGGATGCAGGTGTTGTACAACTGTAAAAATGGATGTCGAATGATCGCACACAATGCCCCATGTGCAGTGTTGCCTTTGCAGCGTCTATGGGTCCAAAATTTAATACGACTGACGCTTCTTGAAGAAGCTTGTCCGGCATCCTCTGGCCTCTGCTGGTACCACCGGAGCTTTGGAGACAACCTCCCCTTGCTCCTGGCAGGGAAACGGGCAGGCCTAGTGCTGTCGGCGACCAGCACTTCGGACCTACCACCTAGTCGCCTTCTTCCGATCCTGTCTAAACTGCTGACTATGAGTCTCCGCGTTTTCTTGGTAACGTCACAGGATTGCTTGTCTGAGGGTCGGATAGTCGTTTGCGCTCTCCACGCTGAGAGATTTGCGTAGGCCACTTTGGCCTTCCCTGTCAGTAACCCCGCTAGTTGCATCGCCCAGATATCCTCCGGCTACTCCGCTGCTTGGTCGTACGCTCAAACATTTCCAGAAAGTGCTCATTGTCGTCATCAATGTCGCAGGCAGACTCACCGTAGTTTCTTTGACTGTGCCTGTCTCTGTCCTTGCAAGGAAGTCCTTCATATCTTTGCGGTGTCATCTCCGCCAACTGCTGTTCGATGATGTCCATAAGCATCTACCACTGCATCTCCTGTTGTTCTGTCATCAAGTGCTGCTGATCTCGCATGATCTCTTGCAACCTTGTAACCGGCACGGTGCGGTCCGTCTCTTCCTCTTCTGTCACTTCTATGGTCGGCTCTCTCTTTGTCTGGTCTATTGCCTTCTTGTTCTGCTTCGACATTAGCTCTGTTCCCGCCACACAAGTCTCGGGTGAGTACGACTCCACCGCTGTGGGTCCCTTGAGACACTAGGTCGGGTATTGTGGTACTGTACCTCCGCAGTCTCGCTCATTTAGAAACTCACCAAATGTGATGTCCCGCTTGGATTCAGTCAGGTAGCACAACTGAGGTGGATTCGATCTCGAATGTCAGGAACACAGACCGCTTCACCGAACAAGACAGAGGTACAATTGTTGACCAACACTACTAAGATCAATTACAGATTTATAGTTATGCACAGGAAAACAGGCACACATCACAGGAAATACAAACCGCACATGCACAAAAATCAAATGAATACAAGTCAGCCAGAAAACACATCATCAAAAGCACAGCATATCATCATACACACAGCACACCACGCACAAAGCAAATACAGATGCATAAACAAACACAACTTTGTCACAATAAGGGCCTACGAATCCAAAGATAACGGCGTTCTACTTTTGCCATGGGCATACAAGCTTACGCGTACATACGTACGGGCATAGTGCATAAAGCTCTATGGAAATGTGACACCATTATAGCATATAGTTCCCATTTTGTGAGATCAGTGTTTTCTGTTGCCAAAAAGTGGGAAATATTCGTGGAAGCAATTTCAAAATTTTGCTGAAAATCAAAGATTTAGCAGTTTAAATTACACAATATCATTCAAGATCAGCTTTGTCTATTTCTAGAACAGTTTGCATGGTGAAAATTTGCAAATATGGTAAAATTGAAATAATTGTGATGGAAAAATTTGGAGCTAAGGCATATGCAACTATTTTAGCAAATGGAGCATGCATGTCAAAATGGGAAATTATCTTACTTTCAAAGTTGCAGTTGCCGTTAAACCCAATTTCATCACCACCAAAGTGGATATACTCATCTGGGAAAATTTCCATTATCTCCTCAAACAACATCTTCAAAGCACTGACTGACTTTCCCTGCAGTACATGGGATAGATGGTTCAATAATAAACTAGCATCATGTCAGAGCACGTACATAGTCACTTCACTGGTTCCCAAATTTTACCAATGCACCGCAGGATATAAACACCTGGCAGCTGTATGCTGTTAGTATCAGATGTCGCAATAGTGACGTCTATTTAGGAATGTCCCTGATTCAAAATGGCGACTCCTATTCATTGCATTAGTGGGCGTCTGCAAGCCTGTTGAAATGATGGCGAACTGGAACTACTATAGGCCATGGATAGGCTTATTTCAAGATGTTAAGTGAGACAATGTTCTCAAAGAAAACCTTGAGTTCGCATGAGGGAACAGTGTCATAGTCTATGTTACCGCATTTCACTTTTTCATCAGACGTAATGGTAACATCCATTTATGTCCCCGATTCAAAATGGTGCTCCTATCTAATGTATTAGCGCGCGTCGATAAAAGTAGCAAAATGGTAGTGAACTGAACAATTAAAGGCATGGACAGTCTTACTTTAAGGTACTCAGTGCGAAAACATTCCCAAAGGCAACCTGAAGTTTGCGTGAGGGAAAAGCATCGTAATCTCTGTTACCCCGTTTCACTGTTCTCCCTGATTTTTGTACGCTTCTAGCGATTGACACAGGACACCTATGGATCCCAGTCATACACGAGGACACGCGGAGGTATCTGAACTTCTAAGAACTCAGCGCTGGTGGCATTCCGACTGGTACAGAGTTCGGGGTAATGCTAAGTTTGTTTCCTCAATGTATTAACATACCTCAATGCCGCCATTTTGTTACGTGACCCTATACAGGGTACCTCTTAGAACAAGTATTGTGAGTTAAAAAACTCGTGGGGCTGCCGCCCCAACTCGAACTACTTGCCCTAGCTCTCAATTGCTAGTTAGGGTAATTGTGCACCAGGACCACGTCATGTCAGTTTATTAGTGCATGCAATCAAACATATATGCAAGCACACAGTACCAGCATTCACAAATGCAGGTTTGCACATGATTGGCACACTGTGCACAATTAAAACATGTTTGTTTGAACGTTAACAAAGCTTAATAGCTTCACCAACATAAAGTGCAAACACACACGAGAAAAACACAGGTCACAGAAGCATAAATGTGTAGTACCATGTTTTTGTCCTGTCAGAAGGCCATTCGTTCGAGTGCAACGTAGCGCGCTAGTGCTGAAGACTATTCCAGTGTGTGCCACGTATTCCTGTGCTAGAAACAGCCGGATAGCCTTATCGTAGACGATTCACGGTCTTCGCAAATCTTGTCATTGCTCCAGTCAATCATCCTCGGCAGCGGGGTGAAGACCACTAGTCTACAAGTCACAGCAAAGACGTTGAAAATAATATTGTGCGCTCACTGAGTCAGTGTCGCTCTTATCCTTCGCCTAAGGCAGTAATTCGCGTAACCTTAAGCTCATACGCCGTAGAACACAATGCCGTAGGCAAGAACACAACCTACGGCAACCTGGGGCGATGTTTGAGGTCCTTTCCGTGCCATTTCCCCTTCATGAATGCTAAGAAAATAGCTGCCTATATAAATGTTTCTCCCACAATACTTCGCTTGTACTTACCATATAAATTTCAGTGTAACAATACAACCATAGCTTCACATATTATATATATATATTCATATCTTACCATAACATGAAGCCATACAACAAAATCGCAAATTGAAAACAATATAGGGGCACAGGCAGCCCCTAAAAATGCACTGTGTGTAGTTGATACATGGCTCTTCTTGCTGCTGATCTTTAAAAAATTTCTAATTTAATCTAATCGAGGTGAGACATGACGCTGTGAAGAAAGAATAAAATTGCCTACAAAATCAGCTGCCATCAAAATTAAGGACATTCAATTGGTGGCCCTGAGCACATGTGTGCTATGTGCACGTCCCTACACAAATTCTAATGACACTCACTTCTGGATCATTATACACTTGGTTTGTTGTTCCAGGGCAGAAGGAAATGTTTTTGCTCAGACACCGCATACCCCTGGCATGGCCTCTAAACCAGACAAGCAAAGGACACAATGTAACTACAATACTCACAGAACATATACCGCAAGCAATAGAGGTAAAGTGTCAATGAGAAGATAGTAATGTAGTAATGGTAGATTGGCTGTACATACGGCAGGTTATTTATGCATACTGTATTTGCAGTTTCATGTCAGTTGCAGGTTTTCTGTTGGATGAGTACAATGTAGACAGTAGGCAATTGGTCAGGTGGTACTGTGGGGTAAGCAAATGGGCAACACAAGAATGCCATGTATGTAGCTACAATGCATTGTTTAAACTTGCATTGTAATGACATGTACACGAATGACACTGAGTGATCTTGTACCTTAGTTATGTTTTTAAGTTAAGTGGGGAGGATGGCCTGTCTTGCCCCTGCCTACAAGGCACTAATGAATACAACTTCATTCCATTCATAAGTACTATGCAGAGCCACACTAGGTATCCACAGAAATATACATGCCTACCCAAATACGTACGACACACATACTAAATTTTAATCACTGGACTATTAGGCCTATTAGCCTGCTACATCAGCATTGGTACATCAGCAAGGCAGGGGCATCGAAGTCCTATTTTATGGTGACCAGTAATTGCATCCCCACACTCCAACAAAAAGATGGGGAGCTGTGTGACGTACTGATCACTGGTTTACCATCAAAAGGACTTCAGTCTCCCAGCCTCTCTAACATACAAATACTGGTGTAGCAGGCTGGTAGGCTATCCAGTGATTACAAACTAGCATACTTGCATCTGCAATGGATTATTGCAAGCAACTACTCCCTTTTCAACAACGTGCCAGTCTCGTTGACTGTCACTTTCCCTTTGCTGCTTCTGTTGAAGCCACAACTGTTCGTGGTGGATACAGGAGGTAATCATTCAATATTTACACTCAGTATGCCTGACTGAGGAGCCTCCAGCAAGGGCAATATTGCTGCCTGTGGCTCTTCTATCTTTTTGTTGGATGACTGGGGAGGAGATAACTAGCAATCTACGTAGCATACCTGCCTTGGCAGTGGCTACCTGCAAGCAACTACTCCCCTCGAAGCAGACATACGTACTACACTTACGGGATATCTATCTCAGGAATGACTCTGATTCCTCTGTTCTTGGCATACTGCACAACCTCCCTAGCCTCTTCCTGAGTGTAGTACCTGTCACTTTCATCATAGCAGGAGGTTAGCTGAGGAAAACTGTAAAGTGTGAAGGGCAAGGAATACCTCAAAGGCAAGGTACCCACAAATACACACTAAGCAACAGAAGCCCACATACATGTATACATATCTGTAAGTAACAACTGATACAGATCCAATTGTCTTCTTAAACAAAATAGGGATTAAAAGGGCTTTGCAAGAATACTAATGAGGTGGAATACAGGATATTATACACAAAGAACCACATCAAGGAACCCACATATTACATGTTACAAGTTTATATCAATGGAATGACCCAAGGTGATAACAGAACTATGCCTCTGTGCAGTCTCTGTGCTCATAAAACAGAACGTACACTTTACTTTCAATACTAAAGGTGCAGAAATCCGAGATGTGCCAGTGAAACACATTCATCTTTACGTAGCTCATGGCATCCAGGAAGTTCAGTATTAGCTCCTTTGGGACAAATCGGCGCCTGCAAACATGAATGATATACATAAAGTATTGTTGGTCTACATAATATCTACGAATACTTACTCTATACACATAATGTCTGCGCATGTACGTAGGTGGTTGGATGAGTAATCGTGTGTCCAATGAACTTTGTAAGTACTGTACTTTCCCTACCAGAAACACTTACCCAGTATCCAGCATGAATCCTCTGTGTCTGTAGTCAGGGTAGTCTTCAATTTGAAGGTAAGAGTGTCCTAGACAACCATCAGCAAAAAGTTGAGTAACAGTCTCCAAGCCATACCTGCACAGAACAAGTATATACTGTATGTATTCTATGCCAAACATTGTAGGGTAACTGATTTCAACTCTAACTGCGTGCTCCTTCAGCTACTTTAGCATAGTATGAAACATGTCAGAATCACACACACATCATCAAAACATTCAGCAGTTAAGTTCAGTTTCATTCTATCATGTCCCTCTGTAGCCTTGTAATCTTACTGCATGGGTAACTAGTATCCAAAACCGAACATATAGTCAGGTAGTTAGACATATATGAGGATAAATATTCCACATGTTCCACATCGGTCATGGAACTCACAGCAACTGCAAAAGAAGACGCCACTGATGAGATGCACAGCATGCACTATCTCCATGAAGGCACGTTTGTATTTAAAAAAAGTGTTAGAACAGTGTAGTAGGCAATCTACACTTCCACGCAAAACATTTATGCACCGACACATGATATAAAATACTATGCAACATATTTCATTATGATGATATTTATCAGACATCATGGTAGTAATGTCTATTGGGAATGTCCCCAATTCAAAATGGCACCTCAAATCTAATGAATTGTGCGTCGGTAAAACTAGTGAAACAGACGCGACTCAAACAATTAAAGGCCATGGATAGTCTTAGTTCAAGGTACTCAGTGAGCAAATGTTCCCAAAGGCAACCTGGAGGGTGTGTAAGGGAAACATGTAGTAGTTTACTGTTACTCTGTTTCATCTTTTCACATTCTTCTGCTTCTAGCACTTGACAAAGGATTCCAGTCATACATGAGGACGTGTGGAGGTACGTATCTGAACCTCTTAGAAATCAGTGCCCGTCACATTCCAACCCATACAGCATTTGGGGGAATGCTAAGTTTCCTTCACCAATGCATAAACATACCCGAATGCTGCAATTTTGTTACATGACCATATGTATATATACTACGTTTAGTTTCACAAAGCCAGACGCATTCTCCAGAACAGAGGAATGTTTTTCTACTCTGTATATACACAGCTCCTCGTAGGTAAACCTAGCATAGCTAGCTAAATAGTAGAACCCTCACACTGAATAGGATTAATTTGGCTGCCACTACTATAAACAAGTATTTCTCAAGTTAAAAAACTTGAGGGGCGTCGATGGGGCGCCCCAAACACGGACTACTTGCTAGTAAATGGTTAGGGTTAGTCATTTGTCATGCCATTTAGCATCACTCTAAATGAGTGACCCCAGGATGCACCACACGGAGGTAGACATGAATGCATCAGAGTTTTAGAAACAAACCAAGACAGCTGTGCCTAAGCATCCACACTCATAGGAAAGTTGGCAATTGCATGGGAAAGTGTGTTAAGTGTTTGGATGCTTTGCACAGGTGTACATGCCCTGCAGTTTCACAGCCTCATGCACTCTGATACCTAATTGTTCTTAACCACCTAGCTAGCTATCTATTGAGTTGTCCTGCCCTCAACAATAGTAACTACCATCTACACGAACTAATAGTTGCTGTCCAAATCTAAAATCTCACAAGATGACAGCACTGAAGCTAACAGCTGAAGCAGTAGTCTTCGTTTTTTGTGTAGAACCATGCGAGAACGTTCATAAAATGGCTGCTCAGCCTCAGTAACCTTTGGAGCTGTAACTCGCAAGCAAGATTTACGTATGTAAGCTTCAAAGCAACATTAGCCTTCTTGAAAATGTTTGTGAACAAACTTCATTCATTGGGTAGATGAAATGGTAACACAAAGGATTTCTAACTGGGTGAGCAGAAGCCTCTGGAGCAGCAATTTTGTTCTTCTTTGGCTTTTTCTTTGCAAACGCATTCTGAGTAGGCTTGGCACTAGCTTAGTATTATGAAGAAGTGCTCTTTAATACTTCTCATTCGATCGATTGGCTGTGCAAGTGAAGACAAAGTGAATAAAACCTAGTAAAGTACCTCTTTAACTTTCTGAGTTAGTTAGAGAAGAAAGAAGGAAAACAGAGGTAAAATGTTTGCTAGCAGGATATGGTGACAGGTCACCTGCCACCTCAGCAATCAAAATAGTCATTATGGACATGGTTGAATTTGCACTGGCATTGTCATAGGAAATTAAAACTTAAAACACTGATTGAACAATTTCATTTAATTAAGCCTTCATAATACGGTTGATTTAGGCTGCATGTCTCATAAAAGTAAAAACCAAACTGACCAATCATAGTCACCACACCTTCCTTCTTCCATTTTGCGTGCATGGGACAGGCAACATGTATTTAACTCTAAGTGCTTAGCCTTGAACTTTGCACTCTAAGAGCTAACAACTTGGCTTCCGGCAATTGTTCAGACAACTTGGGTTTTGGGCCATCACCCCAAAATGGCTGGCAGTTAAATTGGTATTATGGGATCTGGGTTGATTTCCTTTTCAGTCATGAATAGGAACTACATTATCATCAGTGTGAAACAAACATAGCCGGTTCCCTACATAGAGAGTGTTAGCACACTCTGTGATAGGACAGTGATGCGTGAGTGCTGAGCTTAGAGAAAACTAGCAAGCCTTGGTTTACATGATTCATAATGTTGACCGAGCTTGCCCTGCACAAGTCCAAATGTAGTGTGAAGACCACAGAGACTGTAGGCCACAGAATGCAACATGCAAGCCACAGAATAGTAGCATGAAAGGATCTTGCAGCCACTACATGCAGGTCTAAAGAGCATTGTCACAGTCACTTGTGTGCAACATATTAAATGAACAGACTCACAGGGCTCCATAAGGGGTCTCAGCATGAATCACAACACCAGCAGCAATATCAACAGTGACAATGTACTTGTATGAAGTGTTCAGTAGCAAGTGTTCATCATCTCCATTCACAACCACCTTAATTGTCCTAACACTCCTATTTCCACATTTGGATTCAGTGTGGTTCTTAGAGATGGATTGAAAAATGGAATGGTAACGCTTTACACCGTCACTCAGAATGTGGGACTGTGATGTGGTATGTATCACAAACTCAGAGGATAAGCTCAAAGTGAAATTATCCACAATTTGAGAAATCTTCTGGGGTAGAGGCCATACTTTGATGATGGCTGGCATCACTTTGGTAGTGGCTGACGCTGCTTTGGCGGTGGCTGACGTTACTTTGGTGGTGGCTGGTGTCACTTTGGTAGTGGCTGACGCTGCTTTGGTGGTGGCTGACGTTACTTTGGTGGTGGCTGGTGTCACTTTGGTAGTGGCTGACGCTGCTTTGGTGGTGGCTGACGTTACTTTGGTGGTGGCTGGTGTCACTTTGGTAGTGGCTGACGCTGCTTTGGTGGTGGCTGACGTTACTTTGGTGGTGGCTGACGTTACTTTGGTGGTGGCTGACGTTACTTTGGTGGTGGCTGGTGTTACTTTGGTAGTGGCTGACACTGCTTTGGCGGTGGCTGACGTTACTTTGGTGGTGGCTGGTGTCACTTTGATAGTGGCTGACGCTGCAGTATTCATCACGTTGTGCACAAGAGAGTAAATAAAACATTACAGCATTTCGCACAAATAGTATTCTTTACCTGGACAAAGCTTTAGGCAGGGTAGTACAGACCAAGGAAAACAGGGTAGTACAGACCAAGGAAACAGCTAATACAAATCTTCTTCATAGTCTCTGTGTGGCTAGGTTCTGTCATGATCGGTATTTTCTACACTAGTCGGGAGTCAGATAGATCGATGTCCGGGGGTAAAATTCAGATGTTCACTGAAGAGGGTCCTAGATTGGGCCAAAACATCTGAATTTCACTCCTGACAGCGGTCTATCTGACTCCCGGCTAGTGTAGTTACAAGAATAACATATCAGATAATACAAAGCACAAAGCATGGACATAAATGATAATCATATATATAAAACACCTTAATATAACATCAATGTATGTACGTGGACAAGTATAGCAATGAATTAATCTTGCATAGCCAGACCACTTTCGAAAGCGCAAGCGGTATGTATGGCTATGTGAGATTAAGTAATGAATATATGTATGTACACTGCAGCAAAGGTTGGTTTAATCATAGTGTACAATAGCACGATATAAGTTACATTCATCAATCGGTTCACATCATCATCTGGCTACGTTATAATAAACTGCAAAGTGTCTCTAGCACAGGCACAACGACAGTAGTAGTAAACAGTTGTACAACATTCACCCGAGTGACTGAGGCTTCTAATGCAATGGCTTATGTGTTCCCTGAGATCTTACAGCGTTCAGTCTGTAAACCAAGCAGCCAGCCAGCGAATACTACCGAAGACAAGCAAATCACACTGACAAAGACAATTCTTCTTCGCGAGAAAAGAATTATGGTAAACCAAGATTTCCGCGCAATCATGCTCCTGCTTTTCCTCAGATACTCGGCCAAACGCTACGCTAGGAATTGTCGGGTGAAAGGACCGTGGTGAGCAACACTAGCTTATAACGTCTAGTATCTATAGCTCCATTCACCAACTAGTCTCGTTCCCAGCCCCACTTCCGCAAAAATGGCTGCCGCCCGCGAAAGATGGGTCTGGCACATCTCGCCACATTTCTTGGTCTTGCTGACTCAGCATACCAGGATTCTGGTTGGCCAATCAGATTGCTCGAAAATATTATACTACATCTATCTATCAGAGAGTGCGGTAGCACTCTCTATGTAGGGGTGGCACAGGGTGTTTCGTTTTCCCTATACATTGGTATAGGAGCGAAATTCGAAAATACGCAGAAAACCGGCGAAAGAAGGCTACGTACAGCTGAATATAGAACGGTCTTACTATAAACTGACCTTAAAGGCAAGCGAACATATCCCGCTGAGAAATAACCGTGCTTCGAAAATCCCAGTTTTCGTTTTCTTCTTCTTCTTCTTCTTCTTCTTCTTCTTCTTCTTCGCCAGCTGTAACTCAAGAACGAAGGGGGCTATTAGAGCGCTTTTAGGACGAAACTACTAGAAAGTTCCCGAACTGTATTCTTTGATAGAACTGGTAGTCAAAACGATAATATTCAACATCAAGGTTTTCGTGGCTCACAGCGACAGAGCTGTGTGAAATCCGCCATTTTCTAATGACGTCACCACGTAGTTTGAAAAATGGTCTCTGGGCCCAGCGCGCGGAAGTTCTTCGTGTTTACCTGGTAAAGCGCAAGATTGGCAGCTTACCAAGTGTGGTGCGCTATAAAGTTCTTATTGATATCGTCCAAGATGAAAGGAAACGTTGGCAATTTAATATGTCTCAGTATCAGCGGACACGGTACGTAATTCATCCCGGGTCCGGTACACTTGAAGCTAGCTACACGGTCCAGTTTTGTATCCACCGGGGATGAATAAACTAGTAGCAAGTCGATTGTGACCTATTATAGGTAAAAGTGTCCGAGATACAGTATACTAATGAGAGAAGGCTATAAGCAGACTTGCATAAAAAGTACAGAAACTAGAGAAGATGAAAAATTTTCTACAAAAATGGTGAGAATGTAGGGATGGCACAAAAAGGACAGAAACAAGAGGGGATGTCATGTGGTGAAGTATTTGCTGTGTGTGGTTTCTACACACAATGGTATTGCACCACATCCCTACATCTGGCAGCAGCATGTAGCTAATCAGTGTCAATGGAGGGTACATTATTTATCTCTTGAACAGAGCAAACTGAACTTCAGTAGCACATCGAAAGGAATATGCACTATAATTGGCAAGAACAGATCTAGACTCAAGTATATAGTTGAAGGAATTTAGCTGCTTCCACTTTATCAGCCCTCAGGGGCTATTTGCAGCTGAGTGCTGGTGGAGTAGCTATAGCTACACACCAAGAGCAACAGCTGGCACTAGTTCTTATGTGGCCATACAGTGAATAGCACATATGATGCAGAATGCTGCCAGATGTAGGGATATGGTGCAATACCCTTGTGTGTAGAAACCACACACAGCAAATACTTCACCACATGACATCCCCTCTTGTTTCTGTCCTTTTTGTGCCATCCCTACATTCTCACCATTTTTGTAGAAAATTTTTCATCTTCTCTTCTATATCTATATTAATAAAGAGGAGTTAAAAACGGTTGTGCGCGATATCCTCGCGTGCGCGCAACCAAATTGCCACGAAACCTTCACAGCGCTTTGAAACCCCTACCGTAGAGTGTCCTCGAGGGGGCGACGTCCGCAAATACGCTTCGGCCGAGGAGCGCGCGGCGAAAAACCAGAAAACGACCGTCCGCCATTTTGGTTTTACGGAGAAAGTATACGGACTACCGTGCACGGTTCGCACATTGTTAGTGTGGAAGCGCCATCATAAATATTATATATAGAAATGCCATCGTGGGAAGTAACATGAAATAATTATGCATGTGATAGCAAAAGTTACATTGATGATGTTTGATGATGTACCCAATAGCCGATATGATATACCCAATATCCGAATGATATTTGCAACCATGCAGTCTGCAGCTGAATAGGCTCAACAAACATGAATCTGTAGCTATATGAATCATGATTAGCACAAGCTGTGAAAATGTTGATAGGTTGTCATGATGTCATCACATGTTGCCAATGTTGTCATGATTAGCACATGCTGTGAAAGGTGGTTCAATGCCCAAGAGGAGATGCTCGCGCTCTCTGGCACGCAAAGGCATGTAGACAAACCATTGTGCACAAATAAGCTACAGAAATATGGCATGTTCTGTGGGTTGCCCAACCCAAACTGCCAGACAGCTTGCTTTGGCTACATATTTCGGAATGGTGTTATTTGTATATGGCAAAGAGCTATATAGCTAGCTACCAAATGCAAGAAGAACTGAGAATTTAGTTAACAACAGTGGTACCATCAAGGCTCTGTCATTGAATCACAGTCGCCGGAGCGCCGTTGAAGGGCTGCTGTCGAAGGAGCGCCGTAGCAGTGAAGCCCGCCGAAGGCGGGCTTCACTGCTAGTCTATATATAAAGAGGAGCTGAAAACGGTTGTGCGCGATATCCTCGCGTGCGCGCAGCCAAATTGCCACAAAACCTTCACAGCGCTTTGGAACCCCTACCGTAGAGTGTCCTCGAGGGGGCAACGTGCGCAAATACGCTACACCCGAGGAGCGCGTGGCAAAAAAACAGAAAATGACCGTCCGCCATTTTGGTTTTACGGAGAAAGTATACGGACTTCCGTGCACGGTTCGCACATTGTTATATTATGGAAGCGCCATCTAGAAATGCCAGTGTGGGAACTAACATGAAATATTTATGCATGTGATAACAAAAGTTACATTGATGATGTTTAATGATGTACCCAATAGCATAATTGCAACCATGCATTCTGCAGCTCAATAGGCTCAACAAACATGAATCTGTAGCTATATATGAAGCATGATTAGCGCAAGCTGTAAAAATGTTGATAGGTTGCCATGATGTCGTCACATGTTGCCAATGTTGTCATGATTAGCACATGCTGTGAAAGGTGGTTCAATGCCCAAGAGGAGATGCTCATGCTCTCTGGCACGCAAAGGCACGTAGACAGACCATTGTGCACAAATAAGATACAAAAACATGGCATGTTCTGTGGTTTGCCCAAGCCAAACTGCCAGACAGCTTGCTTCGGCTACATATTCCCGGGATGGTGTTATTTGTATATGGCCAAGAGTTATATAGCTAGCTACCAAATGCAAGAAGAGCTGAGAATTTAGCTAACAACAGTGGTACCATCAAGGCTCTGTCGTTGAATCACAGTCGTCGGAGCGCCATTGAAGGGCCGCTGTCGAAGGAGCGCCGTAGCAGTAAAGCCCACCAAAGGCGGGCTTCACTGCTAGTCTATACCGTATATGTCCGAATAGAGGCCCGGGCCTGTATTTCTTTCCAGCCAATTTTGACCCGGCCCCTATTCGAGTCCGGCTTCTATTCGAGCCCAGCTTCTATTAAAGTACATGAAATTTTTCTGATACTAGCGTTGTTTCCAATACAAAATCAGTAGTTTTCCGTTGTCTACGTGCGCGTGCGAGCAGATGGCTGCTAGTCGAGATTCGCACGCGCGTAGTTCTATTGTAAAAGAGAGGCAGCTAGCACAAGACTAACCTGTACTGGCATGAAAGTTCTTTGCACTAAATAACGATCTGGCCTGCTGCCGAATCATCTTGCAAGACACGCGATTACTCGGACTACGCAGTTCCACTATCCAGCTGAACAGCGCATCCTCAAGACAAGTTACCAACCAGCTTAGCACGCAAACGTGTCGATCAAGAGGCGTATCGATCACGGTTCGCGATCGATTCACGGCGAACTCCTGTTCGGGACCCGGCCACTATTCGGGACCCGGCCTCTATTAAAGACTTGTCCTCCTGACCCCCGGCCTCTATTCGAGCCCAGGCTTCTATTTGAGCCCGCCTTCTATACGGACATATACGGTATATATAAAGAGGAGTTGAAAACGGTTGTGCGCGATATCCTCGCGTGCGCGCAGCCAAATTGCCACAAAACCTATACAGCGCTTTGGAACCCCTACCGCTGAGTGTCCTCGAGGGGGCAACGTGCGCAAATACGCTTCAGCCGAGGAGCGCGCGCCGAGAAACCAGAAAACGACCGTCCGCCATTTTGGTTTTACGGAGAAAATATACGGACTTCCGTGCACGGTTCGCACATTGTTATTGTGGAAGCGCCGTCTAGAAATGCCATCGTGGGAACTAACATGTACTAGTTATCACATGGCCACGAGGGCGCTGGCTAATTTATCACCCGAGGGCGCGAAGCGCCCGAGAGCGATAAATTAGCTAAGCGCCCGAGGGGCCATGTGATAACTAGCTTGTTGCAAATCGCCAGGGAACGCTCTACGCTCAAACCTCCTTCGCCGTCGAATCAATTCACCGAATGAACGAGACCGACGTTACTATAGAAATCAGCGAACGTCTTTTTCGTGAGATAGAATGAACGAAATGTCAAAGCGTGCGGCTTCAACAAAGGTTCTGCAAAGGCACCACGATGTTCTTTCGTCAATGACAACGACTTCGAATTGCTACAAACAGGCTACCAGCCCAAAACTACTCTTCGAAGCACGGACTGGGCTGTGAACGTCTATCTTGCCTAGTCTCACGTAGCCAGGCCACTTGCGCCTGGCGAAAGCCGTCTGGATATACGCAAGACTAGTAATATCTTGCTTAGGAGGCAGAAAGTAACGCAGCACAAGAGGAAAGGGTTTTGAAAAATTGCTTTTCTAGCACTGAACAATTTCTTCAGTTTTAGTGCAACGTTATAAAGTGAGATTCGTCCATTAAAAGTTAAGCAATTGTATGAATTGTCAAAATTGTTATGATCACTTGAGCATTTTACAGTAGCTACAGTTGCTGGAAGCTTCTTACCTATTAAGCATGGCATGCAGCATTGTGTGGATCAATTAATAGTAGAATGATGCATGCATGAATGTGTCATGCTTGCACTATTGGACACATTTGCAACAGTCACATTGTCTACTGTCATGGGGAAAGTCCACAAGGTGATGAACATCAAAGATGGTTTCTTGAAGTGTAAGAATAAACGTTTGCATTAGGTTGGACCATGATAGGACACATAAATAAGAGCCCCATTTGAAGCAATGCGTTATAAAACAAAACAATGCGTTATACGCTTCTAAATAAGGCAACTGTGCGTTTCCAAAAATAACGCACAGTTGCTGCCTTTGATCTAACAACCCAAGCTGCAACAAGAAATTTTTATGCATGTGATAACAAAAACTTACATTGATGATGTACCCAATAGCATATTGCATCTATATATATAAAGAGGAGTTGAAAACGGTTGTGCGCGATATCCTCGCGTGCGCACAGCCAAATTGCCACAAAACCTATACAGCGCTTTGGACCCCCTACCATAGAGTGTCCTCGAGGGGGCAACGTGCGCAAATACGCTTCAGCCCAGGAGCGCGCGGCGAAAAACCAGAAAACGACCGTCCGCCATTTTGGTTTTACGGAGAAAATATAGGAAAGGGAAAAGTTGGAGGAGTTGATGAAGAATGGGAGGGTGGAAGGATGGCAGGGTATGGATGACAATGTTAGAGTGATGGTTGTAATGGACAGAGCGTGCAGAGATGAAGCTGTTGGAAGAGCAGTAGAGAGAATATGGCTGAGGCGTTTTACAACACATGGGCCCCATCCCTAAACCCCAATCCCTAACCCATATTAGCTGCTAGGCTGTTACTAACATATATACCATCAAGGGTTGACAGCAAGGGTCTTTGACTCGACCTGCCAGCCCCATAGATACCATCAGGGTTGGCAGCAAGGGTCATGACTCGAACCTGCCAGCCATAGTTATCATCAGGGTTGGCACAACAAGGAACCTGCCAGCCATAGTTACCATCAGGGTTGGCAGCAAGGGTCATGACTCAAACCTGCCAGCCATAGTTACCATCAAGGTTGGCAGTAAGGGTCATGACTTGAACCTGACAACCATAGTGACCATCAGCACTGGCAGCTACAGACATGATATCGTAGAGACTCATTGCTACGTATTGATACCAAAAGGGGGGCACAAATGCACCGGCTTACGAGCGGGGTAACGTAGCAGACAACTAATTCAGTCCAGAACGTTTCGGCCACGGAGGCCTTTGTCAGCTGATAGACTGAAGAGTACATTGAGAAGTGCGTTTAAATAGGTGAGGGATGTTGACATGAGAAAGAGAAGGTGTAAAATGCGTCAAAGTGAAGGTGTGGATCAAGGAGAAGTGTGAGGGGGGATCAAAGTGAAGGTGTGGATGAAGGGAGGTGTGATGGTGCATCAAAGTAAAGGTGTGGATGGAGGGAAGGTGTGAGAGTAAGATGCCATGGTCAGTGGTGTTCTAAGTGGGGTCAACAAATGGGTTCCATACAGGAGAAAGATGCAAGCCACAGTCAAGGTTCATTGACTGTTTCCTCCTGCGGATCTGGATGGCCTCCATTGTCCTCCTGTTCCAGTAGCCGATGGCAGTGGCTTGGACCCTTGCTGCTCCCCAGTGGATGATGTGCTGGGACTTCTGCACATGCACTGCCATCCCATTCTTGGGATCTACAGTCTTGACAGCATACCTGTGTTCTGTCAGTCTCTTCTTCATGGTCCTCCTTGTCTCCCCAACGTACGTCAGCTGGCAGTCATGGCAGGGCACTTCATAGACCACATTTCTCTTCTTCTCCATTGGGATCCTTTCCTTCACTTGCATCAGTGTTTGCCTCAGTGTCCTCTGGGGTCTGAAGATGGTCTTCACCCCTAGAGGTGCGCATGCTTTCTCCAGCTTCTCGCTCACTCCTCTAACATATGGCAGGAACATAGGCTGCACTGGGTCTTCTTCTGCACTTGTGTCTTTCTCCCTGGTTTTGGCTGCGGAGGAGAAGGTCCTCTTCACTGTTTCCTCGGGGTAACCATTGGCTATGAAGGCCTTCTCCAGGTGATGCAACTCTGCCTGTTTGTTGGCCTCATCACAGATATAGTGGGCCTGTTTTCGCATGCACTGCATCACACCTGTGAGCATCCTTGGGTGGTGATGGGAGTGGGAGGGTAGGTAACGGTCAGTATGTGTTGGCTTTCTGTACACTGAGGTGGACAACTTGTTCTCATTGCGAGTGACAAGTACGTCCAGGAAGGAGATCTGGCCACTGTCCTCTGTCTCGATGTTGAACTGTATGCTTGGACACTGTTGGTTAAGGTGTTTATGGAACCTTTGCAACAGTTCGGGGCCATGTGGCCAGATGACGAATGTGTCATCGACGTAACGTGTCCACATGTTGGGCTTGAATGGGGCAGAGGTGATGGCCTTCTCCTCGATGTACTCCATGTAATGTATATATGAGCATCGTCATCGCTGGCGTCTCGGCACAGAATGGAGGGATGTGTAACTGTTTCAGTTCCTCGTCTTGGTATCATGGTAGAAGCGTTTCTCATGGAGCAGGTAATATGTAACAGCGTACAGGAGCTAGGGTACGACAGGCCCAGGCCCGATCAACTGGAAGCAGTGTTGCAATTGGTAAGTGGCCGAGATACCTTCATTTCATTGCCCACTGGAAGTGGCAAGAGCCTTTGCTTCGCAAGTCTTCCATTAGTGTTTGACAAACTTCGTGAAGTTATAGACACACCAAACCACCATTCAATTTGTATAGTACTATCACCACTGAACGCCCTGATGCAGGATCAAGTCACCACGTTTACAGCAAGGGGAATGAAAGCAGCCTTTGTTGGTGGTGGGCAGGAGGAACGTGCGATTTATGACAGTGTAATAAATGGTGATATGCAGCTAGTGTATTTCAGTCCAGAATCACTCTTAACCATCCCATATTGGAGAGAAATGCTCAAAACCTCATGTTATAAGGCAAACCTGGTCTGTTTGGCTGTTCATGAGGCTCACCTGGTTGAAAAATGGTATGTTTGTATGCATGTATGTATATATGTATGTATGTATGTATGTATGTATGTATGTATGTATGTATGTATATATGTATGTATGTATGTATGTGTGTATGTATGTGTGTATGTATGTATGTATGTATGTATGTATCTGTAATGTAATGTAATTTCACAGAACCAGAGAGATATTGAGCTAACACGTAGCAATAGTTCCAACAAGTAAGACGTTTCGACCGCGAAGGTCTTCGTCAGTTACAAAACTTACATAATTTCACACATCACACATCCATCTAACATCTTACACAACCAGGCAACTATATATGTGTTTAAGAACTATATTTACTATCAATGTTGTTAATTAGGAAACTACAACACAACTCCAATAAAGAATCATATCATTAATTCAATACATTACTAACTAAACATACTAACAAACAAACTAACTAACTATATTGATTTCTTGTGTATACATTCATTTTGCTGCAGGGGAAGCAGTTCCGATCTGACTTTGCCTCTATTGGTGAGATTCATTCATTGCTGCCGAAGAACACTATATAATGTGATGGCCTTGACAGCAACTGCCAATGTAAGCACTCATGAAGTAGTTTTGTCCAGTCTGGAGATGAGAGCCTGTCATATACTGAGTAAGGATCCAAATCAACTGAACATCTTCTATGCTGTACATCCTAAAAGCCCTCTAACCCAATTGCCATTTTTAGTCCTTTCATAAGTGACATTGTGAGTGGCTGAAATAGCGAAAAGTGCCTCTGCTTCTGCAGAACATACAATGACACATGCCAGATTTATGAACTGGTGGCACTGGAACTATATAGCGCAAATGAAGTCCTTGTTTTCCACAAGTACTTATCCAGAAGTAGAGTTGTATGGCTCTAAAATACGCACCTGTGAAAAGTTTGATGCGTGCACATCTGAAAATGTGAAGAAGAGAATATAGTGGAGTCATTTACAAAGCCTGATGGAGCTGTACGCATTGTTATTTCTACTGTTGCATTTACAATGGGAATCGACGTTCCAAACTTTCACACAGTTATACACTGGGGAGCTCCAAGTGACATTGAGTGTTATGTGCAAGAAACTGGCCGGGGAGGAAGAGATGGAAAAGCTACAACAGCAGTATTATATTGCAGCAAAACAGAAGTTACTCGAGATGGACACATGCAGGACAGCATGCGAAGCTATTGTTTGAATACCATGCTGTGTAGGCGTCAACAGCTGATGGCACAGTTTAGTGAAACTGGCAGTGTGGCTACTCCTGTCTATATGCATATGTGTTGTGATGTATGTGCTGAGCAATGCACATGTGAATCATGTGATGTAGATGCCCCGCTTTCGAAGAAGGAAGTTCAGAACTTTGAACAACTCAGCGATACTGAAGACGACACAGAGTCCCCCAATGTTCTCTCTAATGATCAACGTCAGGAACTGGAGTCAAAACTACTCAAATTGCGAATGGATCTTTACAGTACAGATCCTTCCTGCACTCTTGTAGGCGCCGGCATTTTGTCTGGTATGACCAGCAAAACTATCAGACTAATTGTCAAGAATTGTTTGATTATAAAGACTGTTAAGGATGTGCAAAGCTTAGGTATTACATCTCCAGAATATGCAACCACTGTTTTTAAGATTATATCAGAGTTTTGTACTATACACAATGGAAATACATATGCATGAATGGCATATTGTAAGAAATGTATTACAGTCAGTTTAATTACTGGCATTGTAATACTTGTTTCAATTTATAATGCTTAGCAATGCTTTCTTTTTTTGCTTGAATCCACTGTATCAGCTTCTCTACATCTATGTGGGATGACACGTGAGGCTTGATACCCTTGAATGTATGGTGGAAGCGTCCAGGAATGTAGTCAAACACCCTAGATTCAGTTAATTGAGTGATAATCTTGTCTCTGTCCTCCTTGGAAGAAGTTCTAGTGTGGTGCATGGATGTGAGCCCAATGTTGCAAACCCTGTCAAATTTTGTAGTCACATCAAGTAGGCACTTCAAGGACTTGCTTGTTTGCACAATTGCATTGCTTGAAATGTTAGGTCCTACTCCGTTTAGGTAGTCCTTAAGAGTTCTGTTTAAATGCTCAAGTACAGGTCAGCTGGAATGTTGCCGCCAGCACCACCATGGGAGTTAACTGTTCGGCACCACACAATTTCATGAGCAAGTCTCGGAGAGGCAGTCGCCTGTACTGCACAAACAAGGTGTACTACTTCATGTGCCTACTTTGTATGACCTGCATGCTGCCAATGCAATAGCATGAACTTCCAGCAACAGATGATCCTGGGACCATCTCCTTCATGGATTGCATCACTAAGCTCCAAAAGTAGCAGTCCATCATTTAAGACTGCGCTGGCATAATTGAAGACGCCATCAGGTGAACATTTCTGAACACTATATGGTGCAACTTTTCAATCAACAGTTTTGCATAATGAAGATGGAAGCTGACGTTTCGGCTGCTCTGTATTTGTACAGCTTGACCCGTCTTCAACTTGATGTGACATTGCATAGCAGTGTTCAGTGGCAATCCTTGTACCATGTGGATTTAACTGCTGATGATGTGCAACATCAGCAGGCACTTGATCATCACTCCCACTCAGGCTACTTTGCCTTGCCACTTCATCCACCATCACATACCGATTGACCAGCATGGTTATGCATCCTTTAAAAATTGACCACTTCTCGTAAGGTTTCTTTCCTTCCATGTCAGGCAGTGCATTGGTGGATGGGACATCATCCAAACTTTGCATTGAGAAAAAGTGCATGGCTGCTGTCAGAATGTGGCATTCAACTATAAGTTGAAAAAAGTCTATTGTCTCATTGAACTTTCCTGAGGTATCTCCACGCACATTACGACGATTAATGAGATTGCACAATTGTAAAAGTGTACCCTCCTGACAACTTGATCCGGCCTTGTACAGTCATGTAAAGATAGTCTGTGTGAAAGCAGGATCAAAAGTGTGTTATATGCAACATCACAACTATATATATGCATGCATATTATTCAATGATATATACAGGGAACCACTGGCCAGCTGCAGCTGGCCTGCCCAGTTTTTTTTCCTTTAACTATATATAACAATGAAGCATTGCAAAGCACTCCATGTCCCTTTGACCATGTTCTGCTTATTGCGTTAATTTTGCAATCATAAGGTGATATATATATATATATATACATATATATATATGTGCACATCATTTCCTTTATTCTTCCTAAAAATTCAAATTATGTTTCAAGCATCTTGGATACTAACCTGCAAGAAATTGGCCTCTGTGTGCCAGTCTGTAGCAGCTGGTTCAAGGCCATCAAGAGCCTCCACCACAGTATCAGAAGCTATTCTTGCTTTTTGGGCTGCTCTCGCTCTTTCCACAGTGAGCTGGTCCCCAAACAACATCAGACTCCTGAATCTGTGACCATCTGACTGCACATGCATCAGAATATAAAGATTGTCAATGAGTATTATAATTATACATTATATATATGTACATACCAATTAATATTATGCATGTGCATATACAACACACATTTCATACCTTGAGATGTGGGCACATACTTCTGGTGCTCTTCCATGATTGCAATCATTTCTTCCTTACATTCTCATTTTTGGGTATAACTCCCAATGGGATCTAAATGACATGAATTAATGTATGCACCATGTCACAAAATATGCATATATATATATATATATAATTTATATATATTATATACTATATATATATACATATATATATTATATATTAGCTATGCATGCGATATTCTTTCATGCATATTATACCACATACCACTACACTTTTTTCCTTCATGGTAGCACTGTATTCGTGTTGTATGTGCTCTGGTACACAGGTTCGTAGAGTAGAAAAACAGGTTAAATGTGTTGCAATGACTCTAGCTGGAGGAACAACATATTTGTATCAAATATCTGCACAGTCTGTAATTGAAGGCAGGAAAGCTGATACTGGGACATTGTCTAGATGACTTGCAGGTGTTCCATCATCCAGATGCAATGTTTCTACTCGGCTGACAGCAGCACAGGAATGAAATAAGTGAAGTGATTGTACCTGATTTCTGATCCTCATATCTCTAGGCTTAATTCCCTTGTCCAAGTTGTCACCAATAAGACTTACAGTCTTATCATTAGGTAGTCTACATTCCTTACTAGCTTCAGGAACTACTTCTGAATCATTGTCACTATGATTCTCCTGAACTTGGTCATCATTGTTGTCTCCCCCTGACTCCTCTGTCACATTTGCACATGGGATGGCTGCACTAGTGCTGCCACTTAAGTGATGCCTCCAGTCTAGCACTGCCTCATCATGATTGATACCCATTCGCTTTACAGTAAGGAGTGTGGCAGTATGTGACAAGCAGACCCCCAGCTTCTGCAACCTTGTATAGACCTGCAGTAATTAAGTAATGGGATAAATCTATCAAACCTCATGTGAACAGTATACAAATCTCTTATCATATGCAGAACTATATACGTATATGCACACATGCAAATATATTGGGAACAGTTTATGGACCATGCATGGTATATAAGCCATATATATATATATATAATTATATAAAATCATGTATATAATGTCATTATGTGCATACACTATAGATATAGTATACAATAGCAAGTCACCTTCTTAGAGGCATGACCAGCATAAAGTAGAGATCACACCACCATTTGTATTTTGCACATACGCTGGCAGCCACTCCTTAAGAGAATAGATGCTGCCATGACTAAGCCTGCAGGGTGTAGCTGTCCGTGTGTTGATCCTTCTGCAGCTGCTTTCAAGATGGATGTGAGCGCTGGTGCTGATTTTTCAAGTTCTTGCAGCAATGGTTCCCAATCAAATTCCAGCAGGTCACTTGTGGTTTTCACACAGAAGTTAGATGGTGAAGGCACTGTTTTACAGAGCTTTACACACTCAAATTTGACTGTACGTGCAATTTCAGTAATGGTTGCATTGGAGAGTGGGGCTGATTTGAGAATTTTACTTGCTGTGTAACTTGCTTTGTTGTATCGCATAGTCTTCACCGCCCTTTTGTAAGGTGAATGAACCTGATAGTGTCTGATAAGCCTTCGTCCTCGCACATGAGAAATCTGCATGTATTCAAGAAAATGGAATCCTAATAATGTGGATGTAACAAGCAGCGAGCTATATGTATTATATAGTTGCAATGTACAAACCTTAAGTACACTAGAAGGAGTGGTTGGAGTGGTTTTGCATTTCTTGGCAGGTGTAACACAAGACATTCCATGAATTGGAGGTTGACTAGAGACGGGTTGGTCATCGCTTGTATCACACAACCGTTTGCAAGGTGTTATAGCTGGATGACTAGCTGAGATGGGTTGAGCAGTACTGCTCCTTTGGGATACAACATCCATGCCCATCAATTCCTAGGGATGTACACACACACACACACACACATCAAGAGTCCATATAAATTCCTGCTGTCATTTAAGTATCTTAATATCTATATATACCACTTCGAATTAGCTGTATGTGACATAATTATAACTATATTATACCATATGGACCTTAATTTTCGCGGTACTAAACTTTTGCGGTTTTCGCGGTTCGACAGCCATCCGTGAAAGTTTAGGCCCGTGCAAATTTAGACCAGCGCTTACTGCATGGGCAGCGAATAACGTCCATTTTGATGGACAGTTACGTCATAATGCTACAAAATGGCTACAGTGTTTGGGCGTAGTGAACACCGGTGTGGCGTAGCGTCAAATCGCCTCTGTGGTGACTAATTCCGACTCGCGACTTCAAACATCCTTTGAACCATCTTAGAAACGACAACTTTCGCACGTCTCCGTAACTGTGAACGACAATTAACAGTTACCCGCGGTGGGTTTCTATGCAGACCTTACAGAGGAAGTTGGAATGGGCCGAATACAAACGATTATACGACGAGGGACAAGTACGCAGAGCAGGGTAGCGGTGAACAGCGTCATTGCTTTGCTATAGCTTCTCCGACTCCTTGCGCAGCCTGGACAGGCTTCGTATAGCTTATATGCGAAGCACATATTAGTACAGATATATAGTCTATATATTCAATATAATATAGTGGGACGCCATCCGCGAAAATAAAAACGCGAAAAACGCGAAAATTCTCAATCCGCGAAAGTTTAGTACCGCGAAAATTAAGGTCCATACGGTATTCAATCATCTTTTGTTTGTACCTCATGTGACTCTTCTCTTTCTGAAGAGTTTTCGAAGTGTGCTCGAAGCTCGGCTAGGAGAGAGTCAAGGTTATCCTGCAGCTTTCGACAGGTTCCATAGCCACGTTCCGCACATGCTGCAGTACGTAGATTATAGCACCACTTACACTCGCGCAAGCAGTGCTCACCTTACAATTATTATTATTATTATTATTATTATTATATAGATACTAGTTGTAATATAATATTTTCGAGCAATCTAATTGGCCAACCAGAATCCTGGTAATGCTGAGTCAGCAAGACCAAGAAATGTGGTGAAATGTGCCAGACCTATATAGTCTCGTCCCCAGTCCACTTCCGGCCGCCTTTTTTAATGGGGCTCAAAAGGTGGTCTGGCACATTTAGTCGAAAAGCTTGGCACTGCAGAACGATACCGTTCTGCCCAATCAGATTGCCAGAAATGACGCGTCACTCCGCGTAATAACGAGTGGCGTTCTACGAGCATCAATCCTGGATACACCGAGGCTTGACGTTAAGGGAGTCGCAGTAGAGCTTATGAACGATGCCATCAAGCATGCTTTCCTTACTCTTGGATACGCTGCAGCTACGAGCGACCAAGATAAGGCGGTTCGGGAGTTCCTAGAGGGCAAGGATGTTTTCGTTTCCTTACCAACAGGCGAAGGCAAATCCCTGTGCTTCGCCACACTAGCTGTGTTTGACTTCCTTAAACACCATCTCACAGTCTGTACTGGCAGCCGGACGGGACGGTACCGGGTTCGTAGCGCACGTCACTAGTCGTCTAGTCACGTGATGTCTCTGACGGACCTTACGAATGCCAAGCTTTTCGACTAAATGTGCCAGACCACCTTTCGAGCCCCATTAAAACTGGCGGCCGGAAGTGGACTGGGGACGAGACTATGCCAGACCCATCTTTCGCGGGTGGCAGCCATTTTTGCGGAAGTGGGGCTGGGAACGAGACTATTCGCCAACTGGAAACTCACACTACTGCATATAAAATTGTATTGTTTATACGCCATATATAACGTAATAATTGTCAAGGAAGTCACACTTCCGGTTTCTAGGTGTGTTACGCCATAGATACTCTAACGCAACCGGGATTTTTTTGTTGTTTTGTTTTTTTCTGTTTTTTTTTTGGCCTGCGCCTAATATTCATGCGCACGAGTGAGTACAGTGGAGTAATGATGTAATAATACAATGGAGCGGGGGAAATGTTTTTGTTTTTTTTATGGATAATAAATGACACCATTTTAGGGCATATACAGACGTAGGCACACATGCGCACTGCCTGAGATAGTTAGTAAAAACAAAAAAGTACAAGTACAGTTGCAGACAAATATAGATTGCAGTTGTGTAGATCTTGTGGAGAGGCAAATTAGATTGAGGGGACACGCCCCTCACTGGCAATCATGCAGGTTGGGGTCTTGACAGCGTGGCCCATGGATGACCTAGAGCCCCTGATGCATCGAATTTGGGACTTGAGCAATGAGAAAATTGAGCATACATCGTACAACATTCATCACCTGGCTGTAGGGCTGGTATCGTTTCACTGCAAGCATTGACACCATTCTCTTGAATGTTACTTGTGCTGCATTGCCCATACCCCCAGTTGCCGACAGGACAATGGGTGTGAAGGACCCATGTTCCACTTCTCGGATCCGCTGTTCATAGGCTCTTCTCTTTAGCCTCTCATGTTGTTGGTATGTGGCTGAAAGGCTCCGAGAACGGTTACTTGGTGCAAAGGGATTGAAAACCCTTATATCGAAGAATGCACTCTGTGACCGCTCCCAGAATCCCTCCGCTCTGATGTCTACCCTGGCACCGTCTTGACAGTTAGCGGTTCTGCCTTGCAGAGCTTCGCCAAACAGGGGTTGTAGCCCCGGTTCTGTGCAGACATTGTTGCACACTTCTGCCATGAGATCAGCAGTAAGGTCCCTGATGTCGTTATGTCTCAGCATTGGTAGTCCACCAGTGGGGCAGGTGAAGGCATGGTCAACACTTTGGTTCTTGCCACAAACACACACCCTCGGAAGATTGGGCAACTGCCATCCATACCGCAGGGAAACGGCATCCCGAAATGCTCCCTTATGCAGGAAGAAGCCAAACTCATCGATCGGAAGGACACTAAGCCAACTGGATGCTCCCTTCTCCTTTGCTAAGTCCATAGCAAGCTTCATATTGTCTGAGGCCTTGTTGCGTACGGCTTCTGCTTTTTCCTTCAGACATTTTCTCTTCTGGGCTTTGAGATCATTCCTGATGGTTGTTGCTTTGGCTGAGCATTCGTGCATCTGTGCTCTTTTCTGCCTAGAGGCAGCCTGGACTAGGGGTGCCGTCGCAATACATGAATTCATGTATTCTCCTTGGGCTGATTCCTTAGGATTGCAAAGGTCTAGCCCTCCCATTTTTGCTGGAAGTGATAGTATGTCTCGTTCGTTCTCACTGAATGCTGGGCGTCCCGTTACAGCGCGGGCAAACTTGTACCTGATGGCTTCTTCCAAAGGCTGCAGACTATCATTAATCTGTCCGGTGGTCCTGAACAGGTATCTCCACTTGTTCACCACCCCATGAGTGAAGGCACAAAAGGCGGCATGGGTTTGGGTGACAGCAATGGAGAAAAGTTCCTCAAGTTCTGCTAACCAACTGTCAACCTTGCCTTGCACAAACACGTCCTTCATATGGTCTGGGCCAATAAAAGATCCCAGATATACTTTCCCATCAGTTGTGACATGTATGCCAGTGTCCTTGAAGATTTCTTTGGCAGATTTGAGATGACATTCCTTCACAACTAGCCAAGTTTTGGATGGATTCACAAAGTATCCATACTTTGGCCCTCTTTCTGCCAGCATGTCCCACCACTGCTTCACTGCTTGCAACCTTCCTGCAGCAGCAGCATCATCTGCAAACCACAGTTGTTTGGATAGGTTGTCTAGTTCCATGATCAGAGGCAGGATCGCGATGGCATACATACTCATGGCGAGTGGATCGCCCTGAGTAGTACCCTCTGATGATGTTATGGCCTCACCGTTGATATATAGACTGGGTGGAAGTCTGTATGTGTTTAGGACAACATTGGCTAGTGATGGGCACAGGACCTGGATGTTCCTCAGGGCAGCTTCTCGATTCAATGTGTTGAAGGCATTGGTTGCGTCAACGAAGAGTAACCCCTCTGTGTCATCACGTTCAAGGAAGTTTCTCATTGCATGCACTGCTGTTCGCAGCCACCCTTCTGACCAGCACATAGCTGGTACGTGCTTTCAACCTGCTGGATATCCTCAGATATCACTGAGAGGATGGCTTTGCCCATGATCCTCCGACTCACTTCTCCCACTCCAATGGGTCGAACCCCAGGGCACTTGTTCAGTGCCACAAGACGAATTGCTGTAAAGGCTTGGATGGGCCGAGGATCAAGTGGACCACTGGCAAGTCTTACAGCAACCTTCGCAACATCTCCGCATAACTCATTTGATGGCCCTTTGAACGAGCAGCACATGCGACGCCATGCTGCAGCATCCAAACCGGAGGGTCCATGACTTCCCTTGGTTTTCAGAGCAGCTGTATGTATAGCGGTAGCATTGATTGAATCAAACAGCACAGGGTGAAAGGGTAGAGTTTCGTTTGTAGGTGGAAGGAGAGTTGAAGGCTCACAAGGTTGTGCTGGTGGATGTTTCTTGATCAGAGCATCCCTCACAGTACATGAACCTTCGGAGGTCTCCAGGATATCGTTAGGACCAAGTGGCACTCCTGCCCTATCATCACCACTGTTGTCCAATAGACGTGTTGCAGTCCGAATCTTGCCTTCTGCCATCAGTTCAGCAAATCTTCTTGTGAGGCTTTTTGTTTGATTGTTGTAATGGCTAATTGGAGGTAAGTGTGACTGTATGGCCCTAACTTCTGCAATTAACTTGTCCACTTCGTCATTGCCCCATAGCTGCAGTCTCCGTTGGATACAGAGGGTATGGTCCTTTGTTTTGGACTGACGTGATGAATCATAGAGTATTACGTACTTTATAGTTTAAGGACCACGCGCATTTGTGAGCGGATTTGCGAAAAGGGACCATTTGGGGCTAGTAAATGTGTTAGTACGGGGTAAACATGCGCAAAATCGAGATTTCACGCAAATGAGGGTTATTGCATCATTATGTGGCGTACAGTACACACAGACACACATGTTGTACTTTACAATGGATTCAGTGTTTGCTATTTTGGCTTCTACGTAAATAGAGTTTATCTTAGTTTGTACTTCCTAGTGTTTGTCATGTGACTGTCAACATTGCTGAGTATTCATTTTTCCTTTCCCTTAGTGTGTGCCTTATGCTTCCTGTACCATTTTGTATTTAAGCATGTATAGTTTGGGCTGCCTTATGCCAGTGCAGCAGTTGGTAATTCAGTTGCTAACCCGTGACAAGTGTTTGCACGCTATTTCTGTGGGGAACACCTTCCTTCACACGCGATAATTATAACCTGTGACGTATCCCCTACCTTCTGGCCAAGTTTGAAACCCGTAGCCCTTTCCTGCGGCTCAAAGGAGGAACGAACATTTTTAATGCGGTCGTCACGTTGTTGGTTTACGGACTATACCGGAAGTGTAACACAGGGAAAAGCCCAAAGTCAAGTGTATTCATTACCTGTTAAGTGTATTCATAATCTTCATGGCATTATTCATTAGACTATGATCGTACTGAAAGAAGTTGCAGGCTAAGCCCGCATCCCACTTCTGCTTCGTTGTATAACCTTCACGTTCGTCGTACCGTCTCTCCGTTTGAGCGCTTCGACAGCTGCGACTCTTGTAGCCTTTCACGATGTCTACAAGTGCTATAGACGTGACAAAAGCGGCCAATACCCTGTTGGACTTCAGCAGAGATGATCAGCAGGCCCTTCTGCAAGTCATGGCTGACTATTCCACCTCACCTGTTGAAGGCAGAGATTCTGACAGCGATGAAGATGGCACTACCGACGACCAACAAGCTGATAGCACAAGCTTACGTAGCTTGCGCTAACAGCGCAGTTCATCGCCATCACGCTGGCTTCAGGAGGCCTTTCAGAAGAATCCGCCGTAGTTCGTTGAGGTTCGGGTGTAGTCCACATTAGGTAGACGGCTGTGAAACTAACGGTGTGTTGCGCCGAGTCCGCCATGCTTGCGATGATGTCATTCGTAACACGACAATATGTGGATTAACACTTGTTCACTCTGTTTGTTGGAGGTTGGTGCAAGGTCCTGTGCACTGGCGCAGCTACCTATCTAAAAGGGGTGGTTGCCTTTCCACCCCTTGTACTTTGTGCCTCCCTGCATGCAATGGGTGTCGCTGACACCGTGGAGGGCATACTTGCAGTCGCCAAGCCGACAAGGGGTGTTTGCCTGTCCACCCCTTGTAACTGGCGCTTCTCCAGCCCCTGGATGTCGCTGGCACCACTGAGGGGGCCCCCAGCAGTCGCTGACTGCCCACAGCCACCTTTTAACTGGCTGGCTGCCTCGCGTCCCTCTGCAAAGGGTGTTGCTGACTGCCCCAGTGAGTGCACTGGTGATTGCCATCGCTCAATGCTCTGTGCCAGTGAGGGGTGGCTGCCCCACCACCCCTTACGCTGCATGTGGCACGCTTCTAAACCCTAGCTGGTGGTTCGCTGAACCTCCTGGGTTGAGCTGGTGGTCGCTGGCCACCTACTGCTAGCTATAAAGGGTTGGCCGTTCCATCACCCTTCAAATCACTGTGCATTGCCTGGGTGATGGGGATTCGCTGAACCACTGTGCATGACTTGTGCAATGGGGGTCGTGGACCCCACTGTGAAATTCCCCTGGTGGTGTCTGACCACCCAGTGCACTGTCTCTAACCTGACTGGTTGACTTCCGTCAAAGTTCTAGCTCGGCACCTCCCCCTGTGTACTGGGGGTTGCCGACCCCGCCGGAGAGTTCTCCCGTGGGTGAGGTGGCTGCTGGTACCTCTTCAGCTCATTTCTCTTAACTTGGAGGGATCGAAGGGGGGGGGAGCGCCATACCAATTACTCCCCTAATCACTATGGACTAGTGATTCTCCCCGCAAATCCTCCAAGTTAACTCACTCCCTCAACATGAAACTTTGCTCCTATAATTACTATATAATGATACCGATGTCAGTTTATGCTTAATTATTAGCTGACAAAGCATTCAACAGAAACGCAACTAATACAAATAACTGTAAACATAACATGCTTGCGTGATCATAAAGAGAACACCAAAGAGCTTCTAACTAATACAAGTGACTGCAAACCTGACCTGCATGCGTGACCATACAAGAACACCACAACACTCCTACCACAAGTTGCACAAGAACTTGCACTGCCCGTGGGCATGTCTACTTGGCCAAGGTCCTGGAAAGTTGAGCTAGCTCATCTCGTGGCACTCGTATGTACCTTTTGTAGCTGCCACTTGACCACCTGCCAAGAATCTGGATGGTTGCGTCGCCAACCCCATTGGCTGCTGCTGTTGTGCTGGCACCGATCCTAAAACAATGACTTGAGTATCCTGGCGGGTCCATCCCAGCTGCCTTCATTGCTGACCTGACCTTGTCCACAAAATGAGCCCGTGTTAGTGGTTGTCCGGTATGGAGGCAGAATAAGGGACCCAGCTCCATACCCCTCACTGCCAGGTATGTCACCACCACTGCGATTGGGCACAAATCGTTAACGTTGTCTGTGGCACCCACGTACAGGTGCACGCCTGCCCGTAGCTGATCAGTTTTTTAACCTTTCAAGTGCACTTGCAACACTGATGGTTCTACCTCACTGTCAACTGCCAGGTCTTGTGGTATGAGGTGCCATGCTGGGTCGAACTGGCTTGTGTCTGGGACTGCCAGCTCCCCTGATGGAAGAAAGGCGAAAATCCCAAGCAGCAGGCTGCCCATAGCAGTATGTGATCATAGTTGTAAGGGTCCTGGAGCAGTGTTGATTTTATCCGTCTCAGTATCAATGGAGTAATAGGTAGCCGGGTATCAGGTGCTCCTGGCCGCAGGTGCTTAGTTCCCTTCAGTACCAGGTCGAGACGTGGGGTGTTGGCTAGTGGGTCTCTGTACCCCTTTGAGATATGTAGTTGCCGGACTGCTGAGAGGTAAGATCGGATGGTTGAGTATGACACCTGCTGCGACAGCTCAGCCACAAAGAGGATAAGGCTGTCCTCGCTTGCTGGCAGGTAGGCCAGATTCAGCTTTCTGCAAAGCTGGTGATAGCTTGTCTGACCGGATCTATAGGCCTTCCTCGAGCTTGCTGCCACGCTGTTGGTAATGAGGCCTTCATCAATGCTCTCCAGGTGTCTGACATCCAGTCGTCCGTTGGTCGACCAGGAGCTGCCTCAGTGCGGTTGGATTGGATCGGGGACCTTGGACATGCCAGGTACTTCTTGGAACATCACCTGCAGATTATTGCGAGAAATTGCGTCAGCAACACTATTGCTGGCCCCTGGTATGTGCTCGGCCCGCACCGAGATGTCATATAATGCCCAGAAAAATGCATACACCTCAGTAAATGCATGATAAGGGAGTCCTTGCTGGTCTGTGAAGCTATGATGCTCACCACCACCATGTTGTAGCACCGTCACTGTGCCCCCCAAATGGCGCATGCTAAGGCAATTGGGAGTAGCTCCTTGGCTGCAATGCCTTGCTGGTCCCAGCTTCCATTCCACTCCATTTGTATCCATCTCTCATTCCACACTGCTCCGCAGCCCCATGACCCTGATGCATCAGAACTGAACGTTATCTCAGGCTGCCCCCGAGGTTGTGAACTTCCAACATGCTGCGACCGTTCCACAATGGTAGAAAGGTGTCCCACCACAGCAAGTCTGATCGAAACTCCGCTGTCAGGTGGATCCAGTGGTCCAGCTGCCGTGCCCTCTGTGCTGTATCAATCAGTCTCCTCAAGAAGGTGCGGCCATGTTTGACCACCTTGCATGCGTGGGCTAGTTTGCCAATGAGTGATAACAGCTCCCGCTTCCGGCATGCCTTCCGGTGTGACCAGGCACTTACCAAGAATGCCAGCTGGCCAAGCTTCTCTTGAGGGAGTCTGATCTCGCCCTTGATGGTGTCTAGTACAATTCCGAGGAATGTTAGTTCGGTTGTGGGTCCCTCCACTTCAATGGCACGCCCGTCCATTCGCAAGTGGATTTTATGGTCTTCAGATTGTTGGCGCACTCGTCAGTACCCGCACAGCCTGCTGTCAGAAAATCATCAATGTAGTGAATACTCCATGACAGGCCATCCCGCGACAATACCCACTCTAACGCGTCTGCCACTGCAGTAAAAATCTTCGGGGCTGAACGAAGACCGTAAGGTAGAGTGGTATCAATATACCGCTGGTGGGTAGGACAAGTCCAGGATTAGTCGCCATTTCCCTGGCTGGTTGCTCTTGGGAATGACCCCAAACCTATTAACCTGGATATTGAGCAAGCTATCAAATGGTCCCACGATCCTACTGGCCAGCTGTTCTGACTCCAAGTAAGCCACCACCGGGTCTGTATACATGAATGCAATCATCCACCTCTGGCTCACGGGCTCATGCACATACACATGCTAGCTGCCCGTTGAGCATACCATCGCACAGATCCTCAAGGCATGGGTTTTAAGTGGTCGCAGCATTGCAGCCCGCCCATGACCGTATATATATGGCGATTGGGGACAAAGAATCGTGGCCACACCGGTGGCTGGCATGGCTGAAGCTCCGCGTTAGGGTGTAGGTTATGAGTTCAGGCCCCGGGTCGTGGTTCTTTTTCTCCGTCGCTACTTTCAAAGCTGTGTAGTTGATAAACTTGGACATGTTACACACCACCAGCTTGCATAACACTTACTGACAATGTACAGAGATTAGGAACGGTGCACCATCATCCACCTCTGGCTCACGGGCTCATGCACATACACATGCTAGCTGCCCGTTGAGCATACCATTGCACAGATCCTCAAGGCATGGGTTTTAAGTGGTCGCAGCATTGCAGCCCGCCCATGACCGTATATATATGGCGATTGGGGACGAAGAATCGTGGCCACACCGGTGGCTTGCATGGCTGAAGCTCCGCGTTAGGGTGTAGGCTATGAGTTCAGGCCCCGGGTCGTGGTTCTTTCTAGTTGATAAACTTGGACATGTTACACACCACCAGCTTGCATAACACTTACTAACAAAGTGCAAAAGGAAGCTCATCAGATGTACTTTCATGCCATATGCCTAGTCTGGCTAGCTAGACTGTCCCACTTAACCGCCGGAGGCGCAAAAGGGAAGGGACGGTCTAGCGGCAGTAACAATTAGTTCACGCCTTCACATTATCAAACTCACACCTCGTGCGTGTTGATAATACGGTTCGACCTAACTACGCAGGAGTACTGTAGCATATCGATCGCTACAGAACTCCTGCGTAGTTGGGGCGGACCACACGTCGGATGGACGTGATCAAGAAATATAAGCTTTTTGCATTTGCTGCTGCAAACCGCTCAAATGTAAGTACTGGGAGGCTGACGGTAGTGGGAGAAGCATTTGTGACAGCTACGCAGCTGAGCATCGCTGGAAAATAAAGCTTGTGTCGCACGTGCTACTTTACGGTGTTAAACCTTCAGAAAGCGACTGAGAATGTCGACACCAGGACGTGCGCTTTGCGAGATAAGGTTTCTTCTGCTCATGCATTCTTTCAAGCTCGAAACGAGCCTACTGCAATCCTCTCCGTATCCGGTGGCTCTATCTCCAGCCAGAAAAAGAAATCCATTGCCCGAAAGACAGGGTGACTTAAGCTCCCGCAGACTATGAATACTATTAGCAGGAATTCCTGCCAGTAGCATCTGATTGGTTGAAAATAGGTGTGAACTAATCGTTACTGCCGCTAGACGTCCCTCCCCTAGTCTCGTTCCCAGCCCCACTTCCGCAAAAATGGTTGCCGCCCGCGAAAGCCACATGAACTGCTATCTGCAGTGCTTAGAAACGGTTTAGAAGGGAAAGCTATAGCTAGATGTCATCTGCTAAGGCTGTGTAATGATGTAGTACAATTTGTTAAGCACATTTCAGAATGAAACATTGCAGTATTTAAGAAATCGAGGATTTCTGTGCATTTAATCCATTATGAAGCAGTTTACGCGGAGGCGGCAGCCCGCTTCACTGTCAGACATTGGCCGTTAAAAAGTAAGCTCTGTCACGGCATAATCGGTCCCCCCTATTTCCGGTCTGGCCGGACCGAATATGTCGGAAATATTCGGTCCCCCGGACCATGTATTTCCGAAATATTCGGTCCGCCTCGGAAATATTTGGTCCCCCTCGATCTCCCACCGACGAAAGGCCTAGATTATAGCGATAGCGCTGGGCTACGGCATCGCTGTCTATGGAATGCCTTTCCACCCAAACGAAGTAGGCTTATGAAGTTATAGACGAACTACGATACGTTTAAAAGGGTCAGCAGCAAAAGCAATCCTATCGATCGAGCGCGAATGCAAATAATACAGCGGTAAGCTGTGGACACGCTTAGAGAAAGTACATGCTTTAGAGAATAGGATTTCGGTTCATCCTCTGGCAAACATCGCAAGTGGCCACAAATTTTTGACCTCAGTTGACAGCCCTTTCCAGTAGAACCTCTCGGCGATCTTCCTCCGCGTTTTCCTAGTACCTAGGTGGCCTGAAGTGGCGTCTGAGTGGCAGGAGTTTAGTATCCGTACTTGCTCTTCTCGTGAAGCGATAACTTTTACACGCTTCTTCTGCTTTTGCACGTACACCTCCCCGTTGTCAACCTCGATCGTCAGCGCGCGTCGTCTGACTTCCCTCTTTTGGTCCTTCGACAACAGCCTCGGGTACGACCTGCTCATGCGGTATGTGATCGCCCAGTCTATAATGTCTTCTTGCTCTGTACTGTCGCTCATCTTTCGCTCTGCCGTCTGCAGCTGAGTACTCCTACGTTTTTACCCGCGCGTTTCTAGGGGGGACTAAATATTTCCGAGGCGGACCGGAAATATTCGGTCTGGCCGGACCGCAAATTACGGGGGACCAAATATTTCCTGACAGCTCCGTGCCATGTGGAAAGATGCGCATTTCACCCAGTGACAGTACAAGCCTTCCTGAAGGTTGAAATACGGCCAGATATCTACTTTTACCTAGGCTCACCTTGAAACAGCTTTACGATTGCGTGTTGCTTGAAGCATATCGTGTTTGGTATCATTCGAATCAGCTAAAAGCGCTACGTGGCAAGAGACGCCATTTTCCCGGTTATTTGCTTCCGTAAAGAGGTTGAAAAAATGGCGACCGGCCAGTTTCCTTCTTCCCTCATATACGGTGGATCCAAAATTGCGCAAGTACGGACTGCCTTTTCGCGAAGACCATGGGCCTTGTTGAGTGGCTACAACAGGCAATGCAGGAATCATCGAAGGAACAGCAGAAGAAAGGAGCGCAACACAAGGAGTCGGAAATTATCCAGGATGAGGAAATGTCTATTCGTAGACGCCGAATGCGCTGGTAAATGTCTTGCTAGCGTTGCGGTAGCTAGTCTCGCGTGGCCTAGTCTGGCTAGCTAGACCGTCACATCTAATCGCCGGGGCGCTTAAGGCTGGAAGGGACGTCCCTTCCCTTTCACGCCTTGGGCGTTTAAGTGGGACGGTCTAGCTAGCCAGACTACACGTGGCCAGACCCTTTCCGCGCTGTTGCGATTGCGTAACACGCTGGAAAGGGTCTGGAAGTTTTCTCAAGTATTCTTGTGTAATGTCCGTGGGAATTCAGGACAGGGTGTGAAGCCACAACCCTCTTTGAAGTGCGTGCAAGCTGTGCAACATACGAAGGTGTGAAATATAACCTAAGGAGAAGATGGCACTGGGTTGGGGAATGATTTGACGAGATATCGTGCACATGTATAGTAGCGGTTGCTGTGAAGATTTCGGGTGCGAATGGTCACCAAACACTTGCAGAAGAGAAACCATTCGTTGTTATAGGGTATTTTTATGACTGAGTATGATGATCATTATAATATTGTAAAAATATACACTACTCCAAATTAACAGCACATGCATGATCTCTGTTACCACTGATGTCACTTGTCATACATACCGCTGCTTTACGAGCTATCGCTGCAACGTCGTCGTCGCAAAAGGTACATGTCGCCATTTCTATCGATCTACACTAGGTGTTATGTTCACACCTCTGATTGAACACCTTTTAAAAGTGTTATAATTATAGTGCTAGTGCACAAGCTACACAGCCTTGGTATAAGAAAACTTCCAGACCCTATTCTCCGCGCGTGGTATTACACAATAGCGGAAGCGGAGAATAGGGTCTGGCCACGCGAGACTATGCGGTAGCGTGCTACGAGCGATACTGTCACTGCTACATACTGTCAGCATGTTGAAAATATACTGTTTACTCTTCATTGGACAGTAGCGCTTTTGCTGGACACGATCTCAGCTCCAATGCAAAAATCGGTGTAGGGCGGCGAGTGAATCTCGGAGTAAAATAGGGACTGGCTACGTGAGCCTAGAGGTGTAGACTAGTCTCGTATATACCATAGATAAATAGTTCTTTCCTCTATCAATGTATATACGCAACCCTTTGTCGGTCGCCATTTTATTTGTCGCCTCTAGGGTCTGAAAAAGAATGCACCCAACACTGTTGCAGGGTCCTAACCAAGTCAATGTAACACCACTAAGTATCCCTTTTGTGATGTCTTTTGCAGTTGCATAAATAGTTTTAATGTAATTGAAATGGCGGAGCTGGAGGCAGAGCTTCTCACACATAGATATGCGTAGGACTACGTACGGGTGTACGCATGTGCAAGTTTCAGTTGTCGTAATGGACGAACCTACGCCTGTAGATGGTCACATTTTTATTCAACGTACCATAGTGCAACCGTTTTGGTGCAATCTTCCAGACCCTGGTAGATGGCAAATAGAATGATGGCAAATGGACAGGGTCGAGTATAAAACTACGATACATGTGATACAAAAGTAAACATTCTATAGACATGGTACGCAAGTGCTAGTTTACGTGTGCAGGTGTACCTGTTTCTGTAGCATTCTAAAGGTACAGGCATAGATTGGGTGGATGCAGTACGCACGTAGGTGCGACTAAAGGTATTGTACACATGTAAATACGGCTGTGTGTTGCTGAGTATGAGTGCAGGACGACTTGTGTGTCACATGTGTGGTTGTTTGTAGACTGATACGCACATATATGCATGCCAGAAATGCATGAAATTTATAGGAAGTATGTGCTCTTTATTTTTATGTACATACGGATAACAGTGATTATTATCTTCTTTGGCAGCATATGCTGACCTGCTTCCTTCTGTGTTTCCTTTATCGCCAACTGGAGACACATACGGTGCGTAGAGCACGGAGAAGAAAGTCCTAATGGAAATTGTTATTGGGGTGAGCCTGAGCGAGACCCACTTAGTGCATTGTATGGCTAAAGTCTTTGTAGCGATGTCTGTCACCCGTACGTTCACCTAGCAGATTTTTGATGTGCCTGCCCGCTACAATTTTGTACGCAATGGTGTGCATGTCGTTTTATTAACACATCTGGACAAGCTGGCTCAACTGTCTGGGACATGGTGTCGCGTCTGGGCTAAGGCACACCTTAGCCCAGGCTGCCTAAAGCAACATAGGGTGCAAAGTGCTCTTGTGCGGGCATAGTGGTCGCCGCGGAATTCGTCACAATAGAGCTGCCGGCCATGGGATAAGCACAATCCCCATACGGTAGTTGCCATGCCAGATTTCCAGCCTGCTTCTGCATAGTGCTTTCTTTGCCGACAGTTCTTTGCGATCAGCTCTGGCTGTTGTATGCATCCTGGATAGCACACCTAATATCTGGGCTGATGCACTAGAGCAAGGAAGGCTTCAGAGAAGAAGAGAACGTGAGCGGCAACAGAGAGCAGAGAAACTGTAGAGGCCAGTGAACAGCGGTTGGCTAGTGTGTGCTGCCGTTCTTGATAGCAGTCAGAACGTGAGCAATAGTAGAGAGCAGAAGAAACTGCAGAAGTCACAGAACAAGTTTGCAGTCACTTGCTGCTGATTGTTGCTATAGGAATTGTGCATACAATGCTTGCAAAGCGATGCAAGGCTAGCCCCACAATGCTGTGCATTCCTCTAGTATTGCCTAATTCATCACCTTTGGAGGTTTGCTAACATGAGAAATTGTTCAGCAAAAATGAATGAACAGGTTGCATTTCTTTGATTCCGCTCTCGCTAGGGTGGATGCAGGGGAGTATGTGCGGTACATCCTGTTGAAAAGTTGACATTGCACAGGTGTACACATACCCTTGTTCATACCCATTTTGTGTCTGTGTGTTACCTTAGATATGGTTATATGTATGTACTGCGGCCGTGACCCATGCGAAAACCGTTCTACCTCTGGAGCGTATGCATAGCACTTAAAGTGTAAATAGTAAGGGATTGTTGTTAATGGTGCCAAAGTTTTACCTAGCTTCGGGCTTTGGTTCTTACTCCGAGTGTGGTTAGCTGTTGTGCTTCTGTTCTTCCATGTGTCCCAGCGTGAAATTGAAGATGGTTTGTTCAGAGATGGTTTAGGTATAGACCATGAAACCTGACGTGGTAGGATAAATTGAGCAGTGAACAATGTGATGATGCATGGTGGAAAGAGAATTTGCTTTTGTCTCGGGATGTGTTTGAAGTTTTGTGCAGGGAGCTAAAGCTTCACGTTGAGAAGCAGGCAACATATACGAAGATAAAGTAAAAAAGAGAGTGCCATGACCTTGTAGAGGTTAGCACCAAATACAGAATATTGAACCCTATTAGCTCTCCTTGGCATTGGATGGTCCAAAGTAGTAGCTATTGTTGTTGAAACAACTGGTATTATAGCAAACAGTCTATTCACCCATTATGTTTCTTTTCACACTGGTGACAGTCTTCGGGAAGTTATAACACTCTTTGAAACTTGCTGGGGATTTCCTCATGTTGCAAGAGCCATTGATGGATCATATATTCCCATTCCATGGCCAAGTAAGAATGCATCTGATTATTATAATTGCAAAGGATATTATTCAGTTTCATGAAAGCAGCTGTGGACTATCATGGTCTTTTCCTCGATGCTTACATAGGTTGGCCAGGGAAACACGACAAATTTTTGAAGTTATTCCTTTAGCTTAACCCATTAAGCCCGAACTTAAATTTCGCGCGGTAGCATTCAGTCCTAACTAAATTCAAAATGGCGGCGTAGCCGAAGCGTTCGAACAAACAGCAGCAACTCGCTACGCTTTTTTCGTGTTGGAATGGAGACGATGAGCATCGACGTGATTTGCGCTGTGGTAAAGGAGGAGTTTAGGATGTTTTGGAGCGAATGGAGCCATTTCAGATTCGCCCTTCGCCGAAGAAGGAAAGATTGGTACGTACGTAGCCGCATGCAGTGAGCTGGTACATACCACGAAATACAGTTTGATACAAGTTAGTAGTGATGTGAAACAATTGTAGGAGATGTAACAGCTCTGCCAGTAGCCTCTGACCAATTTGCCGTCTCTTCTGCAATCCTCTGTTAGCGGTGCAAGACGTTCGCAGCCTTGCGCAAGATTCGGCGCTTATTTTCTCGTCAGGAGAGTGGCTCGGAGAGACGGTTAGGCAGCCAAAATATAAAGAAAGGACTACAGGGGATTCCCTGAAAAGCGCAGAGACATTGTTCTCTCGTAGCCACCGAAGGGTCTGTTAAAGTGTGCACTGTCGTCTTTGACGCAAATATGCGTCAACCGGAGTTACCCGCATTCTAATTTATGACGCAAATATGCGTCAATCGGAGCTAATGGGTTAAAGGAAAAGTGGCTCTTTCAGGGCTCTTCTTTCTGACTGGGAGTGGCACATTGGAGCATGGAGGTCTCTTTAGTCATTTTCAGTGACCCAGCATATCTCCTGTCATCATGGCTAATAAAGCCATACCCGGAGACTGGCCACAAACACAGCAGAAAGTAAGAGGTACATTTGTATTTTTCTCTTATATAATATGTTGCATATTATATATGTATATGCAGTGTACATAAAGAACATGTAGGACGACTCAGGAAAAGAAAAAGTACGACAATCACGGGCGCGCTCAGGACAATTTCAAAATCACAAGGCAACTCAATGGATTCAGTAACACTTGGCACCTGCTGATGTGCCTCGCACAAATCACAGTGACACCAGAAGTCAAGTGTAGCCATATGTAGAACCTTTTTTTGACCAGTTACCATTTTGCCCTATGTACATGTATACTCCCTGCGGATCAATAATGAGACATTGCATATCAATATGCATCTTCCATTCAAATGCTGAATATTCTGAATACAGCTGAACAACTGCTTCTGTGTATATAATGGAATCACAAGAAACTATCTAGGCTTTAACCTGTGTTGTTGCCTGATGAAGCCATACATCAAAGCAAGCAACCATGGGAAAACCTGGGATAGCACGTACTGAGGGTTAGTTAACAACCTGGGGTGTACGTTATCACCCTGCAGCGTTAGTTATCACCCTGCGGGGTTTGTTATCACCCTGCAGGGTTAGTTACCGACTGCTGCTTCAAAATGGGCTCTTAATTATCTGCACCAATCACCTATTCGGACCATTCTGTATTGCAAATGGTTGTCTTTGGTTGATATCCTGCTTGAAGGTCGTCGAAATCGTCGTTTGTTATGGTGCGGTCAAACCTGGACGACTTTGCAGGACCCAACAGGTGTTCTTCGCGAAGCGCTTCGCCGATTCACTTGTCTACGAGACGGAATAAAGTATTTGCAAATAGCCATAGTAACGTTCGGGTAGTTCGTTCGATAACTCGATTTGACAGGCAAAGTTTGAGCTACGCGCTAGTCCGTTCGAATTGCAACAAGCTAGTTATGACATGGCCCCTCGGGTGCTTGGCTGATTTATCACCCTCGTGACCATGCTATAACTATTACTTCACCAACAGTGACTGTTCACAGTTTGCATCCAATTCATCATCTTCTGAGGTAGATTCCCACTCTGGGAGACATCTGAATCAAACTACTGCTGGTGCTGGTGTAGGTAGCTACTGGCATCATCAGAATCAGAGTAGTCACAACAAAGTTCTCCCTCAATCATTGTATATATACTAGTGTACTGATGGACTCATCCATCATCGTGTCGCTCTCATGCTAATCAATATAGTATTCAGAAGCTGTCGTGGCTTTCATTCACCTCAATGAGCTTCAGCTACCTCAGCTCCCATGCACCTGCTCAACACGTCACCCATCACCTGTGAATTGTACCGTAACCATTCCACTGATTCTGCCATTACCACCATGTCATCTGCAAAGAGGAGTAGCCCTATACTACCAGTGGACAACTTCACCTCCCTCAGAAACTGCCTTTTTGCCTCACTTATTACACTTTCAATAAACACATTAAAGAGTCTCAGGTAGAGAATATAACCCTACCTCACACCCCTATGCACACCAAACACCTCTGCATCCATTTTCCCAATTTTCACCTTTGCCCTTCCATCTACATAAAGTGCCTGAATCGCCCGTAGCAGCTTCCCTTTCACCCCATACTCATAATTATATGACTTTCCACAATTTGTCCCTGCTTGCATTGTCATAAGCCCTCTCCAGATCCACAAAGGCCATGCATGTCTTTATATCTTTCTCAATGGTTTTCTCTACAATTTGCTTGAAAGCTAAAATTTGGTCATTGCACCCCCTGCCAGTCGTGACTGTTTTCAGTTATAACATTCTTAATGAACCAGGCACACATGCGCACTGCCTGTGGTAGTGTAAATGCACACAAGTAGTAATTGTGTAACACATGCACATTGATATAACTGAAAAGTGAGTTCATTATTCATTCATTAGCAAGTCAGTCTGTCCAGAGGTTTATTCTCCCAGCTGGACCACTCGGCAGCTGAGGTCCAGGGGGAGATCACAGAAATTGACCTCCCTTGTATGAGCATGGAGGGAGGATCGTGGTCCACGCAAGCACATTGATGCTGAATCAATGAGCGAAAGTGATATCTTGCATCTGATGAACTGTAGGGTAGTGCTGTAAGATTGGTTGTGCTTGGAAGCAATTAGCCCTGCCAGTCTTCTAAAGGCCACAATTGCTGATGGTCCCCATTCCCCACTGGTAGACAGGACCAGTGGGGTAAAGGTTCCATGCTCCACCTCAAGGATCCTACTCTCATATGCTCTGCATTTCTCCAGCTCATGTCTTCTGTAGCATGCCTTTGAGGAGGATTTGTTGTTCAATGGGGCCTGCACGTTGAAAACTCGGACATCAAAGTACACGCTCCTCTTGCTCTTGTCCCAGAAATCCTTGTGCCCTTATGTCCAGTCTTGCTCCTTCCTCCACTACTTCACCACATGAGCAGTGCGAGGACAGCCTCTCTGGTGTCCATCCAAATCTCAAGCACAGTGCATCTCTGAAGGCTTGCTTTTGCAGTCCAAACCCATACTTTGCCATAGGGATGGCTGTGAGCCATGTCGAAGCAACTCGCTCACTTGCCTGCTCCATTGCATTCTGTTGTCCACTGGTGAGTCTTACTTTGAGTGCTTCGGCATCCTCGGCCGTGTCATCACGGTTTCTTGCATGCACTGTGGCCTTCATCTGTCTCTGTTCCTGCAGGACCTGTCTAGGGAGTCACTGATCCTTCTGCTGATTAAGTCCACCAAAGGCGCTGTGATCTGTGCACACGCGTTTTGCTGTTGAATGACAGCAACTGTTGGAATTGGGATCCCCAGACCTCCCAAGCATCCCAACTCTCTCTCTGTATCACTGAGGGCCTGTCGTTCTGTAAGAGTGGGCAAGAACTGATGCCGGATTGCACCTCCAAGGACTGAAATAGATCCTCCACACCTGGAGTGCTTTGCATCAGGAAGGTCCATCTATGCATCAGTCCATATGTAAACACTGTGTGGGCCTGAGGTTGGAATCTCACGATAGTCGATAACCTCTCAGCCTCCCTCACCCATCCTCTGACTTTTTCTTCCACAAATTCTTCAATAAAGGTCTTGACACCAAGGGGAGCTCCAAGGTGTCTCTGTCGCCTGATAGTGATCATCACATCTGTCCCTTGGAAGAGCAATTCCGCTGCATTCTGGTGTTCAGGCATCACAACCAACCATGTCTTGCTTGCTTTAGGGTATTATCCGAACGTTAGGCCCATTGTGTTCTGTTTGTCCCACCACCTGTGGAGACCCTCCAGTCTACCCCCAGCAGACGCATCATCTGTATACCAGGACTGTGTCACTTCCCCTCCAAGTCTGTGGATGAGGGGTAACGTGGCAAGGGTGTACATGGCCGTAGCCAAAGAATCGCCTTGCGTAGTTCCCACCTGGGAGGTCATGTTCTTTCCACCAATGAATAACCTGGCTGGATTGCGATATGTGTTGGTGAGCATTGGGGCTATGGTTGGACATATGACATGGATGTTATGGAGGGCTGCCTCCCTGTTGAGGAAGTTGAATGCATTTGACGCATCTACTAGAAGGACCGCCTTCACGTCATCGTCCTCTAGCAGGGTCCACATAGCATTTACCCCGGCTTCACAAGCTGCTTCCTGTCCTGCACACAGCTGAAGGCAACCCACTGCTGTCTGGATGTCATCTCTGGCAACCCGGAGGACAGCATTGAATACTAGCCGTCTCAGAGTCTCCCCAATTCCCACTGGCCACACTCCAGGGGACTTATCAAGGGTGATTAGCCTACATGCCACCAATGCCGATAGCCCTTCTGGATCCACATACACCGAGCATAGTTTCTTGGTTAGCCCAACAATTGCCTTGCAAAGATCGTCTGACTGCCTCTGGAACGAGGAGCACAGCCACTTTCAATCTCCTGCATTATGCCCTGAGGGTCCTGCTGCACCATCCATTTGCTGGATAATTGATTTAATCAAAGGGCCATCTATCTCCTCAAAGATTAGTGGGTGGGGTGTGTTGGTTGGTGGGCAATCACTGATAGTGGAAGGATCCGCTGGTTTGCCTGGTGGATGCTTGTCCATGAGATGTTGCTTAACTGTTCTTCCATCTGGCTGAATGCTGTCAAGGGCCAAACATCCTTGGTCACCGTGTTCCGTTATCAGTTTCAGGGCTGCTTTTACATTGCCCATGGATACCAGCTTCTCAAAGGATCTGGAAGTCTTCCCTTCATCCTGGTGTTGGCGTTGGTTAGCCTTCAGTCGACTTTGAATAGTCTGACCTTCATGTAGTAGGGAGTCCAGACCCCCCTTAGACCACTTCAGCAGTCTGTTCTCCAACGGTCTGCTGTGATCCTTGGCTTTCCACCTGGGATGGGACCTCTGTAAAAGCTGGGCAGGCAGAACCATCACAGCCTTCATGGCAACACTCTCCAAGGCTGTGGCATCATTGTAGGTTTCAATCTGCCGGGTCACTTCTCTAACAAAGGCCGATCCAATCTTCCCTCTCGGGACTTCAAAACATTGCAAAGTCTCTTTGTAGGCTTTGTTCAGAACGGCTGCAAAGGTGTCATTGTCTGTATCCCCCCATCTAAAGTTGGGTAGGCTGGTAATGCTAGGAGGAGGAAGGTTGATGTGGCACACGACTGTGTGTTCCTCCTCAACCCCTTCGCTGCTGTCACTCACCCCATCCAAGGATATCTTCCCGTTCTGGAGGGAGACACTGCGAGATCCAGCTGTCTCCTCACCGTCAAGAGTAGAAGCATCACGAATCAGATTTGCTGTCTCCTCACCTTCCAGACTGGAAGGGCCTTCATTCAGGGTGGCAGTCTCCCCACTATCGCAATCAGAAGTGACTTGAGAAGGGCCAGTATCAGGTGTGAATCTTCTGGCACGATCAACGACATCGGTAGTGTTCTGGCATTGGCTCCTCCGCATTGGCAAACAATTTTGGCAGCATTTCCCTGCCTTTCGACATCGGCAGTTACCGCAATGTAGCATGCGGGCACTGAGGTACTCAATCACCTTACTGTCAGAACCCGATCATCATGCAGCCATTTTTTCTTCTGCAACCTGACAGTAGTATGTATAATGAATTGAATGGTACAGTACTCTGTTAACAGAGTACTGTACCATTCAATTCAGGACACCCATGAACTAATTAGTTTATGGGTGTGCTGCATGTTATGTACGAGGAAAGATAATAGCCAGGTGTATGTATAAATGTATGGATGCACTAGATTTGGCGGGTAATTAAATGATGAAACAAATCTACTAGTGTCATGCAATTGTTACTAACTAAGCTAACCAGGCTATAGCTATATGTTTCCACTTAGCCAGCTGGTTATAGATAGCAGTGTTTAAAAGGTATATCAGGATTAGCTTTTTATGTAGCCCTTAGCCGAGTTGGACCACCGGATCATGTCTAAGTTTTACCTAATGAGCATCCATCTGACCAAGGCACACACTTAAGAAATGTTGTTTACTCAGAATTTTGACCAATACATTGAATGTCCATTTAATCTTTATCTGTATTTCACTATGTACTCCGTGACGCTACGTAATCCATATCGCGCACATGAACTATTGCTCAGTGGCTACCATTGTCAAAGCACTATCATGGAAGCACCATTGTCGGAGTGCCACAATCTCTTCAGCCCATGTCTTTCAGTATTCATACATTCCATAGCACTTACTGGAATGATGTCTCATTAGTCAGCTTCCTGTCACTTCATGGTACACCACTTTTATCCAAAAAGGGAGAATGGCAAGTGATTGATGTGATCTATTAATGTCCGAGCTCATGATGTTGCGCTGCTGCTTTTCCCTGCTTCCACAGCTCTTTGTCCTGTTTAAGTGCTCTCTCTCTCTCCAAAGTAGTACTCCTTTAGACAAATAGTGTAGAAGTCTTGTTACAATGGTACTCAGTTGACATTTGCAGTTGACAAAGCAATGGCTATCTTCATAACAGTTGTGTGAACCAAGCAGATATCCATTTTCGGCTGCAAAGACCAAATTGGGTGTTCTTCATGTAATGAAAAGATTTCCAGCAACAACTAAGCATTCTAGTGGCAACGAATCAGCAGTGTACACTGTTGCATGATTACGCTTTGCATTCAATTCACTACATATTTTCTATCATACAGTTATTTCACACTTTCTAGTGTCGATTGCACATTGCACACTGCACTCACTCGCAATACAGTCATGACAACAGTCTCATATGCTAAACATCATTCCAATACTTTAAATAATATCATTCCAATACTTTAAATAATATAATTCCAATACTTTAAATAATGGCATGACTGATTGCATTGCTCAATCTGGACTGGAAATCTTGAATTGACTGTAGTAGCCTATGCAACAAAGGTGTTGCTGAGCTGTCTATTCTGCAGTGTTCATTTAAAATCTGATTGTCTTCCCACAGCGCAATTGTAATTTGGACCGTTTGCTATCTTTCCTATGGGTCTTCACTCAGATGCAAGAGAGGTCCTTCTGACTACATGTTGTCTGTGTGTGGAAAAGCTGTTCATCTGTGACATCAACCATGTACCAGTGCTCCATGTTATGCCAGTGAATGGAAAGCAAAGCGTTTTTTTTTAGCGTTGGGCATGGCTTCAGTGGACCAGTCCAAAATGGTGAGATGTGTGCCATCATTTCTGTGCACCAGTTACACCCAATACTTCTGAAGGCACCCTTGCATGCTTTCTGCAGTCCTATCACATGCTACTATATACAATTGTGCCACCTCACAGAGAGCTGTTATCAGAGTAGTTGTCCAGATGTAACTCTAACACCCTGTCAGCTACTAGTCCTGAACCTGATTCTGCTTGAGTTGATATATAGGTGTAAAAGTAACTTACGTATGTAAGAGAGGTCCTTCTGACAATGTGTTCTCTGTGTGTATAGTGTGGAAAGGCTCTTCATCTGTGATGTCAACCATGTACCAGTGCTCCATGTTATATCAGTGAATGGAAAGCAAGTGTGTTTCTGTTACCCCTGGGAATGGCTTCAGTGAACCAGTCCAAATTGGTGAGATGTGTGCCATCACTTCTGTGCACCAAGTACATCCAATACTTCTGAAGGCACCCTTCCACACTTTTTGCAGTCCTTTCACATGCTGCTATATACAATTGTGCCACCTCATATCAGAGTAGTTGTCCAGATGTAACTCTAACACCCTTTCAGCTACTAGTCCTGAACCTGCTTCTGCTTAAGTTGATATATAGCTGTAAAAGTAACTTATGTACGATGGCAGCAATTTGATAAGAAGCCTACTGAATGACAAATCCAGTGCTAGTTGTAATGTGTAGGCACCACGTCGTAGTTACACAGACCTAGAGGTTTCTTCTACTCTCTACCACTTACCTGCCTGATGACTTATGTAAATGGTATTATGACATAGAAACCACCACTAAAGGGTAGGAGCTTCCTTTTCATTTAAGAGGGTAGAACCACACACACACACCCTATGTTCCCGTGTGCATGGCGTTTCACGCATGGTGTGACGTCATAGATCCTCCCTGTCAGAGACCTAATGTCATACCACTTCCTGTGATGGATATGACATGATAAATGCTTTCTGTAGTGGAAGTGACATCACACTTGAGCCATCACAACAAGGCACACCTGTGGAAATTGTCCAATACCTTTCACACTTCAAAAGCGGAGAGAAAAAGAAGGATAATAAAAACATCCTACCTATCCTATTAGCTACCATGAGTGAAGAAAGTGGAGAGGACTACATCACTTACCACTCAATGCCATGGAGATCACACGGTAAGTATGAGTGTACATGTGATGTCACAGCCAATTAATAGGGGGTGATTTCATGAATAGTCTACTTACAACTACAGGGTTGAATAAGATGATAAAGAAACGAAATAGATAAAAGGTGCAAGAGAAATCAAAGGGACAATTAAGTGATTGTTCCATACCAGAGTTGTTGGCACCAGTTCCACATTGCCTCATCTGCCCTTGGCACCAGAATGGACCTTGAGTTATCCTAATCCAAGGAGGAAGAAGAGCAGGATTGAACTTATGTACTTCCGTCGTACCATTAATTCTGAACATTTAGCTACTGTACTCTTATCATTTCTTTCTGTAACTTATTTACTTTCATTATTGATAGTCTGTAGCTACTATGTATGTACACTTTGTAAAACTGTGAAAGATTTTAGCTGTAGCTAACTATCAACACGGAAGTCGATTTTAATATAATTATATCGTTGCTACGTGTACCTCCGTAACTAGCATAGAAGCCCGCCTACGGCGTTTCGGCGAAAGCGCTCTCACGCCAGTGTTTATCGAAAGCACTACTAATGTCAGCTATGTTGATGACAGAGAGCTGGGCGACTGAGGTAAGGTCATGCCCATGGCCACAATGTGACAGTGCTTCAGGGTAAGTATGGGCAAACCATGCATGCATATAATGATTGAACATGTAAGGCATGCCTGCATGTACATGAACTTGCCTATGCAAGTCAGCTTGTATAACGTAGGCAGATGCAAAATTACATTTACGTTTTTGCGAAAGTACGTGCTCTGTGTTAGGCATCTAGGCAAGAGCCGGAAGTAAAAGGGAGTAATAAGCCAGAAATAAAAATGGCAATCGGCCGTCAAGGTAAAACCAGAAATGTCACGATATCTCCCTGAGAACACTAAGACGGGCGATTCAACCCCCCGGATGCCCCTTTCCAGGTCGTTTGGCGTCAATCTGTGCCGTAGTGTTGGCATTTTCTGCAAACAAACTCTCAATTCTCAACAATATATACATTTATGTATGTCTGTGGTGTAAGCAAAGTAAAGAGGTTGAAATACGGGCTGTCCCACCTCCCCTCTTAGTATATTAACATACAAGAAAACCGTAGATGGCATTCGTATGCCTTTAATTTTCCGTGGCATGAGTATGTATAGCCATAAAATACAGTGCCCGTATTTATATGCGTTTATCCTGTGATGAATTAGACTGCTGCATTACATCATCAGCTGCTGACAACAGCCCGGGGGGGAGGGAGGGGCAGTGACAGTCTCTCCAGACATTATTAAATAATGACACAATAGCCATAGACAACTGTGTATCATATTTTCGTGGCTCATCAGTGTGGCATACGTACTGATAATACTGTATAGATGTATTGAATGACTGCCTGTCTTTGTATTACTATTTGACCCTTATAATTAACTAGGCTGCTGTACTGAAACAGTACTAAGCAGCATTAATTAACTAGCATGCATCAATTTATGTGTAATCAGTGTATATGTTCACAAGAAGGCAGGTCATAGATATATAGGTGTTATGCAATTTGATGATGCATATCAGACATCATGGTAGTGTCGTCTATTTAGAAATGTCCCCAATTCGAAATGACGGCTTCTATCTAATGTATTAGTGTGCGTTGGTAAAACTAGTGAAACAGTCACAAACTGGAACGATTAAAGGCCATGGATAGGCTTACTGCAAGGTGCTTAAGTGCAACGATGTTCCCAAATGCAACCTGGAGTTCGCGCGAGGGATAATCATTGTGGTCGCTGATGCCCTGTTTCGTCTTTTCATATTTTCTTTTTCTTCCCACCGCATTCTTGTGCACTTCTAGCACTTGAGACAGGACACCATGGATCCCAGTCATGCATGAGGATGCGTAGATGTATCTGAACATCTAGGGACCTAGCGCCGGTGGCATGAAAATTTTTAATATGCTATATAATTATTAATGTTAATTTTATATACACAGGCTTACATCATCACCTGGACCGAATTAGCATAATACACCCTTCCATGCACTTTGCTTCAACATTCTTCATCAGTATATACTACGTAGGTAAGCTTTCTCTCTATGTCAGTGAACAACGACCAAAACTAAAGCTTGCAAGGCATGCACAAGCAATCTGAGAAGCTCCCTCTCACTTCTATACGTACATGTATTACTAATCGATCGGCTTATGTCCATTGTACTGGAAAGTTACAAAAGTATCAGCTACATACGTATGTGCACTAACACTACACACTGGCCTATGCTGCAGAGTTGCATGGTAGAATGCTCAGCTTCCTCGAGCAATGCCAATGGTACAACACCCTACTCTGCTCCCTGCATGGCCAGTGGTTAGACTGTCAGGATATTCCCCACGCCCGAGGTCATCTGTATTATTATGGATCTGCATAATTATGAAGAGAACATAATTCATAATTGAGTCTGTAGGGCAATGTACTGCATAGTGTGGTACCACATTCACTTAATTGTTGCTAATCACCAGCACAAATCTCTGATAACATGCAATAGATAGTTCTCTTTTATGCACTATACTATGTTTATACATACATTTGTCACACTGTATGCTGTAGCCTAGCACAAAGTATATGTAGTATAAGTAATATTGGCATATGATGCGAGTAGGTTATTGCACTGTACACACATACCACAAAAGACCTCCCATCAACAGAAATGGGGCCATAAAGCTTGACCATCCTGTCCACAATGTTGATGTTAGCAACGCCATTTGAATCGGCTTCAATGTTGCCCAGATCACCAACATGTCTACAATTGAACAGCCAACACAATATATAATAACATTACACTGTCTGTTGAAATAGGACGTGCTCTAATCTCCTTTAGGCTACGATGTAAGCATGCCTAATATGTTATGCATGGTTATTTAACAGAAGCCAGTGCACAAGTCAGTACAATAGCTGCTTGGCTTCAGCTTATGTACATAGTCATTAGTATACAAAGACTCTGCAGAAGACTAAAATGCATGCACACTTACATACCTTGTCTCATCGTCAGGCGCTCCATGGCGGACACCAAAGGGGTTGTAGTGTCCACCAGCTGCACCACAGCCTGCATGTAAAGACAAAGTGGAAAGGTGCAATGGGTAATGTTTACACATTGCTCCAAGCAGGATGTTTGGGTATGACACTATACACTTGGTCTAGGCCTGGCAACTCCAGTAGTTAAAGGGCAAGTGTAGGTTAATCTCTATCGCTCCCGCTCGTGCACCGCCCCATACCTAGGCCCATGGCTGGGGGGCTAGTGGAACCCTAGCTTGGTGTTAGGAGTGCGGGACCTCGCCTGTGACCTTTGACCCCAGAAGTTATATGACATCACTACCAGTTGTTATGTAATCATAAAATAGCAGTTTACAGGTCATACCCAAGCAACTCCATCACACTCTCAGAGAGCAGGGAAAAGAAAAAACCTGGAAGACAGCAACATTCAGCTCACACACACCCCTCACTCCGAGTGCCAACTGACACCTGTGCGTCGGTCGAGTACTGTGCGTGTGCGCCACAGGCAATGCGCATGCGCAAGGCAGGTTCAAACTTGCACCCTGCGCCAACTGCGCATGCGTGGGGTCACCTGACCCTTATTAACCCACCCCAAGATGATTGTGACGTGACGTTGGCCGCTCCTGCTGACAAGATTAACCCCACTTAACCAAGGTTAAGCTACATATACGTAACTACATACAAGTGCAGGAACACTCTACTCTAGCTTCACCAAATGCACTTATTAGATAGCTCCCTGCACATGAATACACAAAATTAATATAATATGCACATACAGTATGTTATAAGCATAGCTGGTGTTCGCAGAGAGGGCTAGCACCTAGAGCCAATGCCTGCATCCCTCCCCCATAAATGTACCTCCTAGAAAGCTCCCATACTGGTGGATGTGGAAGCCATGTGGCCCAGGAGTCAGGCCTTCAACTACTCCAGTTATGACTGCATCTTGGTCAGGAGTCTGCACAGTGTTTGTACATGGATACACACCTACCTTCACATGTGCAGTGCATTATAAAACACACAATCTATAGTCAGAATAATTAAGTACTGTACAAGGGTATACTTTTCAATAGTCTATCAGCTGAAGCATGCTCAGAAACCCTGTAGCTGCTAGAGCAGGAGAATATTACATTTTGTGTACACATAATTAGAGAGGTAACCTTGATTTCAAACCTGTATATACAACACAAACACAGTAACATATACACACAATTCATTTACAAACACACACATATGCACTCTCTCTCTCTCTCTCTCTCTCTCTCACACACACACACACACACACACACACACACACACACACACACACACACTCAGTCACACACACACACACACACACACACACGTACTAACCGGCTGCATGATAGTGATGTTCCCATGCACATCCCCCTGTAGCACACACGTTGCTCTCAGTGTCTCAAGATCAGCTGCAGGAACAATCAAAAACCAGATGTAGTTGACACATGGACAGTTCAATAGATGTACACCATTATAACTTAAAAGTACAAGCCGCACAACTACCAATCCACTGACCAACAGGGCAGCCTTGTGTCCTCAAAATCTGGTCGGTATCAATGGTGGTCCTGTTTACGACTCCAGCATCAATTGCACTGGCAAACCCTTTACAGCAAGTTGGCTGAAAGGTGTATGATGTCTGGTATGTTACACAGCGCTTGGTTCCCCTACATGCATACCTGAGGAAGATACAGAATATTGATTATTCCCAAACATACAGTAGTACGTAATGTACGTATGTACATACTTCAGGAATTTCTGCTCATATACACAGCAAGTGGAATATGACATGACAGGCACGAAGCATATGAATTACAGTATATGTATGTAATAGTTAGCTAATAGGCATAGTTAGATATAGCAAAGGAGCCCGCCTTAACTAACAATGAAAACACATGACTGCACACTGTCAAACATGTTGGTAGTTCACTGTCACAGCATTGAAGGCCCTGCCAAGCATTGGCAGTAGTCATCAACTTAAGGTAGTAGGTATGGCTAAACGCTTCCTTTACTTTTGGGTATGTAACTCTGAAACCATCCAACCAAACATCTTCATTATTACAGGTGTGATAGTCAAGTAAATTCGCCATAATTCGGTGCAAATAATTAATTGATTGACACTTCCTTTATTGCAATAAATGTATGATAAGTAAAAAATATATCCTCAGAAACTCAAACACCCTATCTACTTATGCCCTGAATGGCTGGGAAGGACCAAACCTGGTATGTAGAATCTACAAACATGCACGCATAAGTTTATGGGAGTCCACCTCCAATTTCACATTCTGTCCCAAGTTATTCCCTTTTCATATAAAAGTTGGAAATGTTCAGTAAGTTGAAACTACAGCAATCGCCCACAATAATTTATGCCGAAGGGGAATCTTCAGTAAGGCAACAAGGCCCAGCGGTGCATTCTCAAATCTATGCAGAAGTATACGGAAACCACTAGAGATATGATCACTGTACAGACAGTACAGAGTCGTCGCTTACCCGTTGTCTACAAATTTCGCTTCTAAGACGTCAATAGCATCCTCTAAAGACAACGGCGTCGCCACAATCATGCCTCTTCCTTTGCCAACGAAGCAATTAGAATATAACCATCAATTAATCAGCTATTACTTGAAACTTAGCATGAATCATTTATGTTTCTCCTTTAATTATTGCAAACTAGTCGTGAACAGCATAAAACTTTGTGAATGTGAATGAGACCCATAACTAAACAGCTGTACCAAAAATCATGCAAGTTTGATTTGATCACCTTAACCGTACCTACTACTTTAACCTCAGGTGGGCTAGAGTGCAAGAGCATTGTTTTGGTGGAATCCTGCACGGCGTTGGTCTGCATTGTTGCCACCATTTTCAAGGGGTGAGAAGGTAAAGCAAATTCTCCTGGCAGAGTTCCTCAGGAAGCAATGCCATTCATTAAGCCAACAAGATTTGAGGTGACTTTTGAAACAGGCCTAAATGTGTAAAAGGCTCTGTATGACTTCCAATGAAACAACATCTCAGTCTGAATGACTAATCACTGGTACTATTACCCCAAACCAGCCTGCTACACTGGGGGGGGGGGGGGCGGTAACTCCGAACACAGTCAATAGGGCGGAGTTACCGCCCCCCAGCTTGCTTAAACACTGTTTCAGTGTAGCAGGCTGGTTTGGGGTAAAAGTACCAGTGATTAGTCATTCAAGTATCCCCTCCGAGTGTGATACTCGTCAATCTCCTCCTCAATCAAGCGTCAGTCCGTATCCTCCCTGTCTGCCTTTGTCGAAACCACAAGTCTTGTACTAGTGGTGGATACATAGGCAGCCAGTCATCCCAACACATCCATCAGTACGCCACACTGATGAGCCCCAATCAGGGCGAAACAGTTGTCTATGGATCTACCATCTTTTGTTTGGGATGACTGGGGAGGCGAGGAGGCGATCACTGGTTCCCAGTCAATAGGGCGGAGTTACCGCCCCCCAGCTAGCTTTAAACACTGTTTCAGTGTAGCAGGCTGGTTTGGGGTAAAAGTACCAGTGATTAGTCATTCAAGTATCCCCTCCGAGTGTGATACGCGTCAATCTCCTCCTCAACATCTCAGTCTATGGCACAATATGCTCCAGCATTAACCTTGTAGCCTCCCCTCGCTCATACAAATCTGATACTCATCTCTCGTAACCTCCTCGGCTTTCACATGAACACACAAGAACATGTGCACTTCTGGCTTATGTTTTATGTACTCTTGCCACAACTCATTCAGTTTGCTCAGGCTCGCCCCCAGGATGCTATGCATCTGCTCAGTAGAATGTGAAATGATATATAGGGCTGGTGTGCAAGACTAGGCCTTCCTCAGCAGGCTTTGTGCATTGTGAGCTGATCCTGACAGTAACACAATTTTTGTATAGGGAACAAACAGATCCGGAGAATCAGTGCAGTGCATTAAAATGGCCTCTGCTGTCTGACAGATTCAATCACTGAATCAGTTATATCTAGAACAAGCAGTACTGTAGTAAAGAGTTATGTCATGCACTCTGAACTCTTATTTGCTCAATGTTACTGTTTAACCAGTTGAACAACGTAACAATACTGCAGTAATTGATTACTGTGACACCAATTATCACACATAATTATACCACGTAAAAGGTATGCATAGTTCTGTCTCTGATCAACCCAACTCCATGTACCACTCCCTTAACAAATAGTAGTTATCACTGGATGTTACATTACTAATCCCCTATATACACTGGGGAATGTGTACAAATCCCCATCTGCCTACCACTCCCTTTTTAGACTTCACACTAGATTGTTTGGCCTTGTGTATAATATGATACCATGCCTTTTATGTGGGAATTGCAATTAGTAACTGATATCCATACAAACAGCACCTCCCTTCTACATACATGCAAGTTAAGACACACTCATGATTCCACCAGGGCATTAGGTTTGGAAATTCTATCAAAAGGAGGAACTCCCACTATTCAAAGTGTTTGGTTTCTAACAGCATGCAACACAGCTTTCACAGATGGGAACTGAACTTCTAGGTGTGCTTCATAGCAATAAACATACAGTAATGCACACTCAAGTTAGCCAGTGGGTGTGAGTATATACAACTGAGATGGCTTTCTTAATCCAATATAAGACTATAATGTGAATTATACAATTACACTGTCTAATTACGTATAATACAATGTGGTGTGGGTGAACAACTGTGTGGTGTCCAACCACTCAAAGTAGCATGGAAGTAAGCCAGAAACTGTTATAGGGCAGTGCCAGTAGGGAACCAGCTTAAGCCATCTTTCAGCCTACATAGCTGCAGGTTTGAGTTTTTTGCCCGAGAGTGCGTTGCCTTACACAAAGTATAGGGTACAGTATCTATTATCGGCCACAATGTATTATCGGCCACTGAATCTTCTCGACCGCCGAACGAATCAGCTCACGTTTAGCACGAATCTGTAGCATGGATAACACTAAGACAGATTATAACAAAACTAGAAGAATCCGCTTCTTCCTTCCCTGGCGAGAGGGCTTAAAACGCGCACTTCGAGAATATGTATTATCGGCCAAAAATATCTATTAACGGACATGGACTCCTACTCCGGCTACGAGAAGCGAATATGGCCATGACTGCTGTACTTAAGAGACGCATCATTCCTTATCACACTCACCAGGAATCGCGCCGGAGTCGAACAGTTGAGGTTCTAGACTTCCTTTAATTGTACCATATCGACCGATCAATCATCGGCCACCATTTTAGGCATTTCCACGGAAATTATTATAATAACTTGCGATGTTGAGGACCAACTCTTTATTCTGAACTGCCAAACAGTGGTGTTGAACAGCAGAGATACTTCTTTTAGCTTTCTTCGTCTCCACAACAGCATGCGCACATGAATGGTGCCGCAGATAGCATCTGGCCAGTGTGTGGCCTCCCTAGAGGCGCAGACTACATCCTTTCCACAATTTGCGCTGAAACCAGTATGAATAGGCTTACCCAGAGAGAATAATAGGCCACCAATGCTAGAAACGTCTTAAAAATAAAAACTTTTGCCGTACTTGCTGTTTCTGCTGCTCAACTGCTCAAACTCGCGTGGAAATGTCTAAAATGGTGGCCGATGATTGATCAGCCGATATGGTACTATTGAAGGAAGTCTTGTGCCTCAACTGTTCGACTCCGGGCCGCAATTCCTGGTGAGAGTGATAAGGAATGATACCTCTCTTAAATACAGCAGTCATGGCCATATTCGTTTCTCGTATCCGGAGTAGGAGTCCATGTCCGTTAATAGATATTTTTGGCCGATAATACATATTCTCGAAGAGCGAGTTTTAAGCCCTCTCGCCAGGGAAGGAAGAAGCGGATTCTTCTAGTTTTGTTATAATCTGTCTTAGTATTGCCGGTAATACACATTCGTGCTAAACGTGAGCTGATTCGTTCGGCGGCCGAGAAGATTCAGTGGCCGATAATACATTGTGGCCGATAATAGATAGCGTACCCTACTACACGCGGGTACTGAGTCTGTGTCATGACATAATATACGTACTCAAGCCAGGCACCATTGTGCATTTAACTATGCTTTAGTCCCTCACCAGCAGTAGAAGTGCGCGCCATTCTTCCTGCAGACTCTTCGGAAGTTGCATTCCGATCTCGACTCCCGGTATATAGCTCTTCTTCTACACACGTTAGGCCTGTACGAAGCAACACCATGCGGATGTAAGGCGCAATGCCCAAGTAGTGTTGCACCATCCCAAAACATACACTTACCCGTAGTTGCCTAAAGGAGTTAGAGTCTCTCGCACGAACTGTTTGAAACCGCAAGGTTCGTCCGGTGGTGCTTCGCCCAGAAGCACTTCGTCCTCGTTGTCCTCCGCGGATATGTCAGATACAGTCGCATCCACAGCAATAGCAGCGAAGGAAAAAGCTGCTAACAACACCAACAACAGCTTCATGTTTAAAGTTGTCCGTAGTGTACTATCTGATCAGCCTGCGGTACACTATCACGTATATATATATCCCCAACGTGTTGGAGCCATTGAAGTCAGATATGGGGCAAATCACGTGACTTCCATTGGCGGGGTTGAAATGTGACGGAATGTCTTTAGAGCAATGGTTATCGGGTGAGCACTGAAATTTCACCCAGGAAAGAACTCCAGCCTTCCAATGATGTTATTTCCTTCTGTACAGGACATTCACCTACCCCGAACCCTTTCTGCTTTGACTGTGCCTTTTTGCCTGAGCCACATAAGCTGTGTTTGATACACTCGCTACAGCAAGAGAAACGTGACCTTGTGCTGGAGGATGAAGAGAGGAGTGGGAAAGGTGCTGAAAAGGAAGAGAAAGAGGAGGCCGGACCTCAGCCCATTTTGCACAGTACTCCACAGGCTGGAGAATTACAGTTAGTTGTGACCGGTTTGCATGTGCTGTACTGTGAATGGGTCTATAACCTGGCAGTGACTATAATGCTCTGCTATCGAGTTCTTTTGAGTGTAGTTCATGATATATTTGTAGATCCAACTGTGTCACATGAGTGTCTCTTGTCATTACTGGACTTGACTACGTACTGGACTCCTGTAATTTGATGCTAAGCATGAGTATGACGCCATAGTGGATAGTTTTCCGATTGCAATTGTTTCCCATGTAAAAATTATGAAATGTACAAGTTCAGTACTTTCAAATATAAATGCACAGTTTCTTGTTTGGGTTAGACTTAGGGTTAATTTCATATTGCAAGGATGTTGAGCGAATTTACACTTATACGAGGAACTGACCAACATATATATTGGTGAAAGGATCACTTTTACTCTGTGCAGTTGGAAACAGTTCAGTTTAGCCGCACGTACTATGGTACGGCATCATGCCTAATGGAAGATACTATTGATAGCTAACCACATTTGAAAAAATGTAGACGTGTGATAATATAGATGTGTAGACGAGACTTAGGATGAATCCAACCATTGGCATCCCTGTGCAGTGGATACTTTCCATCACTGTCTTTGTACACTGCGGCTTCTACTATACAGTGTGTGCATGAGGGTCCCTGCTTGCTGTGTACATACATAGATACTTGCTGTTTGTGTGTTGTTACATGAACTGTTGTGTTTGTGTGATACCATGGGTGCAGCTACATACATGTGCGTGTGAGGGTATCTACCTATGTATGTGTATGTGCACCTCTGAGAGACATGCACATGTATCTTCCGTATGTGTGCATGCCCCGGTCTCCCTGTGTGTGTGTGTGTGTGTGTGTGTGTGTGTGTGTGTGTGTGTGTGTGTGTGTGTGTGTGTGTGTGTGTGTGTGTGTGTGTGTGTGTGTGTGTGTGTGTGTGTGTGTGTGTGTGTGTGTGTGTGTGTGTGTGTGTGTGTGTGTGTGTGTGTGTGTGTGTGTGTGTGTGTGTGTGTGTGTGTGTGTGTGTGTGTGTGTGTGTGTGTCACTGGTGTAGCACATGCATTCTTGATGTTGTGAGAAGTTCCTATAACACAAGTGTACACCCATACGAACATGTACAAACTCTATAGCAATGAGGCCCATTAAAGACAGTCAGTCCTAAATTGGAGACTGCTTCTATTGAGGCTGAATTTGTGTTGAATTTGCTTTCCCCCTTTTAGTCCAGTGCTTTTTGTGTTCTTGTTGTACAGTTCATATTTTGTGTGTTTTTGTGAACTGTTCACATTCTACCGTGGAGATGAAAACAGTTGCTGTATAGTGTTGAGCCATCACTGATGTATGGATTGATAGCTTGGTTTATATGTTTATTGCACTTGTGTTTAATGTCCTAAGTTACCCTCTCTCATTATTCACATGCAACTAATGACATGTAGATTAAATTGCTTCAAGACTCCAGATCCTGAGCTGTTGTCTCCTGGGCCAAAGGTACGTATGGCTGTGGCATGGTTGATTATTTGATTCATGATTATGTTTGGGGCGAGCCTGAGCGAGCCCCACACTTACGATGAGTACGCCGCTGCTGTCTGTATGTGTGTATATATATATATGTATATATGTGCCGTACGTCATGCCGTATAGTACTATTTGCTCATTCACAATGGCTGCCGCTAGCGAACCTCTGTAGACTATCTGGTCCGGAAGGTTTCCAAGGGAAGATGCGCACGAAGCAAGGCTAACCGACTAATGTGTTCAGGTAACCACAGGCCTAAAATAACTTAGCTAGTCACCACCTGGGTGCAGCCAGCTAGCGGACAAAGCTACTCGCCCAAATAACATAAAACACAATGGGCATGCACACTGTGTTAATTAGCCATGCAGCTGCTTCAGCTTCACACGTATCAGTTGCTGTAGCTACCATCACTGGCCAACATTCTGCTAAGAGCCATGAGAATGCCTAACTAGCCAGCTAGCATGAATCCCGCAGATCATTATACCGCATCAGATCATTTCGACTCGCTAGATGATGAGAAGAATGACTATGCCAGAGAAGAGAACAAAACAAGGACCGGCACACACCGCCATCGCGCTCAGGCTCGTCCCCACAATGATCATCATCTGCCTAGTGATAGATACTTCAGTAAGTTTAGGTATGTTCTAAGGTTCCCTACACAAGGCCTTCCTGTGAAGTGAAAATCCCCATACACTGACAGAAAACCACAAGCATTAGGAAAGGCATCTTTCATGTACGTACGTATGTGGTTTCCTGTGTGACTGGTGATGTGCTAATTGGCACTAGTAATTAGATCCATTCAGTTTCAGTTGTAAGAACTCATGTTTGTTTAATGTCTACTAATCTGTGAATGCACTGCTGTTGTTTCTTCACATGTGATAGTGGAAGCAGTGCTAATGTGTCCATTAGCGGTAGTGTACGTATGATAGATAAGGGGTCAATTTATCGCAGTGGCATCATGGAGGGTGATTGTGAGCATTCGGAGTAGCACAGCTAGCACTTTGTAGGCAGAATTTCCCAAGAGTTTGTAACTACTGTACAACGAGTCTCCTGCATGAATGTGCAATAACAAGACTGTACATAGTATCAGCCCTGCACTTTGGGATGTCTGAACCCTTGTTATCAGGATTGGCAAAGAAGGGGATGGGAAGTGTCTGTTGTCTGAATGTCTATCATAACGATAATGAGTCGGAAGGTTTCTGCGTGGCTAGGTTGCAGCATTATAATGATCGGAAACTCCACGAGTTAAAAATGTTTTTGCTAGTGGAGGTTCCAATCATTATAATGGTGATGAGGCAACTGTTTAACAGACTAATACATTGCTTTCTGGAGGCAAGACTGAACAAACTGAATAAGTTGTTGCCATAGTTCATTGCACAGACAAGGCCTAGAGCAGTTAGTACACAAGTTCAATTGGATTGGAGATAGATAGATAGCTCCACATGGTGGAAAGTGGATGCTGAGAGGAGTGGCAGACAAACGTGGGAAGGAGTGGAATGGCATATAGGATGGAGGGGTGGGAGATGCCAATAGATAAGGAGCAGATAGTTCAGTAGGATGTTGTGGACCTCAAACTAGAGTGCAGGTGAAGTTGCTGGAAGAATAGTGACCACTGGTCTTCCCCAGGTGCTCCAACATAAGGTTAAGAAATCCTTTTGATTTTGTGTGCCTGTATTATTTCTGTTTGAAGCATAACACTGCAAAAATGTGTCTTCTGATGACCAGTTTGGTGGTGACACAGTTAGAAAGTTTCAGAGTTACTGTCTATGGTTTATACATACAAAATTGCCCTGCTTTATATAAATGTGGGAGAGCCTGAGCAACCCCCGGACAACTACTTGTTGAATCTGCAGCACATATTGGACATTCCCATGTACTCCTGCCTTCCCTGGTTTTCCTAATACCCTCCTAGACAACACAGGTATTTCTGTCATATCCTCTATATCCCTTCAAGGCTGTCTGAGCTATGGAATGCCTGCTGGAGTTGGTGATAACGGTTGGTTGGACTCCATTCATGTCCTCCTTAGTACTTGTTGAATTCCAGGCTATGTACTTATCAAACTAGAGAGCCTACAGTATATCTAGTAATACCAGCACCACTGTGTACCTAGTACCTGTTTCTTCAGTTGTCATGCTTCACTGCAGTAGGTAAAGGAAGGCATTACTAGTGGCTCTTGCTCATTTGTATGGGGTCAGCTTTGTCTGAGTACGTGCATACTGATAGCATACATGTAGAAGAACAGGAAACCTGTCTAAACATCTGGCCACCTGGCCACATAACAGAAGTGTGTTTGTATAGTGTGTGATGTGATCCTAATGTCCCGTGAAGGTCTTCGTCAGCCGAGGAGACTGACGAAGACCTTCGAGGTCGAAACGTCCCGGGCTTTTACTCTTACTATTGCGTATTTTTGCTCGTAATAATTGACTTCCGTTCATACATTGACGCAACAATGAGCCTCTACAGGATCAGAAGTGTGTTTGTATAGTGTGTGATGTGATCCTAATGTGCTGTACTATTAGGGGCAAGGAACACTCCTGCAGACCACTACAGACAGGTGTCCACATACACTGGAATGCACACCCTGTCCATGCGCGTGTGTGTACTGTATGGTCTCAATTATAACAAGTTGACTGCAAGCTCTGCGGTGTCTCCTTGTAGTCTGTAAGTGACAATGAGGTGCCACTGGCCCTGGCCTGGAGCACCTCGATGGCCACACCTCCTCTGCAGTGCAGCGGGACAGTGCCACCTCCTCTTCCTGTGGTAGGGAGAACAGAGGAGCGGAGGTTTCTGTTAGAGGCCAACGTATCAGTGGCATCAACTGATGTGTCGACACTTGCTCATTCATTGTTAGGTGAGTTGCTGCCAGAAAATGTGTGTGGGTAGGTGCATGTGGGTGTGATTGTGTATGGAGATGCTGTTTTTGTGTGAACACAGATGAAGATATACTTCCTCGCACAAGGTACAACCACCTTGATAGTAAACAAGAAGATGGGACTCCTTGTAGGGGTGACAGAGGAACTTCCCCTGACAGACGGAAGTTGGTAGCACTATTTAACATCAGGGGTGACCAGCTGGAGGGAGAGGTGCACTCCACTACCTCACCCCCCTTTTCTCTATTACAGCCGTCACAGCCAGTAAGAACATTATGACACTTACGCATTATAACATGTGCATGAGAGTGTGACTGGATAGGATTTACATCATTTGATGTGCCTGGTCTAATAGGCGAAAAAGGCTTACGTAGTTAGTATGCGAGTGAAGCAAATTATTTCTTGCAAGTAGTCGTGCACAGATACCAACTTGTGCTCACTGTTGATATGGTATACCAGTCCTTGCAAGTGCTCTAACGGTGTGCATATTAACAAGTTACTTGCCTTCTCTCACCAGCACGTGCAGCTGCTGTCTCATCCTTTTTCATGTGCATATTGTGCACATTCACCCTTTGGTGTACATGGTTGCCTCTCCTGTAGCTTAATGCTAGATATGAAGGGCAATAGTTATCTGATACTGGAATTTCACTTGTTGAGCAAAACACAACTGTTGATGAATACGTAAGCACAGGATGTTCTGACCCGAAAGTCTTTGTCAACTGCTTACAAGTGGACAAGGACCTTCAGGCGAAACGAACTGCTCTTAACTATTTATCGACAGTTGTGCATTGCTCAAAAAATGAAGTTCCAGTATCAGTATCAACGCAATAATGAGCTGCCACCGCATTATCAAAAGCCATCCATTAGCTGCATGTCCTTATTGTGTGTGTCTGCATTCCTGTGATGTGTAGGAGAAGGAGGACATGGTGCGACATGAAGAAGGTTGCCAGGCAGGGACAACACTAATGGCAAAGTTGAAGTGTTGTAATTCAAGCTCCCATAGTGATCTGGCTTCCCCTTCTCCAGTGTCTCATATTACCACTTCCCCTCGTATGACTCCTCTCCACCATGAGCCAAGTATGAGGGATAGTAGCTGGGTTGAATGCATGACTGGCAGTCAGGACCTCTTCAGCAGCTACCTAGAGCCTGCCATCTCCCTACACATGCTAACCCCAGACCCTCCTTTGGACACTGGAGTTGGTGGTGTAAACAGTTGCTTACGTTCACATAGTGGCACTCCACATGAGCAAGTTGAGAACAAGACTCCTACCATAGGATTTGAGGATGAGGGTGATAATGCAGCTATGGTGTTAGAAGGTGTAGACGATGTTGCTGTGGAAGCTAATCTGAATGGGCAAGAAGACTACAGCAGCACTCTTCAGGTGGACAGTAGCATTGTGTACGACTCTCCTGTACATGCATCTGTTAACAGAGAGATGGTTGTAAAAACTGGAGGAGCCACATGTGAAAGCAGGCCCATGAAAGACAGTGACACAATTCACTGCCCTGGGCAAGCTAGTGCTTTGTATATTACCAGATCACTGTGCAGTATGCAAACAGACATCCCAATTCCAGTAAGATCCTCACCAGTAGCCAGACCAGCAGCGGAGAAGAGGACCTGCAAGAAGAGAACTGCCTTTCTCTACCCCTCCAACCACCAGCAAGCAAGCATCAAACGGAATGCTGTGGCTGTCTTGACTTCTGAGAAGAATTCTACCAGTATTGAAATACCAGTGGAAAGTTCACCCATGTTTCAGAGACATCGGCTCCTCTCAGGTAAGGAAGTCAATGGTGGTGTGTCAGTGGTTAGTCAAGAGAATGTCTGTGGACATAAATGTTCGGACTCACCTTCTGAAATTTTGAACAAAGCAGGGGAGAGTGTGCTTCAGGTGACAAAGGAGTTTCCAGTCATTTCTAACAGCTCAGTGCCATCCGTAACAGCTCTTCATGTAGCAAATGCTGGGCTGGAGTGTGATGTTGCTCATCTGTCCGGTGGGAAGGAGGAGCATTTGTGCCAAGACAGTGCCTCACAAGTAGTAGGTGACCCTGCAGCTGGTGCTAGCAGCATGACGTCACCTGTTCCTGAGGAATTGGGCAGCAAAGTTCCTGCCTCCAAAGGAGCTCTATCAATGCCATCGTCTGAGTTGCAGATGAGTGTTGATGTGGCTGGGAAGGCTGATAGGGATGCAATTGTGTGCAAGGTGCTGCCGCCTGCTAGGAGGAGGAAGCGTCCCTCAAGAAGTAGGTGGTCACGGCGAAAGAAGAAGCATAAGCATTCTGCAGAGGACTGTGACAAGGAGCAGGCTGTCTGTGTTGATCATTCTGAAAGAAGTGAATTGAGCCCAGATGAGCTTAGTAGAAAGACAGTACATAATTTGCAACTTACTGACAGTACTGAGGGAACGAAAGAGGTACAGTTTATAGACCCCGGTGGGAATGTAGCTGAGGAGAGTGTAAAGATTGAAGCATTGGCCATAGAGTGCAGGACAGCTAGTACCAGACAACTTGACTCAATGGAGCCTTCTATTAGTAATGAAATGAAAAGTCCAAAGCATATAATGCCCTCCACTGTGGCCAGCCAGGTGTTACTACAGCATGCAGACAATTTAAGGCACCCTCAAAAATCTCCCACCACAGAAAGATCTTCGCTTTCTGGTAAGCCACTATCTGGTAAAAAAGGTCAAGAGCTTCGAGTCCACCAAGCTTCAGTGTCTAGGGGATCGCGTGTGAGTGGGTTCAAGCCACCTCGCGTTGCTAGTACTGTACCACTGGCAGAAGAGAATGCTGCACGATCTAAGATCCTTAGAGGGTTTGGCATTCCGACAAGGTCTGCTTCAGTCATGACTGGAGCAAAGTACCTGCTACACAGTGCAAGTAATCAAATGGACACTTCCTCGAAGACGAGCAGCAGCCATGGTGATGAAGAGCAAATGCAATCACGGGATGCACATGTGAAGGATAGTTGCTTGGGGCTAGCATTTACTGGGTTCTCAACTGCTAGGGGTTCCAAGTGCACTGTGTCTAACAGTGCCCTGGACAGGGTAAGGCCACTCCTGATGGGTGAAGACATGGCTGTGTTGCCTGACACTGGCATGTCCTCTCGTGGTAGTGACAAAGTTGTCACTGGTTTCTCAACTGCCAACGATCAAGTTTTCCCTTCGACTGGTGGGTCACCAAGGAAGACGGAAGCACTAGTCATCGAAGCCAAGGATGGTCATTCCCATAGTGTTGCCATGGGCAGTATATGTACTGGGTTCTCAACAGCTGGTGGACAGAAATGCACTGTGTCTGCAAATGCTCTACGAAAAGCAGAAAAGATGTGTGACAATCCCTCAACAAGTGATGTGTCTGATCCTCCTGCCGTTAGTGATCCTCCTTGCTCCCTGACTGGGTTTGTAAAAGCAAGTGGACGCATGTGTAGCGTGTCTGCCAATGCTGTCCAAGTGGGACAACACCTGTGTAAAGAAATTGCAATGGAGATGGATGGTCACACAGACCCAACCTTTACTGGATTCTCCACAGCTGGTGGTAGGACAATCTCAGTGTCAGGGGGTGCCGTGAGCCGTGTGAAGCACATTTTCACAGATTTGATGACTGAGGATGGAATGGAAGTGCACCCAGTAAGCACAAGTGGCTCTAAGGCAAACAGTACCAAGGAGGAAGGACGGGTCAAGCTTAATGAGCCTTATACTGAAACCACACCCGAGGGCTTTGTAAATGCTGAGCAGAACTTTGTGGGTACGTCAATGGACACTAGTCTAGGATGTGACCATGACATTGAGGCTGATCTGCAGGATCTTGACTTTGAGACCTTTGCTACCTTTACCCAAATGCCCAAACAGATTGCCAGCAGACAAACCACTGATCCAGCTAGTCCGGACAGGGCAACTGCTGCCAATCCCTTTGCCACTGATGCTCAGAATGAAGTTGTAGAAAGCCGCAAAGTGACTGCTGATGTCGCTCACTCTACGCTGGAGGACTGCCAGAGAGAAGAGGAGAAAGAGGATGTAATCTCCTCGTCCACTGATTCCTTGGAGAGAAGTAGTTGTGATAATCTGTACTTGGACACTCAGGTGGTTCAGCAGATGTTGGAGAGTACTGCCATCAGCAATGCTGGATCTGGTGACATTGCAGATAGAAGGGAATTAAGAGAGGATATTGCCTCCTCCCCTTTCAACCTTACCCTCTCATTGGCCAATCTTGGAGAAGGCTTTAGCCGGCTGGAAGAAGATGACAGTGAAAAGGATGATGGAACAGCAGAGACCTGTCTGGCGCCCCACTCCAGTGACAAAGTGCTAGAAAACATAAAGGAAGCAGCAGTAACTGAATCACTAAACACACAGCTGCTGGGACTTGAGGAGTGTTTCAGCTTAACACAGTTTGGCATGTCTCTCAATGTTACTGATACTGTTGAGGAGGTCCAGGACTCTGCTACCTTAGACCATAAACATGCAGAGAACAGGGTAGTGATTGATGGAGGCGGAGGAGTTGTGGATGAAGGCCAAAAGACAATGAGGAAGGAAGAGGGAGAGATAGTGCTAGACACAAAGGAAAAGGTCGAGATAAAAGAAGGTAGGGTGGTGGTGGATAAGAAAGAAACAGGTATGGAGGAAGGGAATGAGTCTGCGCTACATATTGAGGGAGATGTGATGCTAGAGAAAGATGGAGGAGTGTTGATAGAAGAAATAAAAGTTGGAGCAATGGTGATGGACGAACAGGATGTCCCTGAGAACGGGAGAGAGACCATGGAAAGAGAATGGGTATCAGCAAATGAAGTGGAAGTGAGATGTGCTAACGTCCGTCAGTTGGCAGAGGACATACCCACTGTAGTGCAAAATGATGCATTCAGCCCTGAAGCATTAGGGCAGCCATCAATGAGCCATCCAACCACTGCCATGAAGTTTCCTGGTCTTCAAACAGCCAGTGGGAAGGAAATAACAGTGTCTAGAGCAGCCCTCGAATTAGTGAGATCCACTTCAAATTCCACTACTTCGCAGCCTCACCTTCGTTCCTGCATGGAGGAGTCTCCAAGTGCAACTGAAAGAGATCATTTCAAGGAATCTCTCACCAGTGACATCTCACAGGTTTCACCCATATTGGGGGATAAGGCTGTGTGTGCTGGCCTTGAGGCGTCTAGTAGTATGTGTGGGCCCATTTCAAGTGAAACAATAGAGCATGCAACTGTACGCCACTGTGTACAGGAAGGGGAGGACGCTGTGGAGGCAGACCAACCAGCAGCATGCTTTCATGGCCTACAAATGGTAAGTAGGAAGAAGGTAATGTCAGAGGCATCCCTGAAAGCAGTGCCTGAACCCTGTGCAAGTAACATGCAGGAGGAGTATTGTAGTGGCAGTCGCAATGAAAAATCCCCAGGCCACTTCAGAGGGAAGAAGGTGGAGAGAGATGGTGAAGCAGCAGAGAGTCCAAAGCATGTGGGATCTAGCAGCGGTGGAAGTGGAAGTAGCACTGCTCTGCATGGCTTTAGCACTGCTGGTGGAAAAACGGTTACCATTTTAGAGTGTGCTCTTCACCACGTGAAGTCAAGGCTTGGAGACATATTTGTAGCCCAAGGCTTCCCTGGCTTGCAGACTGCTAATGGCACCCCAGTGGAGGTGTCAGACGAGAGTTTAGCACATGTGAGGGCAGACAATGGTGCAGTGCGTAAAAGTAGCAGTGAATCTCCTGACTTCCAAAGGAAAGACAAAGAAGACAGACAGGTAGAGGTAGCAGAGCAAAGGGTGCATACAGCAAGCTCCGGCAGTAGTGTGCATGGGTGTAGTCAGGTCCCTCCAGCACTGCTTTCGGGAATTGACTCCCTGCCAGATGCACATGCCCAGCTGGCAGCAAGTGGAAGGATGAAGTCCGTGTTGCAGGAGGCCCCAAGGACTGTGCAGCAGGACAGAGCTCCTCAAGAACCTCCACCTTCAAGTGTAAAGAACAAAGATCTACCCCTTCAACTTGTGAGTGTATGTCTGTTCGTTTGTGTTTACTACCACATCCATTATGTGCCGTATATAACGTGTTCACAACAGGAATAGACATACTGTACACAATGGTGTGTGTGCGTGTGTGTGTGTGTGTGTGTGTGTGTGTGTGTGTGTGTGTGTGTGTGTGTGTGTGTGTGTGTGTGTGTGTGTGTGTGTGTGTGTGTGTGTGTGTGTGTGTGTTTTGTACGTATCAGCTGATACATTGCATTGTTTAGCTCTGATGCACCATGCAGTTCTGTAGCTCTAATGTAGTAATGTGGGCTGAATGTGTGCAGGTAACAGGGCCAAGTACCAGCCATGTTGTCCCTCCTGTGCGGGAAGATGGTGTGCCTGCAGTTGCCAAGTACGCTCCAAGGTTCAAACCTCAGACTAGTGCAGGGAACAGGGGCACTGCACCAAAGAAGGTGGCAGAAGAGAACAAGACCCTGCTTGCACCTACTAGCTTTCAGAGTATGTTCCACTGCTCTCAATGTGGCCTTTGCTGTCTCACATGTGCATGGATAGCAGATTCTATCACTCCTTGCTGCAGGCCCACAAACAGCCACATTCAAGCCTTCCTATCACTCAACACCTGAAGGTGCATCTAGCAGTAGTAGCGCTGTGGTATAGTGCGTACCTATGTGTATACACATTTGTGAAACCTCTGCTCACTATCTGTTCTGCTCTCGTGTGTACGTACCTCTTAAATCAACAGCCTACTTCGCAGATCGCTACAAAGGTCTGGGGAGCACCGCACTGAAGCCCCTTCACAGCACTGTGATGGAAACACCCGCCAACCACCAGAGGGGGTGAGCCTTATCATGCAATGTAAAGATGCATGGCTATGAGCTCCATCTCCTTCACTCCTCCTCTCCTTGTAGCCAACCTTATGGTGCTACCACTACATGCCAGAAAAAGAGGTTTGTCTATTCTGTGCCCCTCAGGGGCCGCCTGCCCACTGCCATGGAGCTCTCGTGCCCAGCACAACCCCAGCCCATCTGTGCTAGGGAGGATGGAATTACCTCTGTCCCTGGCAGCAAGGCAGGACTTGCTAGAACAAGTAGCTTCAACACCACCCCTGTGTGGCCAGCTGGGCTAAGGAGGACACGGGGTCACCGATCGTCCTTCCTTGCATCGAGCACTCCCAAGTCAGCTTGTGAGAGTAGCTTGCGAAGCAACCAAGCCAGCTACCCCACTACTACCTCATTCCCTCATAAGAGAAAAGGGGGACTGAGGGATGGTGATCAAGGGACAATTGCTGTTCGATTGGATCTTGATGAGTCCTGCCCTAGTAAACGGTCACCAGAGGCAGCCTTTCACTATGAGGGAATGCCTGAAGAGACTTTCCCTGCAATGGAGCTGCACTCCCCTCACAAACCACTGGAGAGATGTGCACAGCAAGCACAGGCGCCTCGGGGCACCAGCAAACTGCCACCAGATGTGCTGCATGGAGAGGTGGGGCTGCTTTTGCATGTGCAATGCATGCTTAGAGCTGTCTGTGCTGACAGTACCTACATTCATTCATACAGTGTACAGTACATCTAGTCTGTACATGTGTCATGATTTACGTGTCGTAATGCATAATGTGCAAACTGAGTATGCGTACGTACGTATGTATGAGAATGCAACTGTACTTGCTGGCTGTGCAAGTGTTTGTAGCTGTTGTCTCCATCACAACTTGCAGCTGCTCAGGACCCGCACCTCAAGGCTGGTACATACTGCGTGGTGCGATGGTAGATACACCAGCCTATTAGCTGTACCAGCTCACAAACATTTGCCTGCAGATGGGATAGAGGCTGCTGCCACCATCCACTTCAGGCTCGCAAGTATATGCAATGTGCTGGTTGCCCGCTGAGCATACTACTATCACACCACACAGTACCAGCCTCAAGGCTTGGTTTCTAAGTGGTTGTAGATTGTAGCACACTCTCGATTGGTCTTCATGGTGATGAGACACAGGATCAGTGCTGGGATCAATAGTTCATGTAGCTGAAACTGCGTATGAAGAGCGTAGATCCCGAGTTTGAGCTCGGACACTGATCCTTTTTCTCTTGTCATTTTTTTCATGCTGAGATCTCCTACTGCAACTAACTGCTTACAAGCGCATGTTGTCAAGTGTACATACGTACTTCAGTGGTACGTATATGTATGTACATAGTAAGCTTTGCATACTTGTACACGCTACTCAGCTATCACAGGGTCTTACTAAACACTATCTCCTTTTTTAACACTCACACATCTATGTAGGCTGTGGGTGATGGCAATGACCTGACTGACAGTCAGCTGACCGAGTTTATGGATATGACTCAGTTGGAGCAGTCGCCCACCACTGCCTGTCATAAGGCAAACAACCCTTGTCCAGTAGCCACTGGAGACAGGCAGCAATCGCTAAGTACTTCAATCCACCAAGAAGACCAACAGAGAACTAAAGAGGCCCCCAATCCCAATGCAGTACCAAGTTCAGCCCTCTCCTCTGTGCCAGGAAAGAGTAATATTAAAGACAAACAGAGCAAGTCCAGCTCTCTTTTGGGGAATGCAACTTCTTTCATTTTCCACGAGGACTCTGGTATTGGAACAATGCCTACTTCCAATAGCACATCCATCGAGCATGCAAGCAGCCCTGCTACAGGTCCAAGCAGCACTGCACACCTGGAGTCCTTCAGAGAGGAGTGTCGCAATAGAGTGCAGCGAAATGAAATTCAACAAGGAAGCCTTGATACTAAGAAGAGAGCAGGCAATTGCCAATCTGAGCCTAGGCCAAGCAAAAGGAGAAAGAAGGACAACAACAACAAACCATTGAATAACACCTTTATGCATGTGACCAACGTCAATGTGGTAGGGAGAGGCTGTTCCATCCGGCCACACAGTGGGATGCTGTACTCCATGAAGAGGAGCTCTGGGAGAGCGCGGCAGCCACTGTCACTCCTAAGCCAGGGCCGCCCACCACGGTATCACACTATGGACCAGGTGAGTGTCTACAGCCAGAGCTGCCGCCCCTAGGGCAGCCAGGTTTCTGGACTGGTGGAGTGCACTGCACTTGTCGCTCCACTCCACATGGCCATTTCATGTAAACCATTCCCCAAATGTTAGATCTGCAGTCTCTTATGAAAGGACAATGATAGTTGATATGTTAATGTCAAATTGTATGCATGTGCTGGTTAGTAAAACTGTCATCCCTCCAAACACTTCTACAGTATTGGCAGGTGTAGTTGTGGTATGCACACAATAAACCCACGCATGTGCACACACACACACACACACACAATACAATGCACACTCACTGCATGTGCTCCTCGTTTGTGCTCTTCTTCCTTGCATGAGCAGCTACTGGCAATGGGCGTACCTTCCTTTGTCTTGGGTGTCAGTGCCGCTAATGCTGTGGAGTTAAGGTTTGAGGGACATCTGTTCTTCAGTGCTTCAGTGCTGGATGGACAAGGTGTACGAATTGGGGATGGTGCCATGCTCCACTTGGGAGAAGATGGCTGTGCAGGCGCTGGAGAGCTTGAGAGGTATGAGTCCTGAGTAGGCATGTCCATGACTCTTCCCTTTGCATGCCACCAGAATGTACACCTGATGTAATGCAGGGTACTACTACATATCCTTGGAGTACATACGTACGTACACACAGTACAGTGCATTGGCCGGTCATGAGTGGTGGTGTCTTTGTGTGCAGAGCTTTCTTCACCACTCCGGGTGTGGACCCTCGGCTCGTGCCACAGTACTGGTTTAGGAACCACTACCGCTGGCTGATCTGGAAGCTGGCAGCAATGGAAGTGTGCTTCCCACAACACCTTGCTGGAAGGTTGTGCATGTGGTAGAGGCAGTCAGAGTTTTCATGTGAGGGTGCGTGTGTTCGAGTGCGTATGTATGTCTTCTACCATGCAGGTGCCTCACTCCAAATTGGCTGATGATGCAAATGAAGTACAGATATGACAGGGAAATTGACAATGCTCATAGGTACGTGTGTGTCTGTCATGTCTGTTGCCATTGGTTACACAAAGTGAATCAGGGTCATGTGAGGCTCCTGCAGTAGGCCTAGTCCGTTCTCTGTTGTGCATTTACGGTAATGCAGTTCAACTACACAACATCAGACTGGTAGTTGTTTGAAACCCAGTGGTGGTGCACCCTTGCAGTGTCACACGCTTTCCTCCCGGTCTAGATCAGCTTTGAGGAAGGTGTATGAACATGATGACACCCCAGCCAAGACCATGGTACTCTGCGTGTGCAAGGTCAACACACCGTCAACAGAAAGAATGAGAAGTGCACCCTTTCGCAGTGAAGGAGGCTCCACCACTGTGGATGAGGTACAGTACCTTGTATATGGTCCTATGTCATTGTGTAATGTGATGACATGGAGTGTTTCGTGTGGTGTGGTTTGTCTGTGCATCAGGGATTTGGAAATAATATCCCTTAGGGCAGTGTATAAATTTGAGATCTATGTGATGTGCATTGATTGTAAATGTCCAATGAGACACTGACATAGAATCTGTGTGTCTGTGACACACTAGTGCTTTTAGAGTGTACTACATGCACTTAATCAAAGATAACAAACGTTTGCTTTTGCCTAACACATGTAGCCTGACGTGGAGCTAACAGACGGCTGGTACAGTGTCCCAGCTGTGTTTGACTCTGTGCTGAGGCATCACCTGAGACAGGGCACCATCACCGTTGGCACAAAGCTCATCACCTGTGGAGCAGAGCTGGCTGGCTCAGATGAGCCCTGCAGCCCTCTGGAGGTCAGTGGACATCACAGTTGGGTTAGGACAGTACGGATGTTGCAGACATGCATTAATATTTGTATCTACTGTAGTACTCCAACAGCGTGTCCATAAGAATGGTGTAGCACAATAGACAACTTGCACGCAAGCTAAAATTTGTGTGGAATGCAATGACATCACAATGGTGGCAACTGTGGGACCATTTTATGTACAGAAAAGTTAGCCGAAACACGCATTCCATTGGCTTGATGCTTGTGTGTGTCTAAACCGTGCTCTTCATTAAGGCTATGAAGAAATGATATGAAACTACTGGCCATACGCTTGATACTGGTATATGGAGCGTGGAAATCGGACGCAGTGCAAGCACGAATGAGAAGAATTTGCTGTGACCATTGACAATGCTAGCACCATTCACTGCACCAAACAATCTCACGTTCTCAAACATTTCTTATACTGGTTTCTTAGCGAACTCCGTAGAAGATGAGGAACACTTCGCAAGTGTAGCACTGTCGAAAGCCAACTGAGCAGCCAATCGTCGCAGTCACTCGCCTTATTTCCCCGAGGGTTGTGTATGGTCTATGACGACTGGCTCCATGTGGAGAAAGCTTGACCATGAGACTCTTCACTTGGTCCCGGTATCACATCGTTGCACATAAACATTGACATAGAATTGCCTTTGATTCGTCCACAGCTCCACCAATTCCCATACTCCGTACACCGTTGGCAAGCTTACTGTCTATCTTTGACGTCATTGGTTGAATACTTAACAAAGAGCATGGTTCGTGCACACGCGAGCCTGAAACAAATGGAATGCTAATTTACCCTATGTTGTCTATACATAAAATGGCCTGGAATGCGCCACCGGATGTGACGTAATAGGTGACAGATTCTTTACTCCTTGCGTGCAGTTCCATTTCTGTATAATTTTGTGCCACTTGGTCAGGTCCAATATACTATATCTATACAATACGTGCAATAATGGACATGCACTCAATTATTGTCTTCTGCAGGCACCTGGCTGTGTCATGCTGAAGCTGACTGCCAACTCCACTCGACGTGCCCTCTGGGACACTAAGCTTGGCTTCCATGCACACATCAAGCCCTTCCACATCTCGCTTACTTCCGTGCGACCAGATGGGGGTAAGGTTGGCTGCACAAGCTTCACTCTGGCTCGGGTATATCCACTGCTATACATGGAGAGAAAGACAGATGGTAGCAAGGCCTTCAGGACCAAGCGGGCAGAGGAGAAAGCTGCTAGGGCCTCGGATGCTAAGAGGCAAAAGATCATTGAGGGGATTTGTGAGAGGGAGAGAAAGGAGTTTGAGAAGGATGTACAACAGGAAGGTAAAGGGACTCACTACGTTGAGTAGTGCTTGCGTGCTGTTGACATCTCACATATTGTTACATGTTGTATCACGCAATGTACTCTTACCCAATTGTAAGAGTGCTCATGCTTAGTGTACTCTCTCTATTACATTCAATGTGTGCTCTGTACTCCAGTTGTGATGAATGTGTGTCAATTTGATAATGCTGTCATGTATGTACGTATTGTAGGATTCATTTTTGTGCATGTGTTGGTGCATACTACATATGGTTCTCACATCTCCATTGCCACTAGGTATGGTGTGTGTGTCTCTCTGTCTGTCTGTCTGTACAGATACTGAGCCTCGGTCTTTGCGGAGTAAGAGGAGGTTGAACTCAAAGCAGATCATGAGCTTAGACGATGGGGAGGACATCTACCGAGCAATGCACCAGGTGTCTGACCCTCAGTCCTTTCAGGTAATGTATATGCATATTCACTCTGATTGTGCAGTCACTGCACAATGTACTGTTCCATCATTAAATGCTAGGAATGGATTGTGTATATCAGTGGTTTATGTATCTTGTCTGCTTCTGTTTGCTGACACCACCTTCCGTTCCTCTCTCTCTCCTTCGCACACTGCACTTGCTTGCAGGAGTGTCTGTCTGTAACACAGAAGACCCTACTCTTGAGCTACAAGGAAACTGTTGATGCACAGAGGAGAGATGAACTACAAAGGAGAATAAGCTCAGCCATTGAAGAAGCTGAGGAGGAAGAAGTGTGTGTGGTTGTCCCTCCCTATCATGCAGTATGATGTGGTCCAAAGTATGTGCATATGTGTGTGATGTGAGGGCAGATGCTTGTGTGGTTTGGCGTGATGGCATGGAGGTCCGGCTAGCTTTCCTTGCTGGGCTGACAGTTTGGTACCTTGGTTTGCCGCGCTTGCAGCTCCCTCCCAAAAGGGATGTTGTGCCGCTCCTCAGGATGAAAGTGGCAGACGCATCCTCATACATGGGCAAGACTCCTTCAGGTACCTCTGTAGCCTAAGGAATTGATGCACAGCGTATGAGAGCAGTTTTGAGCTTGTTCACTACATTTGGTGCTTCCCATATTCGTGGTGCGTCGCTCTACCCTGATTAAATTCCTCTACATTGACTAAACTCTGTTTACTGCAACTGTTGTACTCCATATGTTGTACAGATGCTGTGTTTTGTGTGTGGCGTCCATCAGAAGACCTGAGACAGCTTCTCAAAGAAGGATGCAGCTATCGTGTCTACAGCTTGCAAGCCTCAGAAGGAAGGTACAGTACGTACGTACGTATGCAATGTCGGATTTGTGCATCAACTGATGCGTTGGAAATGTGTTCTTCTTTGAGCCTAAGTTACGGTACAGTAAAGCATGCAACAGTATTGTACCTTTTGTTGTTTTTTCCTGAACCCATGAACACTCATTACCTACGTACGTATCAACATACGTAGGATAAGAGATACGTACATATGATGAAGAGTGTTCTCGGATACCAGTTTGAATGTTTTGAAAACCTTATCAACAGTGTATTCTCGTCAAACTGTTTCAAGCTACGTAGTATCTGAGAGCAACATACGCATGCATGTATTGTATCCTTGCCTTCAGTAATGACCATATTCTTCAGCACCACAACCACCCTCCTTCTCTCCTTGCATGCCTCATCCCGTCTCACAATGTTTGCACCTGTTGGCAGCGCAGGGGAGGACTGCAGGTTAGTGTGGTCTCTTGTGATGTGCAGAGTGCTATGTGTGGGATGCATTCATCGCAGGTGCACTGGTGATGTATGCAGGTAGAGGTGGTGGACCCTACATGCTGCTTGTTGTAACTCTGCTTTTACAACCCTTGGGATGTGACACCTGTCATAAATGGTTGTACTTTGTATGCTCCAGCTCACGGCAACAAAATTCACCCAGTATGAAGAGGTGTCCCCAACAAGGAGTGGACCAGTGGCCACCTTCTGTCCAAGAACGGTACAGCTGCAGTGGAATGCATACACTATCATACGTACTTCATGGTGTGTTATATTTTTACATGTTCAATTCCCATTGTAACCATGGAATTGTGATATCAGGCCTTCATGTTCACAGTTGTGTGTGACGTATGCGATTCTAGTCACTCACTCTGTGGGGCTGCAGATGTCTGCTCACTTATGCACTTGTGCCTCAGGTGACTGCAATATGTAATCTGGTAGAAGGGGATCAGGAACATCCCTATGGGGAGGTTGACACAGTGGGTGTGGTCGTCCATGTTTCCAGCACAGTCGTGACCACAGCAAGGTCGGTGTACAGTTACTGAGCCACTGATATACAGCGAGGACTGTTACATACGTATGTGTATGTTACCTATAAATGTAATGTAATCTCCAACATTTGGTGACAGTCACTGCTGCACTCATCCTGTGTCACTCCAGTCACATTCATGGGACTCCCGCACCATCGCCCATTATGTGTACCCTCTCCTTTCTTTTTCACTTATCTCAGAGGTGCGGTTACACTGGATAATATATATCTGGCTGACCAGGACGGGAATATGGTGACAATCAAAGTGTGGGATGGACTGTCTGTAAGCTGAGTGTATGGCGGGCATTTCGCATGGTGCATATATAGGCCCCATCTTGTACATCACACATGTCCAAGGAATAGCATGCAGAGTTCTACAGGTGTAGAAGATGTAAAGCACTTTATACATACACACATACCAACGAACATTGTACAATGCATACGTATATATCACCACATGCTGGCCATGGGTCACTCTCAGCACATCTTGGATCAAACTCCACCCTCTCCAGGCCCTCGGCTATGATGACCTGGTGCGGCCATGCGTCCTCCTCAGTGCTAGCAACCTCCAGGTGCAGCCCGCCTCTGGGCAGTCCACCCTCCCCTCGCTGCAGGCCAAGGACGTGTCTGTCTTCAGCCAGAGCCCGCGAGACCAGCACCTCAGTGCTGCCCTGCATCGCCTCAAGGCAGCACTACCTGTGAGTGTCCTTGTGGACTTGTGCAGTGTACTACTGATGTGCATACAATTGGAGCATATGTTTGGCTTAGGCTAAGGTTATTTCTGTAGTACACAGACACCCACACATGCACAAACGCATGGCTTGTCTGTACTGCTTACACACACACACACACACACACACACACACACACACACACACACACACACACACACACACACACACACACACACACACACACACACATAGCATGACAGTTTACTTCAATGCTGCTTTGTATTCTTTTGCATTTGAAGTCATCTTCTGCACATGTCATTTTTGTCTTTCTGTGCAAAGAGGTAGTGCGAATGATGTGTGTGTGTGTGTGCCTGTTCCATGTACAGTACGTAGATATGTTAGCCGTTACATTACTGGATGATAGTACATGTTACAGATTGTATAGCACATGTAGCTACTTTTGATTCACAACTGTTCATCCTCCTGTTATTTTTACAGGTGAAGGTCAAAGAGTTCTGCGATAATCTGCTGGAATATGTACCCTTTTGAAATGTTTTTACAGTTCATCAATCTTTATCAATTATAGCTAATAATATTCATGTGGGTTGCACAACTACCGATTGCATCATCGATTGCACAACTACCGATTGCATCATCGATTGCACAACTACCGATTGCATCATCGATTGCACAACTACCGATTGCATCATTGATTGCACAACGAAGAGCAACGGTGTTGGGAACGGTATATATATCGCCTGTATATCAATCCCAATTGACCCAACTAGCGCCTTGATAGCCCCATCCGAACAACAAGGTACCTGTGAGGAAAGAGTGAACGCATACACCATCCATCCAACTGACGAGCAGCGACATGGAGGCACACGGTGAATCCTCTTTCCAACGTACCAAGCGCATCGTATGCGCGTACTACAACATGCCAAAGGGCTGCGCCTACGGCGACAGATGTAGGTACCTCCATCCCACCACTCCTGCGCTCGGGCAGGGGGAAGAGCAAACAACAGCTGAGGTCACCTCACCCACTGGCCGCCATTTTACTGATGATGGCAGCCACCGAGTTCCACCCAGGGGGCGGGGCAGGAGAGCTGCCAGGCCCTCAAATGCGCAGCAACAGGATGGGGATGGACGAAGGAGGGATCAAGAGGCTGCAGCAAGGAGTAATAGAGGTACCAAATCTGACAGCAGAAACAGATCCGGCCCACATGGGTCAGCTGACAGTGATGGAAATCCACTGCACAGTTTGCTAGACTTTCCCCAGCTGGGATCCCGGCATCACCATCATGCCCCAGTCCAGACCCACGCTAACCGGCCTGCTTCATCGGCCCTAACTGGTCCCTGTGCCACCACCACCAGTGCAGGCAGGGGCAGAGGGAGGGGCCAGCGAAATCAACCCAGCAATGAGTTCTCCCTCAGTGCTTTACTAGAGAATGCAGCTTCAAAGAAATCCCATACTTCCACCAGAAGGGCCACTGAAGCACCTGACAGTGCCTCATGTGACCTCTTGGCCACAGAGCTGGACCAGCTGCATCTAAGGTTCCCAGAAGACCAATTGTTCTTGGTGGAGAAGAGTGCTGCTCAGCAGACGTATATGCTGTGGTACAGTCCCACATCCCCCAACTGGGTGAGCAATAGCACAGGCCTATAATGTGTTATCACACTATGTAGGCTAGGCTGAAGGCAGGGCGTTATCTTGGCTGAGGTCTGTGGGGCTTGTGTGCTGATTGCTCCAGTCATAATCTAATAACTGGACCCCTGATATGCAGCATCAAATTCATTATTTTAAAACCTGCTAATATGCTTCATCTTCTGTGCTGCATTTACCACACAAGTGTCACTGAAAGGCATGCATTATACCCTCCTGCTACACTGTTGTATTTGGTGCAGCTTTGATGTCTCATCAATATTCACCCTCCCTTTACTCTTTTTACCAACTCTTTCCTCCACTATCTCTCTCCTGCTACCTCTTACACCTTCACATTCCCAAGCAGCCCTTTTCATTTAATCAGGTGCCCCTCCTCATCACTCTCCCCCAACGCTACCCAAAGGAGGTGTGCTCAGTCACTCTGGAGCAAGGGGGCATCCTCCCAGATGCCTCAACCAGGTTGGTAGCTTGTGACTTTGATCACAGTAGCCACTTGGAACCTCATGTTGTGAGGTAGCTTGGAGGATACGTACTGAGTCGGCTGCCTTCCAGTGTGTCGGAGTTTTGAGTATAACAATCGTAATTTTGCCACAGCATTTGCTCTATGTATATTTTGCTCTTTAAAATGCTTCAGAATCTGTTCTATGGCATTTTGTAAGTGTGATATATGCAAGCAATACATTACTTATGGTATTACGGTGCCATTTCAAAGGGGAATTCACAGTTGGCAGTTGTAATAATTGTTTCTTCAATTCCCCAACCATTTCACAAGTAGTGTTTACTAATGTTTTGGTCTTGACACTGACACCATGGCCTTCATCAGAGTATGTAGTTCTGTTGTATTGCATAGTGTGTGCTTTATTGAAACATTTACAACATTGTGGTTGAAACGTCGGCCAATATGTATTTATCATGAATTGGTTTGTTAGGATAAATCGAAAACAATCATTGTCAGAAAGTTCCTTGAATGCTAATCACATGTCTGCCTATTCTGCAGCCAAGTGAATAAAGCTTTGAATGACCAGCTGCTGACATTGAGGCAGTCCCTGGGCGAGAGAGCACTTCTGCTCAGGCCATTCCTCAAGTGGCTTGACCACAACTTTGACCAGCTCATCTTGCAAGCTTCGGGTGGGCTGGAAGATGTACAGGAAGTGCATAGTTTGACTCAAGAACCAGTGGACGAAGCAAGTGAAGTGAGTGACAGTGACAGTGAAGACTCTGGTGAACATGAGAGTAGTGATAGGGAGGACAAAGGTGACCTGTTGCTGACAGCCCCACATGTGGTAAAGCATGGCACTGAAGTGCGCATGCGAGGATTGCAAGTGAGTCCAGAGGTAGGCCTTATTCAGTGCTCCCTGATGAAGACCACACTCGTCTGTCAGCGATGCAAGGAGCACATGGACATGCAGCTCCAACCAGACAAGTGAGCATACCACATGTGCATATAATACGTATGTGTACATACTGTATGTGTGTGCATTTGTGTGCATGTGCAATAGTAGGCACCCAGTTTGACAGTATCTTATGCCAGATCTAGCTGTGTGACAGAGGTATGTAGTGACATGTTTTCAAATTTGGTAAAACAATTTCATTTAAAGCATTGATATAATGAACAGTTTCGTAATTTGTGAAGCCCGTTCACTTTGTGCATTTCTCATATTGGCAGTTTTCTTTGGTGTGTGTATTTTATTTGCGTCAATGATCAGTGGCACATACATTACATACATTCAATGTATGTAGCAAGTAGTTTCTGTTGCTGCATGCAAGCTTGTTTCTAAGTTGGGATGCTGACATCTTCCTACTGTTCACATGCCTACAGAGTGCTAGAGTCCTCCTGTTCACGCTGTGGGGTGTCCTACGGGGTGCGCTACACACCCTCCACCGTCCATCCTGACTGCCTCACTCTCGGCTTCCTGGACCTCAAGGAGTGAGAGTGGACTGATGCACACCTCATCTACCCAGAACATTCTATTGCACTTACCCCTTGAAATACTACTGAATAAGGCATTAGATGTGCTGTAGTGTTGGGATAGGGTCCAGTTAGGTAGCCCTGGGCAATCCACTGACACTGCATACACTGCCAGTAGTGGGACTGGGACTTGACCTAAAGAAGTTCAAAATATGGCCAATATAATCACATCCAACTCACTTTATCGCAATCATGGCATAACCCCACTGCTGCCCTGTAATTCACCAACAGCACTGGGTTCAACTTCCAGTAGCTCCACCTTCTTTCCTGCCTCTTTTCTCCATTTCAAAAATCTAGGGGCCACAATGGTATGATCTACAGTAGGTCGTAATTGACTGGGTCAGTTACAGTAGGACTAGATTAATTGGAGCCCCTAGCATCGGACTCCCAGCTGGCGCCACTCATGATTCTCCTGAATCATTCTACCACGTTAGGTTAGAATGCATGCATACACCTCTATGTGATACTATGATACCAGAAGTGGGCCCTCTCTGGGTTTAGTAGGTGGGCTTGCAATAATAGTCAATTCCACAAATTGTGAATTATCCCCGCTAAGATATTATGAAGTCGCATAGCACATTGAGAGCAGCACTCATTAACTCTAGCAGACAGTCACTGCAATAATAGAATGTTATTCATAATTTCAAAGCCCTTGTCAACACCATCATACTCCAATATCTAAAGTGACTACAGCATGTGGTCTTCTTGCTTTCATTTCTGATTGCTGGAGATGTTGTGTGTTACTTCTCTGCCATTCCCCACCTATTCCTCATGTGTAGCTGCCTGGTTCATGACATCATCCTCTTTGGATCTGAGCTGAACATTGTTTGCTTGTCTTGCAAAAAGCTGACGCACACAAAGGTGAACATATGTATGTACTGTACGTTTCTATGTGTTAAGTTGTGTATAATACTGTATTTTGGTGTAGATACGTATGCACTGTATGTGGGATGTGTTATTTGATATAATATGTGTACTTGCATGCATGCTGCAGTGTAGTTGCAAGTGTGTATCTTCCATTGTAATGGTACTATTCTTGTACACAATCAACACACACACAGGGTGTCCACTACGGTCATCCCCACACCCTGTGGTGCCAGCACTGCCATCAGAAAATGACTATCAATGTGGAGACCTGTCGTCTCCTGGAGCATGAGTCAGGTCCCACTCTGCAACTGACCGTTCAGGAGCGGAAAAGGAAAGAGAAGCACAAGAAGGATTTTTTGATTCGGGAGGGACACCCACTCCCTGGAAGGGGGACCTGTGACCACTATAAGAAGAGCTGCCGCTGGCTGAGGTGCTTTTGGTGTGGGTTGTAGAAGAATGTTTCTGTGAATAGCGCAGCACATACGCCATCATCTTTGGTGAAATTCTTTGCGAGTTGAATGCAAACCCAGATGTGCCCAGCACCTACGTAGCACTGATGATGGTAGTTGTACAACAAACAGCTATAAATCATTTTACTACCAAAGTCGTCTTACTATCTCCTTCAATTGGCTAGTGCATTCACCAAAGATGTCTGTAGCTATTCCCAATCTAAAGCATGTACACCTGTACCCATATTTGCTAGTAGGGTAGCCATGACAACCATCACAACACATTCTTTAAGGTGAACATGACACAGTGCCTTACTCCCCCTGTGCTGCTCCCCCCCATTCACCTTTTTCTGTTTACCTGGATACGTATGTTCAGGTTCCCTTGCTGTGGCAAGGCCTACCCCTGTGATGTTTGCCATGACAGCAAGGAAGACCATTCCTACGAGCGGGCTAGCAGGATGGTGTGTGGCTTCTGTGCTAAGGAACAGGTGAGGCATACCTGCACATTTGGGAGTGGAATATGTGCTGTTGATGTGCTAAGCTGAAGCGGGAATAGAAATTGATTTAGATGGAGTTCCTATAGGGAGGTATTGCCATTCAAAGATGCTGGTGAGGATTCACTGGTGTATACATAAGTTCAGCACTGTAACATAGCATAACATAGCAGGTGTGAGATTGTCGACACAGTGTGTTTGATTGTTAGTTGATTGCAAGTTGTTCTGTATTTCACACAGTCACATTGCGTTTAGTATGCCTCAATGTACACAGTGTATACACTTACAATGATGTTCCACTGACAATAGCTAAGTTGAAACTATTGCAAGGTGTGTAATGTAACAGCAGTCGTAGAGTGCCAAGGTGGCCATCTCACATATGGTATGTGATGTAATCATCTTGTGTAGACACTCCAGACCACTTTTGTTGAGTCTGGATATGTGAGAATATTGGAGTGCATGGGTGGCAGTGGGGTACTGTTGAAGTGGCGAAACCATTCCCTTTTGCATGTAAGTGCTGCCAGTGTAGGGTGTGCCTTGATAGTTGCATTAGTGCCTTCAGTCTGTCCACGGTAAACAAGTTAGCATTCATCCATTCACCTCTGTTCAATATGTGGACATCTGCCATCTCTCTCTGACGGTGGTACCCTCACTCCCTTCACTTGTGCGTGGCGGCAGTTGATGTGGGAATGGGCTACACCCAGGCAAAGTGGTACACATACGGCAGTTTTTCACTAGCTTGCAACAGCTGCATAAGCTGGGTAATTGTTACCTAGAAAAACTGGTGCATGTCACATAGTTGTACATACGTAGTTGTGTACGAGACTAGTTCTTATCCTATGTAGGTAACAGCTACCCACAGTTTGCTAAGCTGTTGCAAGATTGTCTAAATTCACTGTATTGTGACCTGCTTGGAGTGCTTATGTAACATGTTGGGTGTGCGTATGACGTTCAGTGTCTTCTGCTGGATTCAAAATGCTGGGCCAACAGCTGCTCAGAAGCCATGGGCACACGGTTCCCAGAGTCAGAGCAGAGCATGAGAGGCAGAGTTTGTACTACCAGTACACATCTGACTAAACTCATGCAAACAGAGCAACTCACATTGCACCTTTCTTTATTACCAGCACTGCTCTCCTACCATGCGAGTAACATATCACCATGTTAATATAATTATTGTAGAGGCTCATTGTTGCATCATACGTGAACAAAAAGTTTTTTGAGCAATTCACACAACATAAATGTTACACAATAAATCAGGATGTTTCGACCCGTGGGTCTTCGTCAGCTGAACAACTGAAGAATGAAGGAAAGGGGGATAATAGCCATGATCTTGCCAAGTGAGGACAGGGGTCTAGTGTGATAAACAACACTGACAGAATTGGATCACTAGATGAATAGATGGGAATGGTACTAACGCCATGAGAGAGACTGTCAAGCATATTACATACATACCACTAGGGACGCTTTAACCAAATTATTGCTGACTCTTTTGTCAGTGCTGGATGGAGATTGAATGGCTGCTTTCCTAAACTTTGTAAAGCCGTCATGATGCACTTGTATGGTCTGGTACAAGTGTTGGCCATTATTGAATTGGGGGAGCCATCCATCTGTCAAGGATGTCATATGCGGTCAATGGACAGTGCAAACTTGCATTTAGGTATTCACATCCGTGGTTTCCTTTTCAGCTAAGAGGAAAATCCCATTAAACTGAAAAGAAAGTATATGTCGGTTCTCTGCCATCTGTCTGTGAGTGTGTGTGTGTACGTGTGTGTGTGTGTGTGACTGTGTGTGTGATGCATGCATCTGCATTTGTACAGGTGACTCAGTGGTTGACTGTGGGTATGATAGGGATTTATACTGTAGCACAGTGAGTAGAACGCAAACAAATGGGAGTGCAGTGTTAAAGACAGTCGGAAAGCTTTCACTCTAAGCACTTGTATATACAACTAACATTATTAACTAAGTTTACGCATAGCGCATAGATCATGCCTCACAAGCACCTACATTATGCAATATGCTTGATCAATGCAGTGACTTTCTTGGCATAATCATGCTGGTCTTGTGCAAGCCCAGCGAATTCCAGACATCATTTATGGCTTGCGCATAGGCCACTCACCATGTGCACAACAGCTGCCTGCTGTAGCAGTGTCAGCTCCAGTGTTCTGCTCACAAAGAGTTCATCTGTAGATGTAAACACATAGGGCAAAAGCGTGTCTTATTAGATGTGAAGTGGGCCACCTGAGCAGCCGTCATTTATTGTTATTGTATTGTTGCAATCTAATATGTGGACCCTTTACAGACCTCGGCAAATTCGACACCATTTACGGCTTGAACATAGGACACTCATTGCACGCACAGCTGCTGCCTGCTCTGGCAGTAACAGCTTCTACGTACATTCATTTCACAAACAGATTCATATGAAATATGTAAATATGAAAACATACGGTGAAAGAGTGTTCTAGACACGAAGTAGGCCACCAGACCAGCTGCCATTTATGGAACAAAAAGCGGACAGACGCGCACACACGCACACGTGTGTGTGTCTGTCCGCTGCCTATAATATAATCATGGAAGGCTTGAATGGTGCACTCTTATTGGCCTCACTTCACTCGCTCGCACTCGCCGCAATCAACAGTTTTCATTGAAAATGGGAAGAGATTTAGGAATGCCCAAAAGGGTAAAGAAAGAAATGGTGTCAACTCAGTACATTGACCCATGTCATTTCCTTGGGGGTCAGCATTGCCTGTGTATTTATTTCATGCCCCTATTAGATATGTATATAGAAGAATGTTAATTAAAGAATATGACGCAAAACAAAATGGCTGCCAGTGGGATGTAGAAAAATGCTCATTTGTACATTCTTTTTCTCGACGCTGCGTACGAAATGGGTAAATATTTTCGATTTCAAGAGATGGGATAAAAGGTAGTCCAGCATCACGAAGTAAATGCTAAGCACTGCAACAGCCACAGAATTTTGTTTCATATGCGTTACACCTATCTTATTTACCTGCTACATGCTGCATACACCACACACGTGCTGTTCTACCAGACATGCTGGCTGATAGCTTGTTTCTAGCAAGCATTTCTGCTTTTCTCCACACAAGCGTCCTTTTAAGTGAAGTGGGCATAGCTGGCAATAGTGAGTGTCACAGAAGTGCTAATAAGCACATTAGTATGCGGTGTGTCGTTGTTGCTTATAGTTCTGTTGTTAGTATTGTAATGTGCCATGTGATGTCAACTGTAAGCACCACTCTAACTCAGAATGCTTTGGGTCCACCAATGCATCAGGTATATCGCGATACTCTCCTAAGGTATTGTGATATCCTGAATCTGTTAATATCTCCAAGCATTAATACACTCCCAAGAGCAATGTGTTCTGTTCTAGTAGTTAGGAATTCACCAAGCATCATGGATGCATCCTGTACATACATACTTAGGAGGTGGCCATACTTTAATTGTTCAACACATCTAAGCAATTCAAGTACAATTCTGTTAGAGTGATGTAACTGCAGAGGATTTAGGAATGCTGTGAAACCAAAAGAAATGAGATGGTTTTATGTACTCATTTGACACCACATGATGTGGTAGAAGCTCAGGCTACGGCATTAAACTGAACTGAATGAGGACGTTCTGGAGCAATCACATAGGGGTATATTGCAGTGCGACATGTCGACCTCGGGGGTCTCTATCAGTCACTAAACTGAAGATTACAGGAAAGTGGCCTCAGATAGAGGGTGAAAGGATTGTGCACCTCCCTTGGGTTCAAGGCAGCTTTCAAACCCATGAAGACCATATTGCAGACTGTGATGAAAGTGAAGACCTGCATCCCAGAAGAGAGAAGGAGAGCCATAGTGTATGAGGATCCTTGCAAAGACTGCAACAAAACCTATATTGGAGAGAGAAAGGGGACACTCAAAGTCAAATTTAGGGAGCACAAGCAGGCTGTGAAAAGAGGAGACCCAAAGAATGGTATTGCTGTCACGTTCAGCAGTCCCACCAATCGATTAGGCTGGTGCCATGGTCAAGAGAAGTGCAACAGACACCATCCACATCAAAATGAGCAGAGACAATGAACCTGGACAGCAGCCGACAGCTACCTACTATATGGAACCCCATACTCAGTCTATCCTAACCAGTACATGTTACACAGGTCTTTTACACCATTATATTATTATAGGTTGGTACTATGAATACTAATTATTACAATTTCAGGCATGCCGTCGCACTCAGCACCTTGAAATAAGCACTGTTGGTAGTTGGCAGTCACCACATGTGAGCCCGAGTGTTGTGCATATTTGGAGATGGGTAACTCCCTGTTTCCATGCACTGATTGTTTTGGTGATAGTGTCAATCTTGTTAGTGATGCAAATTGAAACGCATACTCTAAGTTGGTTTGTCTAGGTCTCCTTCACTTACAGCAAATGGGTGCTGCTGGCAATGTTAGGGCTACATTATAATGCTTGATCTGTTGTCTGCAGTGAATTGACTACTTATGGGCATTCATACCTTGTACATTGTGCAGTTCGCCAAGACTGTGCTAGAATTACTTGTATGACTACCATGCCACATGCGTGTGTTCCATGCCTAGGTAGTTACACCAGTAGCATTGGTGTGCATTGATCTGTTGTATGTACATAGATAGACATGAATGTACTGTACACTTGAGTGGGTTGTACAGTGGGTCTGTCTATAGTGCCCACAGTAGGAAGCAGCGACCTGTCTTAGACAGACAGCCTACACTGGTCCTCAACTGCTGTAAGATACTACTAAAGCCTTTCAGTTTACTTTTGTATTCAGCCACTTCTCTACCTCTTTGTAATGGTACTGTAACTGGATCACAGGTGGCTCAAGATTCATTGTATTATGAGTATTACTTAGTACACGCACTAGTGCATAGAGTTGGGGATGTACAGTATGTGTGTTTGTGTGTGTGCATCGATCTGAAGACAAGCTGGGTTGATGTGTGCACATCTGAGTGTGTGTACGTACCAATCTAGCACGTGCTTATTGTACTACATACATTGGCTGTATGTATTACATATGTAGACGTACACTGTTGACAAGCCATGTGTGGCATGCAAGAGTGCTTTGACTGGTGGGACTCACACTGCCTATTGGGAGGGTGGACAGGGCTGCAGGAACAAGGCCAAGATGAGCAGGTGAGCGCCGGGAGTGGGAGTACCTGTGTGCTCACATGCGCTTGTATAGCATGTGTACATGTCTGTGGGTAGGTGGGCCTGCTCTCTGGCTATCACTTGTATTAACACATGTGGTAGTCCTCACTGTGTATAGTGTGTGTGGGTGTGTGTGGGTGTGGGTGTGGGTGAGTGTGCTTTCAAATAGGTGCAAGTAGAGCATGGTGACTGTAAGTTGCAGCACCTCTTACTACTGTAGGTGTGTCTGGCTTGCGTATTTGTGTGCAATGGTCAGTAATTAACCCCAGATGTAATCTTCATAGTGGTGTCTTGTGTGTAATTGAGATAATGAGGATGTCGCCAGACCCATTTCTGCATCCCCAGTGGTGGGTGTGGTATTGATGTGGAAGGATTCAGTGTGTGAAGACACCATGTCTTTTTGTTGATTATCGAACTGTCAATTCTTTGATTGGTTTGGCAGTGCAGCAAAATGCTTTGGATACCATTTGTGGCAGTCAAGGTTAGAATGTGAACATTATACTAGAAGCTGATTCTGAGGAAATGACATTTTGAAGTTTCAAAACGATTTCGACGTGATTGTTGATCTAGCTGTAGATTGAGCATTGTATGTTTGTGAGGCTTTCGACGCTGCATCGTATAGTAGCAGTGACGATTAGATGGAAGAAGAAATGCAAATCACACGCACCCTGCCCAAAAGCTCGCACATTCATTCCTTTTGAAGGTGCAGGCACTCACCTTTGAAGTACCAGCACTCCTAAAACAACTGTGCAGTTACAATAAACCATGCACACCTTTGCCTTTGATGTTGACCACAACCTTGCAACAACTCCTGTTATGCCAATTATTTATGCCACATGTTATGCCCCAACGCACTATAGGAAAATCAGAGCACCAACTTGAGCAACTCTTCGCTTATCTCACTTCAAGTAGCTAGAAATCGCCGCAGTTTCCATCGTGCCAGAGCACGGGTAGCCTTGGCTCATTAATATTGATAAATTCACGGAGGCGACAGACTGAGCGAACCCGACTGACTTCAATGCTCTGTAGCTCTGTCATAAAAGTGTTTTTCTTTCCATAACGTGGTACTGAGATAGATGAAGGCTGAATATGTCAGAGTGTGTCAAAAAGTCAATTTCAAAAATTGGTATAATGTTCGCATTCCAACCTCAACTGCCAGATTTCCTAGTAGCAAGAGTTCCATGGAACAGTAAACCTTGAGAATGCAGTGGCTGTCATTAGATCATCTACTCAGTTATGAAATTTCATTGTTGCATTTATAGCATTATGCTAGCACAGACCACTGAATTGATGCACAGTGCATAGCACTGTCTAGGAACTAGTACGTGTGCTGTTCAGTACTCAGAGCTGCCTCATTTGAATTTGCAAGGATGACTCACACAATATATAGTGAGGTTTGGGGCACAACCTCAAAAGCGCTGCCTCTTCTAGGGTTGTGGACCCTTGAGTGGGAAGGCTGTAGAGACATGAGCATGGGGATGGGAGCATGAAAGGGCTATCATACTATGATGTAAGTGAGGACCTGTGATGTCACCTTGTAAGACAGTAGATCTGTAGGTTAAGTAATGATTATATTAGGTTAGCCCATTGCATCAGTACAGCGCCATATCATATGCAACATGACACTGAGGGGGTAACGTGGCCATCTGTCCTTTAGAGATCGAGGGAGAAAGTGAAATGGTAGGAAGGAGGTACTGTTGTGTGGCATCACATTTGCAATGAAACACTTTATATGGTTGTGACCAGTGCCATAGCATAGAGCACCCATGTGGATGTGTGCATGTTTGAGGTTGCACAGTCACAGTATGCATTGAACATGAGTGGCGATTACCACTCATGCACTGTGTGGATCACTGGATCATTTCAGCTACCTTTTCATACAGTGGACTACATCCACTAACTACACCCCATTGTCATTTATGTATACATTGCTTCATCTGCTGCTATTTATCCATAAATGCTTGTGTATTTCATTCTGCCACACTTGCCACAACCCACTGGGGGTGTCACGATAATGGTGGGCCCCCTGATGACTTTGCATTGTGCATTCTTTTGATAGCATTATAAATTGATCTATTGGACGATTACTTGTGCTTGTGTATGTGTGTGACTTCAGAAATGACCCAAGAAAGTACGCCAGTGTATCCAAGACGGAAAGCAAGAAGATGGAGAGGGTTGGCTATCAGGGGAAAATGAAGGTACTTGGCAATAAATGACAGCAGTCCTGCTTGGCCACCCTCTGCCCCACTGACCCATATTCAACACCCTGGACACGTTGATGGAATGGAGTCGATAGATAACTTTAAATGGTAGTGGAAGAGCATGGTCTTATCAACATTAGAGGGAAAGTGCATAAGAGTTGATGATGCCTCAATTATTGCATGCAAGTCATACAGTAGCAGTGACTCCTGTGGCACATATATGTATGTCTCTAGATCTCTTTAATTATCTTTGCATTGGTTGTGATGAATGAAATGACATCAGTTGAAGTTGATTAAAGTCATGTGAGTGGGTGGCTAAACAATTAGTTTTTGTATGGCTGAAAGAAGCCCCATAAGCGGATGGGCTCCATGACAGAATGGTCAGACAGGAACTCGCGGTTGATGCTTCCTGTATGGCTTCCATTAGCTCGCTCAAGCCAGTTAGGAAGTGTGCTTAAAATTTCGCTAGGTGTCGTACTGTCTGTGTCTCGTTGGGTAATTCGCGGATCGGAGTCTCAGTGCGCGCCTTATGTACTAAGCTCAGTCAGTTCCATCGGGAGGGAAGACTGCGTGCGTAACAAAATGCTCTTGAATACTGGTATCGTCTTCGCTGTCATCTGCTTCTTCACAAAGTTTGCGTCCGGTAAGTTTTAGTTTGACTGCCCAGTGCACACATCATCTGTTAGAGTTGAGCAAGTGTCACGATGCAGTACAGTCAAGAATATCTCATATGTATATATAGTGTCGTGACGCGCGCGTTGTGCGAGTCAATCGCTCGCATGTGTGCGCCATTTGATAAGGCAGCAGACAGGCTATACGTAGTAATACGCTCTTCTGCGCACTGTATTGATCATCGCGTGTATATGTAACACGTGTTGTAAACCTGTCTTTCAGCTGAGCTATAAATATTCAACCGCCCTCACAAGATTGAAGTACAGCTGAGCCCAAGTTTGCATGAGCTCTTTATGCGGTACCCTGCATGATGATTAGCAACGCCATAGAGATTTGCCAGGTGTGTTAACAGCACAGGTCGCTTGCCCAATGAATTTAAAATAGACCCAACCAATCCAGTTCGCTATACGTAGGAATGTTGCTGTATAGAGTGCAGTTGATTTCTGACTTAGACATCACATGTTGTGTGTTCATGGGACAAGAAACTTCAAGTAGGAAGACGGTATGCTTATTGAACGCAATCAACTAGTAATTGTAATGTTGTCTCACTTTGGACTACAGGTGTGTCGTTGTAAAAAACTACATACCTCTTCATTTATTACTGTTACTTATGGACCAAATGAGACATAGCTAACATCATAGGTGTGTCCCCGCAATATTTTAATTTCACTTCTTTCTTCTTGTATACCCACAGCCCAGTTCCCATCTGATGGCTACAATGAGACAACGACAGATTCACCTCTCCCAACCCTCCCAAACCTCAACAGTTACATTGAAGATCTAGATGTTAACATACTGGCAGACACAATGGCCGAACTACAGTGGAAAGTCCCTGAGCCCATTCAACCCCTACAGGGTGCTTATGCACACTACACGGCCTCTTGTATGAGTAAAGAATCAGGAAATGTATTTGTACAGCAACAGTCTAGCAGCCCAGTCACTCTACGGCCACTTGGTAAGCATAATACTAACGCTACTTCTCTCTTGCTTTATTTGACTGTTAATTGTTGATTGTGATCAATTGTTACCTGCCATCCTTCCTTACCCTCTCTCATCTTCATACTCTCTCCTACCCTTCCTTCTTTTTACTCTTCTTCATCATCTCACACAATTATCTATTTGCATCCCTCTCAATTGCCTCCTTCAAATATTAACAAATATTTATCAGAGCCAGGGGTTCCTTACAAATGCATAGTAACCTTCAGTCAAACTCTCAACTCCAGCAGAAGTGAACGACAAGAAATCACATTCTTTACCAGACAACTTGGTGAGTGTGTATATATCATACTTTGCAAACAGTCAGCCAGAGCATGCACTGCCATTTAATGCCTATAGTATATTATATTACTATTTTAACCAATTCATTTTATGTAACACAGTGCCAGTTCTGGTGGTACACAGCATCAGACACCAGAAGGGGCAGTATCACTGTATATTGTACATGCGTTTTAGATAACGGTCTAACATGATTACAGTCAATGCTTGTCAGATGTTGTGCAGAAATATACCACGAGGGCTTTCTGATAAATGTGTACCCTGTCTCACCTTGCAGCTCCCAGTGGAATGGGTTTCATAACGGATCTCAAGTATGCTCGAGTCAACAGTTCTCAAGTGGAGTTCAAATGGCAGGGGCCAACACTGACAGATGCAAGGGGTTTTCCCCACTATGATTTGGTGATTCGCGAAGGGCGAATGGATCCCCAATTAGCTGTGCATGACCTGTCAGCAGCAGTGGCCCAGCTCATGGTTGTGAGGAATATCTCTGTTAATGATAGCAGCACCATCCAAGGAGGACTGCTTTCCAGTGTCACATACACTGTGCAAGTCAGGGTGCGCACTACTGGAGGCAAGGGACAGTACACATACCCCCGTGAGTGAGCTCCGAACATGAGTACATGTGTACACTACAAGCATGCATGTGATTTTACTCTTGCTCAACATTGCTGATTTACTTGTCTCATTACTGTTCTCTCCAACTTCCAATCGCAGTTGTTGTCCTTTGCAGCCAGTGCACTGAAAGCGTTTGGCCACATGCACGCAATGTCATAGGCAAGATGAACATTGGAACACTGGTGGCACTCCTTGTCTGCCTTGCCGCTGTCAGTGCCATGGTCATGGCAGCAGCTGTTCTCCTTTTTGTTGTAGCCAGAGCGTAAGTAGCTATGCAGATCAGTTGGGTTCTACATACAAGATATGACATGACCTCATACTTTACGTACAGACATGTTTCCTCTGGATGCAGATGTAATAAAAAGAATCCCTTGTGACAAGTTGGGGATATGTATGCTGAATCTATCTATGAACTTCGATACTGCAATACTTCATAAAGAGCTGGCATGGTGCCTTTTCCTTTGTTGAGGGTGGCAGGATGGTGCTTTATTTGCGGGCAGCATATTTGAGCATAAGGGTGGGCATAATTGACCAAGGCCTTGAACAGGTCCACCTTTTGGTTGCATGACGTACATGATCAGCAATTGCTAAGACAGTGACATCTCAGTTTTAAACATGACAGTGTTCCCGCAGCTGATAGTCCAAGCAGCTCCTTGTCTGCCCAATGTATCCATGAGGACTCAGGATGCTGTATAAAGTATAGACCTTCCTGCGATTGATTGGAACTGGTTCCTTTGGGGGCACCACCTCTTGTCGCAAGGTCCTAAAAGGATTCTATGTGCTGTGTCTGTCAATCTTTTGATTTGCAGCTAGTGTTCTTACAAATCTTTGCAGTTGTATTTGCATATCTCCTACAACCTCTTGCTTTCACTACATACACAGGTACAGAAGAAAAAGACGACTGGCTAATATATCTAACGAGGAGGATCCCATAGTAATAAGGGAGGAACGGGAGGGGGAGGAAGAGCTTGGAGGTACAATGGAGTGAAGCACTGTTGATGTACTACTATGATCGGAACATGTACACAATCACATTCATTAATTAACTGAATATATACACATGGATTGCATGCTTTAAATTAATGAGGTTGCTTGCAAGTAGCTGCCTCCTTCCTTTAATTTAAGGTATATATACTCAGTATGTACACAGTATAACACATCATGCATGAGATGAATTGGTTTGCATCATTTACGGACTTGAGTCATTCTCATCATCATCATCATCATCATCATGTGCATATTTATGAGCTTGTATATGCAGTAATGCAAGTAACTTCAGCTGTACACAGCATATTCACAACTGACACCACTATAACAATGTAATTAGGGAATGGCATATTTTTGGTTCAGAGTTTGTTTGAATGCTTGTTAATTATATGTATAGGTGTGATCAGTCATATTACAGGCAATGTTTTATTCTACAGTATCTTAAAATCATATGTGCACATGTACTAGTTTGTGCACAGTTCAGGTAACATTCTAATTTGCTGCTTCTGCGTGTAAAAAAATAGAAAGGGCAACAGATAAAAAAGAACACAGTGGATGGGGTTACAGAGAATTATGAAGGAGATGTAGGGGGGGTCAGGAAATCATATCTCCTAACAGAGGAGCATTTTTTGTTTTGGATGTCTGAAATGTACGATTGTATTCTTATTGTGATTAATCATCACTTTCTACCATGTGCCGGCCTAAGGCATCTACTAGATTTTGCAGTTAGTTTGGACAGTCCGCTATAAGACCTACATCATCTGCAAACGGCAGTATGATTTTCGCATTTCTAATTCTATTTCCTCCACAGCTTTTTGTAGGTGTTCAATTAGATCATTACTAAAAATATGTTAAACAGGATGGGGGAGAGTGTACATCCTTGTTTTACACCATGACTAATTTTAAAGGCTTTAGTCAGTAGGGTCCGCTGATCTATTCCACTTATTTTGTAAAGTCCTAAGTTCATTCCTAAGGGAGTTGAGATCATTATTTCACCATGGTTCTTGCTGGACGTATGGTGAGTTTTGTCACTATTAAAAGCATTTTCGAGGAGTATGTAAAGGGAGATGTAATTTTTATTCATGTGTTTAAAGTATTGTGTCATTTAATGTAAGATCCTCAAGTTCTTTTATTAGCTGGTCTGTGGCCTTTTCTTCCTTACGTTTTGTTTTGAAGATTGGCTTACGTACCTTGTTGACCCAAACAGACTTTGACTTTTCATTTCATTGTGTTGGTTTCTTCTGTTGTTTGCAAACATTTTTGACTCCCAGACTAGCAAGGAGCGGTCTGGTACTGAGGAGTCGGTAGGGATGCCTAATTCATCAAGTGAATCAAGTATGTGGCTAATTTAAAGTGGTTAGATTTTCTGAAACAGTTTGATTGTACTATGACAGAATCTACAACTGACTTGCCAAGGGTGGAAAAGACTGTGAAGTTGATAATCCCAAATTCAGAGTTAGCATATCACAGTCTCTGAGGAAATCAACTAATTGATTATCAGTAAAATTGATAACTGCATCTAAACACTCTCTATGAGGCTCTATTGGTTCAGTATATAATTCCCAAATTAGTTGTTGATAAAATTATATAATGATAATAATAATATATATACGTATATAGCATTTAATGTAGTAAATTACTACTACTGAAATAGGGCAGTGCCTAGAACACTGCACTAACTAAAAATCATTCTAAATAGTCAAATTCCCAAATTGTCTGTTATAACAAAGATCCAATCCTGGCATTGGAGTGGCCACAGATTATTATTTCTCTATTTATTTGAAACTGTAAGATTTGTTGGTTCAAAATATCAAACATTCATGAGACTTGTCCCCCTACTTAATGATGCTGGTGGTAGGTAGCATACACAGATGTAAGTACGTATACACTTGGTCTGAATCCTTAGTTTGGGTGCATGACACCCATGTGATGTCCTCGTAATTTGTATCTACAATATAATTATACTGTCATGGTTGGAGACTGTCTTTAATTAGGACTCCAAATCCTCCAGATCCCCTTACAGCTCTCTTGTTTTTTAACCATCTGTATCCTGGGATACGTATTCCATCGCTGCCTCAAAGTCTCACACACACATGCTATATAGATCTAAGTCAAATGCGATAATTACTTCTTCTTTAAGCCTATATACAGTGATTATTTCTCACAAACCCTCTCATGTTCCATACCCCACATCTCACTTTTCCCTCTGAGGGTGAGGGTGAGACGGCGTCTTCCCGAGTAGCCGTCTCAGGTCTGAGATCTGTTGCCACTGGTCCCAGGTCACCTGCCACAGCTGCGGCCAAGGGTACTGTTGGGATGTCAGGCATTGTGATGTTGGGGGAGGTGGGGGACATTGCACAAATTGTGGGTGAGGAAAAGGTGAGTGGAGATGATGAAAAGGTGGATCCATTCTGGAGGTCTGTGGAGGCATTGGAGGGAGCATGGCAATATTCATACGAAGGGTGTAGGTGGTGGTAGGAATTCATGGCGTGGTGCTCTCTCCATCTCTCTGATCTATTCTGTGCTAGGACTTTGTCCAAAAAAGGATTTGGGTGCAAGGGTGGACTGATGTTGACTTTCCATGGCAGCCTACCCTGTTCACATGCGTTCATTAGCCCTTGCAGGGCTGTGCTTGGACCTTCAAATTTAAGGATGTTTCATCTTCCTTTGAATTCAGAATTTGCAACAGGCTGTGTGATATGGAGATTGTTCACATTTGTCTCATTTTGTCCTCTCAGGTGCTGTACTACTTTTCTAACTGGGTATCTCGTGGCACGCATGAGTATCATCATTCTCCCAACAAGATTTGAAGTGTATGGTTCACTAGTGTATATTGGAGCTGAAGTATCTGCCTGTATAATTATAATGCTTTATGTGGTATAAAGGTATGTCTGGTGTGACCACTCCTTACCTGCATGGCCTCTTCACCACAAGGTGTGGGCATCACACCCTACCTTCTGGTGAAGACTACCACAGCCGGCAGGTCAGAAGAAGCCTTATCTGCAGTATGTTCAAATAATATTGATGTTCAAATAATATTGATGCTAATAATATAAATATTATAATCTTGAAACAATTGACAATAAACAGATTCAACCTACAAAGGCCTGTCAAATGTTTGGTTAAACAGTTTTTAGATAGTGGATTGTGGTGATTTGTAACAGCTGCAAAGCAACATACATTAACATGACAAACTTCTACCAAACCGCACAATTCTCAAAATGGACTTCGCCAATGCCTTAAATTGCATCCGGCTGGACAAGTTGCTGAGCCAGGTTTGGTGCCGCAGCTTCTCCTTTCTGTACACTCTGCATACGGCATACCTTCCGCCCTCTGTTGGGATGCAACCACCTTGCAAACTGCAGAAAGTGTGCAGCAGGGAATCCATGGGCCTCTTCTGTTCTCTCTCACCATCCATTCTATTACAGAGCAGCTCATCTACGAAGTTGCTGTCTTCTATATATTTGGATGATGGCACAATTGGTGGTAGGGTTGAGTATGTCAATTGGGACCTCCATACTGTGGAATGTGCTGCAGGAGAACTGGGGTTTCAGTTCGGAACAGGGGGAAATCAGAGGTTACTGAATGTGACACCGCCTCACTGGAGCAATTACAGAGCATAGCCCCAGAAAGTGACCAGCCCAAAGGAGCCACTAGAACAAAATTAATTTCTAAGGTTATGGAAGAGAGACTTTAGCACCTCCATGCACAGGATCGATGTCCTTTTTCTCCTGTGTCATGCTTTCGCCATCCCGAAGTACTCCACACCCTCCACACATCTTCTTGCTTTGTGTCCCAAGAACTCAACATCTATGACAAGGAGTTAAAGGCCGTCACCAGCAATGTTTTCTATGTTCACTTTGGCAAACAGGATCGCGTGTGAACACAGGCTTCCCTTCTTGTTCAGCAAGGAAGCTTGGGTTTCTGAAGTGCAGTGTAGCTCACACCTTCCGTCTTTTAGGCCTCCGCAGCTGCCTCCTTGAACCTAGTCCACCGGATGCTCCCAGACCACAAAGCGAGGGACGTCATACCTGACATCATGCTGTGAGTGAAATCATTCACCATTCTCTAGCCTCAGCACACATGCATTCCTTCTCGGTTGGCCATGGAACCCTCCAGGGTCTACCGCTCAGACAGGTAGAGCCCTGATGGCATTACTCTGGTGCTATGGAAACAGGGAATGGTCCTGGTTTGGGGTGCTATGTATCCTGACATATTTGCATCCTGACAAGTACAGCAGCGGAAGCTGGGGTTGTAGGCACGCCAACCAAAACAAGAGTGCAACATATGCTCTCCCCAACTCAAGTTGCCACTTATCCCGGTGCGGGTAGAGACTGCTGGAGTACTGAGTCCTGTGGTCCTCCTGTTTCTGCTTGAGCTCAGAGACTGCCTCAGTTAGCAACAGGTCAAGAGCAGTGATCGTGGCAGCTTCTCCTCCAGCGAGTATCTGTGGCAGTACAAAGAGAGAGCAATGCAGCGGTACTTAGATTCATTGGGAGGTCCATGGACCTATAGGCTTTAGTGATTGTAGACTGGGGGTTTGCAGAAAATTATAGCCACTGTTCCTTTGGTTAGTATATATACAGTGGAACGACTCTATAATGGACACTGGATAAACAACACATCTCTAATGAGAATACTGTATTTGTAGTGCACCTCTGGACACAAAATGTCCCACCCCTAAACACCAACTATGCCCTAATTCCTGGAATCCTCGGATGGACTCATGCTGGCTTGCTTGGTGTTAACTGACATAGCTTTCCTTGACTGGAGACCAGCTAGCAGTATGGCCCACATATATACCTTGTGGCCACACTTTCTGTGCTGTGTTCTCTCACCTGGGACACGAACAAACATTTGGGAGGCACTGTTGGGCACTCAGCATGCATGCAAACACTGTTAGAGGTTCTTGGTCATAGTGAAATTCTTGATCAAAGTACGACTCATTATATACAATGGTGCATGGAAATATCCAGACCCAAAGAAGGTTTACAAACTAGCAATCGTATATAGTATACAGAGCATAAGCACCTAGTCACAAACACACAACAGCAATTTCTTGGCATGCAGATCCAGCTCTGCACACAGCTGTACTTCAATAGGGAAAGTAAGATATTAGCGCTAGTTGACGATACAACACTCACCAGCACACGTTGCTGAAGGTTAAGGCCATCTTGGGAACGAGTATATACGCAGGATGCAGTAACCAATTGCAGCTTCCACAAGGGTGCAATTCCTAACCAGAACATGCCCTTGTGCTACTGCACTTCATATTCTCAATCAGAGCTAGTTTCCCAATGTTTTCTCTTTTTTCCATCTGATGTGTTATATGGTACACATTAGCAGACTTTATACCACCTCCACTATAAATTGCACCTTGTGTATGTAGGTGCATTTCAGCAGAAAACACATAGACGTAGGTAGCTACATGTACAATGGTCCAAGTGACACAGGCATTTCAATTTAATCCTTACACTATAAAAGCAAACCTCGCAAAATTATAATGTTTTGGTAACTAGTCTTTTAGTTATGCCACCTCAGTAGACTGAGTGATCATTCTGTTAGGCAGTGGTGACAGTTGATTGGAGTAAACAGAAATTCTGTGAATTTATACATATATATTTACGCATTTATGTCAAATACGTCTTGGAAAGTGGATAAATACATACTTATCAATATTATATGGAGATATAGACGAACAGTTAGCACAGACTATGTGGAGGTATATGATTATCCTAGTTGCTGCAATGACTGACACTGAACACAAGGTAGGAGCATCCAACCTCCACTTTTGCTTCCTTGTTGATCACTTGGCTTTTTGTGAGGGAAAGACGAATTGCATGTATATCGGGCTTGAATGGCTGATAGTAGTGGCCATGTGAACCCAATTCTATACCACCTTTCAGATGCATGGATGATCTTCCATGTCTTCAAGCAGAGACTGGTATTTAGCAAACATGTGACATCTTGAGCCTTGCAGATTCTCATGGTATATTGCCTGGGATGGTGAGTTCCAAGATGGTGTCATTCCCAGAGACCACTACTAGGTCAGGCCTGTCTGCTGATGCAGAGAAGTTGGTTAGATAAGTGGCAGGGGGTGTAGCTGGCTCTAAGTCCTAGAAGATCCAGCATATAGTGACTCAGATTCATTGAGGGACGGGACACGAGATGCAGCAGTTAGCTGCAGGACAGAGTCATGGCGTGACACGTATATATACCCTGGTTCAGGGCAGTTGTGCACCCTTTCAGGATTGCATTGATGTGGGCTTTGGCCATGAGCAGAGGGGACATATCAGTTTGTATCCTCCTTCTGCAAAGTTGAGTGGTGTGGGAAGATAGTCGACACCTGCTCTCAACAAGAAGCCTAACTGACCAACTGGTAAACCAGATTGGATTCTAATCCAGGCTTTGCTGTCTATCTATAACTATATATATACTATATATACGTCCTTGAATTTGGACTGGATGGCAAGGGTGTCTAGGTAGCTGCCCCAGTGGGAGGCTGGTGAGCTATTTTACCTACTGCATGCATGGGGTGCAGTAATCATCTAGTCAATGTGTTAAGATGACTGTATCCAACACCAGTATACAAGCCCTTGTGATTATTACACAGCATATACGTAGCTTACATTGGTGAGTAATTAACTCAACAAAGATATTCGACCACAGTGTGTATACCTGCAAAAATACAACTACAGACTAATATCATGTATACAAGTACAATATGAGGCAATCAATGCTCAGTATAAACCTAATATGTTGATTGACACAATCAAAATGTTGAAGACCACTGTCATCAAGTGAAAGATAGTCAATCCTGCCTAGACAACCATTCATTGTCTGTTTTCGCTTCTTCTAATATGTGACGAGCTCCTCTCTCCAACAGAGTCTTGGCAAGCTGCTCACCAACTGCACTACCACAGGAGCACATGGCATGGTAGTCAAGCCTCTCCCAGTTCTCTGGGAGCGTCTGAGATATAGTGCCATTTACTTTCTTCATTCCATCAAGACTGAGCACAGCTCCGCTCATTTTGACACACCCCTCTTCCACAGTACAGCACACACCTACTGGAGCACTGCACCCTCCCTCCAGGACGTGAAGGAATGCCCGCTCGGAGGAACAACAAACCACAGTAGGAGGATGGTTGAGGCAGTCCAATAGCTGTTGCATTCTAGTATCAGAGCTGCGTGTTTCCACAGCCAGGGCACCCTGCCCTACAGCATATAGGCAGTAAGATGGATCCAGTCTCTGTGAGATTCGTCCATGCCAACCAAGTCGTTCCAATCCAGATGTGGCCAGAACTAGCGCATCATATTCGCCATTTTCAGCGTCCAGCTTCTTCAAACGCGTGTTGAGATTCCCACGGACAGACTTGAACAGTAGTCCAGGGCAGTGACTCCTGATTTGTGCCATTCGTCTCAATGAGCTGGTGCCCACAACACACCCAGAAGGAAGTGATGCCAGATCCCTTCCTTTATGCTTCGGAGCAAGCAGAAGAGCGTCAGTCGGGTCGTCGCGCTTAAAGATAGCAGCCAAATCGAATTCAGGGGAAAGAGTGGTGGGAAGGTCTTTCAGCGAGTGGACGATCATGTCCACTTCGTTAGCGGCCAGTGCGAGCTCAAGCTCTTTGGTGAACAAGTTAGTGCTACCGATGTTGGGGAGAGCGCGGTCCAGCACCTTGTCGCCAATAGTTTCCATGGTTTGAACCACAAAATTCACCTCAGGGTGAACCTTTTTCATGGCCGATATGATAGTGTTGGTCTGAATAATGGCCAGTTGACTTGATCGCGATCCAACGCGCACCACCTTAACATTTGACGCCATTTTTGCTGCCCGCAATGGGACCCACTCTGACTCCAATCCCAAGATTTAGAAGCCCTAGAAACGAATGCGGGAATGCGATAGATCGTCTCTTCCTGGTGGCGGCCCTTTCCCCCCTTCCCGGCCCCTCTATACTTAACCGGAATTACAGCGGATAGCCGTAGAAAGAAAGCTTATCATCGTGAGGGAGGCGCCAGTCTGTCGCTAGGTCAGTATCATCCTGTTGGACTAGCTACAGCTAATTTAATCCATTCGTCAGTGAATTGTGACCCCAAGAGTCAGTCTCCTTGTCTCTCAACTGGTTCATAGAGAACTTCATTCGGATATTATCGACTCAGTGTATTCGACATAATGTCCGCGGAGAAGAAAGAAAGCCAGAAGAGGAAGGTATGGGGAAGGCAGACTGAAGAGGTGATGGTTTAGTCGACTAGCTACCGACGCGAATCGAGTTAGAGCAGTGTAGAAAGAAGTATTGTGCTTTTGTGAATCAGTGGGTACTATGATCAAACTTTTAATACCTTGTACTTGTGTTTTGTGCCAGACTGTTTGTACATGTGTGTACTGTGTCTGTGTCTGCGTATCTGCATGTGTGCGTGAGTAGAATGAAACTATGCCAATACAAGGCACTGTGTGAGCCTGAGCAAGTACGTACATTACAATGTATACTAAGGCCATTTTCTAAACCACACATGCACGGTGTAAGTTCTGTATTATGTACTGTATCCAGATAGGTTTCCTTTAGTTATGTTTGTACTGTGTATGGAAGTGTAAAGATCCTGCATTGATGTCACACATGTCAGGTAACATGAGCACTTTTCTGTATTTGTATTGTGTTGAATGCCAGATGTTTTGTGAGGAAACAGTTCCTAAACTGAAAGTGTATGCATTCTTTCATTCGGATATGACCGGAAAACAATAAATAACAGTAAGGATCCTACAGACTGCTTGTGTTTACCACCAACTAAGCAATCATATACCAAGACACATTTCATTCTAGAGTGGGGTTTCCTCAGGCTTGCTGTAGTCTCCCTGATTTGTGCACCTATGTCAGGTAGGTGCATGGCTACGCAGTACCCAGTAGTACCACCGGTGTAAGTTGCAGAGGGTCAAAACCATCTTGGGCAGTAGTAGATGTAGATGCAGCAACCAACTGCAGGTACCACAAGAGCAAGTTTTAGTTAGGGTTTGTACCCTTGTGCAAGCTGCAATTGGTTGCTGCATCCTGCTCTTACTAGTGCCCAAGATGGTCTTGACCCTCTGTAACTTGCGCTGGTGGTGTTTTCTATTTCAGTCATTAACTAACGCAAATGCGTAATTTAACTCATTTGTAGAGTCCTGACTGGATAGGTAAATCGGTCATGACCCTTTGGTACGCGCTAGCCCATGTTTTACAGTAATTCAGACGTTTCGGTGACTATACAGCCACCTTCATCAGTGAATGCCACCTTCACTGATGGAGGTGTCTGAATTACTGTAAAATGTGGGCTAGTGCGTACCAAAGGATCATGAACTTACACTCATGTTGGTCACTTTTTCATATTAAGTGATTTTTCACAATAATCATGCATACAGTAGTGAAGCAAAAAAAGAAAGTCCATGCAAAATAGGTGTTGCTTTGCCTTGCAATGTTTTTGAAGATAGGATGGGATGCTACTCTCACCACAGGACATCTTCATGGTGGCAGAGGGTGAGTGGGCAGGGTTGTGGACTGATGATCTTGCCCCTTGAAGCCACATGACTGCTGAACGGAGAAGCGAAAACTCAGTCTGCATCTGAGCCAGTGCAGCGTGTTCCTGTATGGCTTTCTCTGTTTGTCTGCGATGAGTGATGCAATCCTCTTGTAGATGAGTGTGGCAGCATCCTCTCTGTTTGCAGTCCTGTGCTGGAACTTTTCCCTGTCACTGGTTGTAGGCATGGTTCTGTCCTCTCTGCATGGCACACTTCACTCAGGAGGTCGGCAGTGATGCCCCTGATTTCTTTGTGCCAGATAGAAGGAAATCCTCCTCTAGGGCAGCTCAGTGCATGGTCTACTGTGAACTGTGTTCCACAGATGCATGGGAGGGCAGGTGTTGTGGCCTCCACCTGTATCTCAGGTATAATGCATCACAGAATGCCCCTTTGTGGAGGGCAAACCAATGTTCAACTATTGGTAGGGTTGACAGCCAGGTCAATGCTCCTTTCTCTGAGGCAAGCTTTACAGGTAGGTTGCTGCTTAATTAGTTGGCGAGGTTGGCTCTGAGCTGATATATTTTGGCTTCAGCTGGGTGGTTTTCAGACTGTTGTACTGTGAGGACTGCAAGCGGAGCAGTGCTCTCTTCAAACATGGGATAGTGTGCTACACTTTTCCTGCAGGGGTTGCCAATGCTAAGTCCACCTCGGTATACTGGCAGTGCAATCAATTCCTTTCATCAGCATTGAAGGTGTTCTGTGCTGTGATGGATGGCAAGACCCTCTGTCTTATCATGTCCTCCAATGGTTGGAGTAGGTCTGCAATGTCTGGGATGGTCCTTGCCAAGTATGCCCAATTGCTTGCAAGCCCATGTGTGAATGCTGTATAAGCTGCATGGGTTTGGGTGACTGCAATGTCGGCTAGGTGTTCCACTCCTTGACCCATCCAGAGACCTTATCCTGGACATAGAACTCTGTGAATGTTCGTGTGCCATTGGCGGCCCCTGATGTCTCCTGCCTTCCACTGTGATCGTTATGCCAGTTCCTTCAAATTTTCCTCTGGCATCCTCCAGATGTCTTTGGCTACATGCCAGGTCTTTGTGACATTTGGAAGGTATCCATAGTCAGGGCCCAGTTCACAGATGTGTTCCCATCAGGCACGGAGCTAGGCTAGATTGCCTCCAGCCAGAGCATCATCAGCAAACCTGCTGTACACCTTCATCTTTGATTTTGTGGGTCAAAGGAGTGATGGCTACCACATACATAGCCATGGCTAGTGGATCCCCTTTTGTTGTCCTCCCTTGTGAGAGGACAGCTTCTCCGTCAATGTGAAGTTGAACATTCTCTTGGTATGTGTTAATGAGGCCTTTACATATTGCAGGGCAGATATTTGGATGTTCAGAATGGCTGCTTGTCGGTTCAGTGAGTTGAAGGCGTTGGAAGCGTTCACAAGAAGCACTGCTTCTGCTTTTGGGTTCTGGAAAACCTAGCTCATGGCATGAACAGCAGCCTCACAACCAGCTGTATGACCTGCACATACCTGTAGGGGGTCATCACCTGCAACTTATGAAACTGTGTGTGTGTGTGTGTGTGTGTGTGTGTGTGTGTGTGTGTGTGTGTGTGTGTGTGTGTGTGTGTGTGTGTGTGTGTGTGTGTGTGTGTGTGTGTGTGTGTGTGTGTGTGTGTGTGTGTGTGTGTGTGTGCACAAAACACTGTGTGGCAGCCGTGTATATGTGATGAAGGTCACGGCTGTGTGTAAGTGTCTTGGTATATGATTGGGGGTTCATTGGTGTAACTTGCACTGTGTGGTAATCCCTGCTGCTTGTGTGTGGTGGTAGCTGTAGTTGTGTCACGAATGTTATATACTTGTTATGTACTGATTCTAGACAGATGAGTCTTTTGGTAGCTTCTTTGTATCTACAATCTATGCAAAAAGAAAGGGTAGTTCTCGAATGCCAGCTTCAAAACAGGGTTGAAAACCTTGCCGACGTTTCGACCAGATGCTCTGGCCTTCTTCAGGGCGAAGATCTTCAGTGGCTTCAAAGATGAAACAGCCACCAAGGCAGACATCCATAGTGACCTTTTGAACTCACTGCCACTAGAGATGTTGTGCAGAGGAGCTGCCATGCGACACTAAGGTATGGGCAGCTATATGGAGTGTAACACTCTGTACGGCCACGTTTATGGACCCTACTACTATCTTCGCCCTGAAGAAGGCCAGAGAATCTATGCAAAGCTTACCAAGTAGGGTCCATAAACGTGGCCGTACAGAGTATTACACTCCATATAGCTGCCCATACCTTAGTGTCGCATGGCAGCTCCTCTGCACAACATCTCTAGTGGCAGTGAGTTCAAAAGGTCACTATGGATGTCTGCCTTGGTGGCTGTTTCATCTTTGTAGCCACTGGAAACCAGCATTTGAGCTGATAATCCATCTAGAAGACCAAGTCCGTGGTGTGCGTCCACCGTATTTCGGCTAAGCTGCGTGCGCGGCTGCGTGTGACTGCCCTCATGGGGAAGACATATCAACACGTCATGATGACGTTGCAACCTCCGTATAGATTTGTTAAAGGGCAGATTGTGACATCAATAGACGAAATGATTAAACTCCATGATTTGGAGACGATTTGTGACGTCACAGAACACGTTTTGCCTTCTAATTAACCAGCGCAAGTTGCAGAGGGTCAAGACCATCTTGGGCGCTAGTGGAAGTAGGATGCAACAACCAAATGCAGGTAGCACAAGGGCAAGTTCTGATTAGGGTTTATGCCCTTGTGCAAGCTGCAATTGGTTGCTACATCCTGCTCCTACTAGTGTCCAAGTTGGTTTGCCTCCCCAGACTGATCAATGGTGCCTTCATACACTTTGCAGCATTGGTCATCATTGCACTTGGAGAACACTGACACCACAACTTGTAGCCATGTTGGGTTGGTATCATGGGCACGTATTGCCTCATTACATGTGCATTTCGTTCCGTGCATGTAATGTACATTCCTTAGTAAAGCGCTTTAAGAGCCAAGCCATTAGGGTACGCGGTAGAAAAAGTTGGGTCAGCCACAGTTACCCATATCTTCGCAATGCAAAACATCGACAGTTGCAACATTTGTGACATTTGTAGCATATTATTGTGGATTGTCTGCCAATTTTTGTGGTGGGTCGCGTGTTAAATCGTCAGGGTGTTGTGAAGGGATGAGTAGAAACAGGTTTACATCCAGCCTCAGCTACCTTTTCATCAACACCAACTCCCAAATGCACCAACCATGATGTGTAAATTGACAAGCTGCAAAAACTTAGACCACTACTCAAGAGAAAATGCCTCAGCAGTTCTTCTTGGCACAGGATTCTCCTCCTGCAGTGTGTCATTACCGGAACGACTTGATAATTGTAACAGTGCCAAATCTAGCTAAGTAAATTGGCATACAAATTATACTTTCTATTCTGCTCGTCTTACTCTATCTTTGGTATACATTTTGTGTCAATTGCACATTTTTGCTACCTTTGGTCCTTAATCACATTCAGTGATTAGAGCCAAAATATTGGATATTGATCCTTAATTAAGAAGTTGATAGGTTCTAAACAGAACCTGTGTCGACTGTCAACACAGTAATGCCGGCATAGCTATTGAGCCTTTTTCTATGGACTGAAAGAGGAGAGAACACATACTCTCACACCTCAAGTACTTCCCATAGCAAGTGTGGAAAGTGCACAGTGGGTCTAAGGATGAGATTAGAGACTTAGACACAAACTATTTTCTGCAATATATTGGTGGCCACTGATGTTACATATGGTAGGCACGGAAAATATGTTACCATGCGAAGTTCGTACTTCGCGAACTTCGAGCGAAGTTGCTGCGAACGTCGAGCGAAGTTGCTGCGAACGTCGAGTGAAGTTGCTGCGAACGTCGAGCAAAGTTGCTGCAAACATCGAGCGAAGTTGCTGCGAACGTCGAGCAAAGTTGCTGCAAACATCGAGCGAAGTTGCTACGAACGTCGAGCGAAGTTGCTGCGAACTTCGAGCGAAGTAGAAACGTACTTGGAGCGAAGTTACGTAGACCATGCGTTGCTAAGGAGCTGCACGCATTCCGTACAGGTGCGTATATCGCTTTGGAAGTGGAGAAGATTAAGTCAATTTTGTGGAGAATATGCGATGTCAAAGTTCAACGAGTACAAACGACAGAGGGATGTTCCCTTTGGCATGATGGGTTCAAAGCCCCCACAATTGCCAAGATTCTAGCAAAAGAGAACCTCCCAGCAACAAGACAGGGTATTCAGAAATTTCTCAAGAAGTACACTGAGTGTGGATCTATTGGCAGAAAAGAGGGCTCAGGTAGAAAGTCAAAGTTAACTGCTGAAGTGAGGAGATTAGTGGATGAAACAATGATGGAAGATGACGAGACAACAGCAAAGGAACTCAAGAAAATGCTGGCTGAACATGGCCATCATGTAGGTGGAACCACTGCACTGAAATGTCGGACAGAGCTTGGGTGGACGGTAGTGCTACTGCCAGATGATACGTGAAGTCAACAAGGTTAAGCGACTGGAATGGGCAAGAAAGAACGAGATGACTTCTCAAATGCCATCTTCTCCGATCGAAGATTCTGCTGTACAAAGTCAGGTCTGAAAGAAACCCAGGTACAAACCCAGACCAAAGCACCCGACAAAGTTACATGTGTGGGCTGCCATCAGCAAGAAAGGCAGATCAGGTACTTGCATCTTCGAAGGATGCATGGATGCAGTTGCAGGTACACTTCTGCCAATGATTGAGAAACTCTATCCAAATGGGCACAGATTCATTCATGATAATGATCCCAAACATACATCTGCCAAGGCTCGACAGTTCATTATCGACCATAGAGTCAACTGGTGGCATACCCCGCCTGAGTCCCCAGACTGTAACCCAATTGAGAGCATGTGGCATGAAATGAAAGAGAATTTAAGACGAGAGGTAAAGCCACAGAACAAAGAAGAGCTCATCGAGGGAATTCTCTCTTTTTGGCTCACCCTCCAACTGCGTCACCTCCTACTCTGTCAGTGCCAGACTTTCAAGATCGTGCATGGTATCGACTGTATCAATTTTTCTGATTTCTTTGCTTTCAAACAAAGATCACTTACATCCCACCCTTATTCCCTCTCAATTCCCAAATCCCGTATTAATGCCTTCAGATTCTCTTATTTTGTGAATGCTCCTTTTGTCTGGAACCAATTACCATCACCTATTCTCGAATCATCATCTCTGTTCACTTTTAAATTCAGCCTCAGCAAGCTGCTCCTGAACATATCTTAGTTTGGTATCACTTGATGTTTCTCACCCTTTCCCCCAACCACTTTAATCCCATGATTTTCTTATGTGTCTGCTGTAATTGTATGTTTAGGGGAGCACAATCATAGGCACTGCCTCTCGTGCAACCCTTTCCCCACGGGGATAAAATTCAATTCAATTCAATTCAATTCAATTCAATTCATGTGCAAAATGTTGCTGATACATTAATCACCTGTCGAAAGTTTTGCCTAAGGTGATTGAATGCGAAGGTGGACCAAGCAGATATTGACTGTGACACTATCCCCCTTTTCACATGCGCACAGTTAACCGGTTTCTAATCCGAATACGAAACCGGTTCGCTGCGACGACGATATGGATGTTTGCGTATTTTGCGATCTTGTGGCTTAGAATGCAGAGGAACAGACGTTCCAGGAGGAGAAGAGCACTATTAGAGGCCAGCAGAAGACGTTTGGCTGCTCTGTACGCGGAACAAGAAGAGATGCATACAGTCTTGTTTGTTCTCTGCACGCGACGATTTTTCCTCAGCACACTGCAGCGAAGATCAAGCTGGATGATGCCCAGGAGTACTGATTTAATTGCTAATACTATACAGTCGTGGGATGATAGGCGATGGAAGGCCAATTTTCGTGTGAACAAAGCGACTTTTCGCTATTTGTGCAATGAATTGCGAGGGCGTTTACAGCAGAGGAATTTGGTCTGAGAGGCAATACCCGTGGAGAAAAGAGTAGCTATCACATTGTGGAGATTGGGAACCAACCAGGAGTATAGATCCGTGGCTCATCTCTTCGGTGTCGGGACATCATCTGTGTGCAACATAGTTCATGAGGTAACGCTATTGAGGATTGCCTGTTGGACAAACACATTGTACTTCCCAGAGGTGCACGAGCTATGGAAGTAGTCAGGGGATTTGAAGAGGTTTGGGGATTTCCCCAGTGTTACGGAGCCATCTATGGTTCACACAATCAGGCTGAGTGGAAGGGCCAGCGATGTCTGTTACAGTCCTGCTGGATGATGAGCCATGGCTGTCTGTTACAGTCCTGCTGGTTGATGAGCCAGGGCTGTCAGGAATCTCACCGGCAGGGGTTTCTGGCACTCTGGAGACAAGAGTGCCGGGGAAGGTGTCTAATTCGATCATGCCAGTCAAAGGTGTGAGAGTGTCAGGCCTGCTAGTAGATTGAGGGGTACCAGGCCTGCTGCAAGATCTTTCGGGCGTATCCACTTCACCTTCCTGAAGCCCTCTCTGTGGCTGGGTGTCTCCAGATGCTGAATCCAGCAAATGCACTGGAGACACTGATGCTCTCCCACCCATTACTGCATCGATGTCCTCAAAAAACGGAAAATCGGCTGGGACGTCATCTGCATCTGATTCTCTGCCTTCGCCGCTCTTCCTCAGCCTGTCTGCGATCTCTTTATACCTCTTTTTCAGAGTCTTTATTTTAGCGCGACATTGCTGCGCCGTTCTGTGGTAGCCACGCTTCGTCAAGGTGTTCACGATCTGCTTGAACACGTTATCGTTCCGCTTGGCCCCGTGCAGTTGCTTCTGAATGCTGTCCTGACTCCACGTATCGATCAGCAGCTTCGTCTCCGCCGCTGCCCAAAACTTTCCACGTTCTGCCATATTGTTCACACCTGAAATACGGTTTTGCGCCTACGAACCGGTTGAGATACAGTTGCGTACCAAGTTTTCGAACTGGTTCTGGAACCGGGTTAAAGTCATAACTGGGTTCAGAACCGGATATGTTGCCCATGTGAATGCGCTAAACCGGTTCGTAGTGTCCATGTGAAAAGGGGGTATTACTATATAGAAGAATTAGCATGCAACTACAGTTTTATGCTCTGTATTGCGTTTGATTAATTATTGTACATGCACATAGGATCTGCCTCCCTATTCTTAATAGTAGACTTGTGCTGAAGGTGTTACGTTCAATTGTAATAGAATTATAAAAGTAACAAATACAATGACCTAATAACAAATACAACGACAAAGCTGAATGTTACTGGCTGAGGGTACGAACATACATATGACATCAGACCTGTGAGTGCAGAAAGAGATATAGTACTTAGGGAATGCATATGGTGTCTTTTGCTCTCAAACCTTGGCAGGCTTTGCCTATAGCAATTAGAAACTTCTGCCACAAGGGCTCAAACTCCACTAGGTTATCGAAGCGGTAAACCTCATAGAGTCTTGCTTTTATTTCTTTCATTTTGTCTTTTGGCAGTCCCTACACAGTACTGACACGCATCACGTCTTCATCTAAGTAGCTTTCCCTTGCTAGTTTCACCGCTAGACGACCAGATTTGGCTACTGACAGCAGTGGCTTGCTGTTTGCACCAATGTCATCTGTAGCAGATTTCAACTGGGATTGTGCATGAGCCGGCGTGTTGCAGATCTGAAGTGCTGAAGATTGCACCGAGACATTTGTAACATCCTGAAGGATTTTTCTATGATGATGATCTGTGGCAGGTGATAGGTGGCTGAATTGTTGGCTGGTATTCACAGCTGCTGCTGTGCATTCCAAGTTGTCAAGCTTATTTTGCAATTCAAGTAGTTTTGCACCGTGCACATCTTGCAACACTTGCATTGCTGCAAACTGTTCACTAACAAAGCTCTCAACACCTTGCAGTGCCATTTGCACTGTTTCTACCTTTTCCAACACTTGTTTCATCAAGTTGGATTGCAGCAGAATCATGAGTGGGTATTAGTGGTGAAGCTAGAAGAGCTGCATATGCAGGTGCAGGCGTGTTGCATTGCATATCTGAGGCTGAGCCTGGTGAGTATGGCTGTGTGACACAAAGGATTGACGCCTTCTTTCCTTTCGCTTTCTTGTCTTCACTAGTCTTTCTTCTTTTTGCTGGTTTACCTTTATCAACATCTTTTGCGCTCTCATTAGCTTTCTCCAAATGGAAATCTTTCTCCTTCTTCACATCTTTCTTACTGCCAATTTCAAGAATGCTAGCAGGAGATATACTTCGGATCCATTTCACTTTTGCCTTTGATCTGGCTAGCTCCACAATGTCTGAAAGCGTGACAACTGTGTCAAGCCTTCCTCATCCCAATGGACCAAGACATAAGAGCCTGATGGAGTTTACAAATGTGATCACATAAACTTTGTAACTGCCATGAGTAAAAGTTGGACTATTAACAAGTAATGCTGGTGGAAAACACAGTAGGGTACCTTTCGCTCGAGTATCTTCATTTCGTTGTGAAACTGGACTTGAAGATGCCATAGCTGTTCACGACCACTTCTACTGCTCAACGCTGCTTCCAACGCTTAATGCAAATTGCACCTCTATATGCTCGCGTGAAATGTCTCTTGTTAGCGCCCGCATTCTGCGCGAAATCTGTATACACGCGAGTTGGGCCAAACCAGGGGAGAAGATGGGCCAAATTAAAATCCAATTCGAAACTTGATCAGAATTCAGCGACATTAAATTGCAGTTCGATATTACGTACATGCGTAAGTATAGCAACACCAAAGTTGGATCAATCTCTTGACCCCTTCCAACTTCTCTCGAACTTTGAGTCCCTTCCAAATTCCTTCAAACTGGAGCGACGCTTGACTGAAGTTGTGCTGAGGTCTGAGAGATGCTGAGCCAAAGTTCAAGCTGAGTTGTGTCGAAGTTTGAGCGAACAGTTGTGCCAAAGTTTGAGCGAAGTTGTTCCGGAAGTTCGAGCGAAGTTGTGTAGAAGTTCTAGGAAAGTTGTGTCGAAGTTTGAGCGAAGTTCTCCTGAAGTTCGAGCGAAGTTGTATCGAAGTTGCCACGAAGTTCAAGCGAACTTCTGTCGAAGTTGCCACAAAGTTCAAGCGAAGTTGTATCGAAGTTGCCACGAAGTTCAAGCGAACTTCTGTCGAAGTTGCCACAAAGTTCAAGCGAAGTTGTGTCGAAGTTCGAGCGAAGTTTTTTTTGCGAAGTTCGCTTCGAAGTGGAAACATAATTTCCGTGCCTACCGTACTAGGGGTGCTGTTCCAACATCTGCCTGTGCAAGTGCTCCAGATTCTAGCCTACCCACAGCAAGCACGAACACATGGATTTTCACCCACGCAGTACGAGACACCAGACATCACCGGAAAGGAACTGATCCTTGGTGTTTCACCACAGCTGAAGGTGGTTTGGCCCTGTTTTTAAACACGGTGTCGAAGTGGTGGTGGTCTGAGCTGACATTCCTGTGCGCATACCAACTAGCAAACCTTGTGTACACAATTTACAGCACTCATAAAGTTTTCGCTGCTCAATCGAGGCAGCAGTTAAGACATCAAGGTGGGCATCGTGGGCTACAAGATTGGGGCCAAGGTGATAACCAATGTCAATGCGTTCAATGATCCAAACTCCTCTCCCAAGGTCCACTTCTTTGCTAAGAAGGTATTGCAAACATACACATTTGGGATGTTTGCAAAGCTTGTGATGTCAAGTGGGCGTGGCATTTTCCCCATCTTTGGGGTGGGTAGCAAGCAGTATTGTCGAGAACAGTACAAAGACAGCATTTTCGCCAACTAAAAAGGTTCGAGTAGGGAAGACTTGTAAATATGAAGTAAAAACTTCACCTCACTTTAACATGCAAAGATTGACTAACGTTAATTCCATCTCTTGAATTCCAAACCTTTTCCCCATTATGTTCACACCTCGAAATGAGGCTACGAATGTACACGTGCACTTTCTTCTAAAGTCACCAACACCTATTTTGTTTTGCAGCATACCTGCAACATGCATGCACACATACCTGTTATTTGTATGAAGTAGAATACACAGGCAACACTGCTACTCTATTGGACATCGATATCCAAAAGGTATCGATTCTATTGATAGTATTGACATTATCGCCCAGCACTATCTGTGTTTGTTGCGACTATAGCACAGCTATGAGTGCAAGCAAGGCCATTCGCGCAATTAGAACATTTACTCATATGTGGTATAGCACATACGTACCACAGGACATGTGCTACCAGACTTTCACTCTATTCATCATTGTCACCACAATATACTGTAGCTTTCCTCAATCCTATAAGGCTCTCTGCATGCTTCACACTGCCAGCTGTTCACATGTGCAGGTGGCAGTGATTCATTATGCATGAGTAATATGCATGAAGTTGGAGTTCACACTGACTCCACTACTGTACTGAGCAGTGAGATATGAGCTGTGTATCCCAACAGTGTTCCATATAGGTCACTTTTCCTCATGTACAGGTTCCAGGAGAGAAGAGTGGGGCACGATCATTGCGCTCATCATTGGCTGACCAGCTAACATCCCTGCAGAAGAAACATGGCGCTGAGATGGAGATGTTGGAGGACATCAAGTGAGTTGGCATGTGAGATACATGTTCAGGAGGCACCATTTCTGTGTAGGATTGTGTGTGCGCGTGCCTGCACACACTTATTATTTTGTTAATACTTCTCATCCTCAGAAACTTCCTGAAGCAGAGATCAGAGCTGGAGAAGAGTTACAGCCAGGTGCGAGTGTGGTACATCAGTCTTCACTGCCTGTGGGTTTGCTGATTCTCCCTCTGCATGAAATGAGTAGTACTGTGTGCTGTGATTCCACTCCAGGCTCTGCAGAAGCTGTGTCAAACGCATGCACAGAAAAGAAAGCACACCACACCTCCTGCCGTCAATGGCTTTGACAGGGACCAACACAAGTAAGGCAGTCCCCCCTTATAGGAGAGGGGTAGAATGTAGCACAGGCATTATGTCACCCATGCCCCTCTTCCCTGCATTATGAGAAGGTACATTTCACAGGCATAGTGACAAATGAGAGATAGCGCCCATGATTGTGTGACTGTGTGAACGCCATTGGTATGGATACACATGATGTGAAAATTCGTAAAAGATGTGCAGGTGTCCTTGGGCACGATGGTTAATAGCTGAATCCCCACTCATGCAATCAGCCGTAGTCTAAAAGCCTAAGCCCTTGTACTTTGTTTTGCATGTGGGGCTAGCAGAATGCATACTTCACTATAAATTTCCAAAGGGGCATTTATTGTTTACAATGTTTAGTGGTGTAGGATGATGTCAGCCAATAATTTCTTAATTTGATATCACAAAGAAAGCAGACGAACAAGGCTATAAATTGTTCGTTGATCTTGCGGAATTTAGTAGCCAAATGGGTTTTGTTCACCAAATGTATCGGCAGCTGACTGCTGTCTTCTTCAGTGGTGTTGTGGCTTACAGAGTGTCTGTGGGTTTTATGTGTGGAGGTGACAGCCAGTAATGAATTGGCATATAAAATAGTAAAAAATTAAAATAAGATCAAAGTGGTGTTCTAATTAGCAGTTATTGTAACTGTGATAGCCTAACGGGGGCTACATGTGGGGGAGTATTCCTAGTTCTCGGTTCACGGTTTTGACTTCACTATGGATGGCCCAGGAATCGAGGAGACATCTTCCAGAAGTACGGTATGTTGCATAAAAAAGTTACCGTCTACGGACGTAGCTACGGATACGGATACGGGTACGGATACGGGCGTAATTGATCATTCGTACGGGTGCTGATACGGGCGGCGCTACGGGCGTAGGAAAGATACGTACGGTCCGTAGTGTCAAGTGACAAAGAAGTGCTAACTGCTTGCGCATTCCTGCTAAAACGATCTCTTACTTAAGCAAGCTTCGGGAGGTGCGGCGTTCTGGTGTGATATCAAGATCTCTTGTCCGTTGTTGTCGTTACGAATCGTCTTTGAAGCACTTCATCTTCTTCGCGCGTATGAGTCTACGGCTGGCCATTAGAGCGACACAGGAGGGAGCAGGTGATCGAGCGGCCATATAAAGGAATCGGCTGCTCCGGCGTTCTTCTGACAAGAGCACGCTGTGACGGTGTGTACGTTTCTTCCTACTGACGACCACGCACCGATTCCAGAGGATAGGTGAAGGAAAACACTGCAGCAGTCGCAACAACACCAGAAAGAACGCTTTCGCACTTTCGAACGATCGATCTCAATAGAGCTCTACGTTCTTTGCGATCGACACTTTAAAGCGCTAATATGATTTTCCGTACGGACGTATGTCTACGATGGGTTACGTACGGGTGCACGTACGGGCGTATGTGCGAGTACGTACGGTTTGACCTACGGGCGTACGTACGCCCGTGGACGGTAACTTTTTTATGCCACGTACCGTAGTAAGACAAGAGTTGATTACAATAATAGGATCCTTTCTAGCTGGGAAATTAGGTGGACTGATCTCAAGAGTCAAATTCAGATGTTTTGGTCCTATTCAGGGTCTTCTTCAGTGAAATTACTAGGCATGCGGATAGCGCATAAGACATGCTAGTGTGTGTGCATGCAAAAGAGTTAGGTAATCTTTTAATCAGCAATAATACTTAACAAAGTAACACATGAATATGAAGAGAATATGAGTTGAATACATGCATGAAGGCAGATAAAGAGGAAGATGCTGTACTTTAATGTGTTATGTATTCAAATAAACACTTGTGGGGTCTGACAAACGGTGTCACACATAGTAAGAGCAGAGGCTCTGCAATCGCACAGCGAACTTTTCAATACTCTCCTCAGCTCTGTGGCGCTTCTTCCGGAGACGGTTCGCAGCTAGACGATCAACCTTTGCTGTAGTAAGTACGTGACTTCCACCACTCTGCTGTTGGGGTGGTACAATGGTGCAGTGGCCGGCTGTTCAGCGTGCGTATCCTCCTCAGATTCACACTGAGAGCCCGTCAGTTTTTACTACAAATGCTGGATACCCTCTGGCTGTGCAAGAAATATCTGCGCAAGAGCCAGCGAGACAATCAGGCCTGTGCATTGGCAGCGCCCGTTTAGGCAAGGTGTGGCCATCACACCTTGCACAACTGCAGCATCAGCTTGCACGAGATGCGAACATATAATATATATATATATATACATATATGTGCGTGTGTGTGTGTGTGTGAAATCTCAAATACGGTACATGACACGGAAAACTTAGCTGTTCCCCCAGACTACCCAGGTGATCCGCAAATAGCTGTGCAGCCGTCTGCGTATGTCCATGCGGACGATTAGCAGATTCCATGCAGAACAATTAGCGGATTCCGTGCAGAATTCTGCGGATGTAATACGCAGTCACACTGATTTGTTGCTCCTTTTTGTATTTACAGAGGTTGCGAGGATAATACCCTCTCGAATATTGTCATAATACTGCAGGCGTGTTCGATGGGGGAAGGCTATCTATTCATTGTATGCAAAGGCGCTAGTGTTCCATCTTAATTACAACCTGCTTTCAAGCGTTTCAGCCTGTTGAAAGTCTTAAACTTGCCATGGAGAAGATCATAATGAAGTGGACCGAGGGAAAATCAAAGGGAGCCCTATTCCTACAATGATAATTCGAACGATTCTTGCAATGTCTTTCTCGATCCTTCAGCATTGTTGCGCACAAAGTTTGCCTTCTTCGCTCTCTGCCATTTTCACCCAAATCCGGGGAAGATTCGTATCTGCCTGCGCGGAAGATCCACAGCCGCCCTGCGGATGATCCGCGTCGTACCACACAGCTATCTGCAGATGTCTGCGCGGAACAACCACAGAATTCCTCGAAAAAGTTAAGTTTTCTGTGTCATGTACTGTAGAACACGATAATTGGCCTCACTTCGCTTGCTAATGCTCGCTGCTCGGCAATAATCTACAGTACAAGGCAGGGTGAAGAGTGTAGGCAACAGGGCCAATAATATTCAAATGAACCAAGAGATTGTAACAATAATAATAATAGCCTATTCAACATGTAGTGGAAACAGTAACAGAGTAACAAAACTTGGGATGTAATAGAGGCTTTCAACGGGGTCGATGCAGTGGTTTGATCAGTGGTTTGTACACTGATTGCAGTGGGAATGCAGTGGTAGTGGCAGTGGGCTTTCATCTCTTTTCATGGTTTGGTCCTGATGCCACGCTTCCAAGGCACATCTCTTTGGCAGTAGTTTGCGGTGCTTCTCAACCCCCGGCTTCTCCCACTTTATGTCGTGCATTTCACTTGCCGCGTGTTCTGAATCTAGCAGGGTAACTATGTAATAGTTATAGCATTAACTTGAGGGCACTGGCTCATTTATTGCACAAGGGCTATAAATGAGCTGAGCGCCCAAGTGTCCATATTATAACTGGCTTGTTGCAAGATTTAGTAGCAGAGCTGTTTCCCTCGCTATTGAACAAAATCGATTAACTTTGCCACCAATACTAGTTAGTACCCTATTCTGTTCAAAAAGTACCGAAATGGCTAAGCACACAGCGAGTACAACGGCGGAGGCCATCCCCCAGTTTAAAGCGGCTTGATTCATTCGTTGTTGACGGCAACAGTGAGCAGATGTCGAAGTGCTACCGCCGCTGCTACATGCTGCAGCTTATGAGAAAGTAAACAAATGATCTGAAGTAGACAAAACTGTTTATACACATCTGGAAAATGATGGTCAAATCCATATTGTGATTGGTTCATTTTATGTTCTTATGTCTATTGGCCGAATTAAGAGCCCAGGGCTCCTACACTAGTTATAGACTGGTTGATACACAATATATTGACCACTTATCACCTTTAAAGCCAGGAAATACGCTGGCTAGTTTTAATTTGTCATTTTAGGACACCTGAAACACTCCCACATGAGTGTAGTCCTTAACCCTTTAACTGCGGATGACGCATAAAGTGGTCATGAGTAATTTGCACGTAACCACGGATGACAACTTTATACGTCATGACGAAAGGCACGATTTTCGTGTGTTTTTCTCAGCGCAAGAGTCTCCAACAGCAACGCCGCTTTCAGTGCACACCTTCTGTTAGCCGCGGCACTTGGTATTCTGGTCCCATCTGTGGCGCGTAAGCTGCTTGTTAACATTACGCAAGTTTACGCAGTGTCTTCTTTGACGGAAGGTAGGGCTGACTCAACGTTAGTGAGTCCAGAATAATTTTGAAAGTGCACAAGAGCAACTCAGCCTTGTGGAAGTGCCTTCACCTGGTCTTCAGGTCTTGCCAGCCACTTCTATAGCGTACACAATTTACCTGAACGTCTTCTTCGACGGAAGGTATGGCTGACTCCACGTTAGCGTGTCCGGAATAACTTTGAGAAGGTACAAGCGTATTTGCAGTATTCATGAATCATCCCTGCAGGCTGCAACCAATTCTTCGCCGCAGTTTCGAGCGAAGGAAAGCTGTACAAGTAGCAAACGTGTGTGCGCCTAATTCTCACTATGAACGGCCATGTTAAATTCGCCACTCAAGCAACACACGCAATAAGAAAATCCGCGTGTAATGGGTTAAAGGAATGGCATTACTGTTCTTTACCACCAACTGCACGTAAAAAATGAGCCACTTTGACCCGGCATGAAAACACGTCTTTTGTCCTTAACAACATGCGTTTTTGCGACGTGCAAACACGTCTTTCGTGGATAAAGTGTTAACAATTATTCCCACATGCAAAACTTAGGTAGTACAAATGCGAATCGAATCTTTACTAGCTTTGATTATCCCTCGATAACTACACAAGCATTTTCCGTAATTTTAGTGGCTTCCGAATCGTCGTCATATCTTGATGTAGCAAAGTATTAATTAACAACTGACATTCACAGAATTACAGAGAGGTTCTTTATCTTTCATTTGCTGCCTGTCTCACTGTGATACACTATACCCTTGCATGTCACCATCCCACACCTTATTTAAACATGCTTCTCACTGTATTCTTCAGTCATTCAGCTGGCGAAGGACTTCGCAGCTGAAATGTCCTGATCAAATTCTGCAGTTGCTATATTGTCCCGCTCGAAAGCTGGCGCATAAGCCCATTGGCACTATACCCTGTAGAAGTATGAAGCCAAAATGCAAAGGTCAAAGTGCTCGCACGGAAGGCAGCATTGTTTACATTATGAACATGTTCCACATGCGCAGTCTGATACCACACCAGCAAAATGACATCAATGAATCACAGAATACACCACAGACTAGAGATGTAGCCCTCGCCAACCTTGAAGAGCCGAGTAACACAATCACCCTGGAGGAACTGACAACACTACTCGTGAAGATGAATTTGTCACCTATGGCAGACATTCATCTCGAACTAAACATGTTGCTCTTGGTCTTCTGAACACAGTTACTAACTAATTGTGTGCTGATCGCAGTGTGTCTCTTGGACCACAGCTGATCACCAGCTAACCCAGCAATGTGACAAAAGTTTATGTATAGACAGGGGGGGAATGCTGGATGATATCCTTCTGGCTGGCAGCCACCAAATGGGAAGCACGAGTAGTATGGAGTGCCCCCACATCAGCAAAGATCAGAAATCTAGCACATGACAAAAAAGAAAGGGCACAATCGAGTACAAAGTGCAATGGAAGTCAGCATGGACCCAGTGACTGATCACCACTATGGCCTAAATTACCAAAAGCATGATGTTTCACCATCAGAGCTGCGTCCAGTTTTGCTAGACAATCCACCAAAAGACGTAAACGTCACCCAACAACAGTACAGCTACATCAAGCATAACACCAAACATCAGCCAAAAGACAGTTTGTAGTACTATGAGTCCAAGTGGAAACTCACAGCTTCTACATCCAATGTGCTTTGAAGCTGGTGAATGTTGACCTGGATTGTTATAATATCATGGCATACCCCTCCTTGTTTTCCTACTTTTCACTGTTGTATTCCATACAGCTTGTACCTGAAATGTGTACAAATGCTATGTGTGACCTATCACAAGAGAGGAATTTCCTAATGAAATATTGGCGACATTATCTATACTTCAATGCAATGATTTTCTGGCTAGCTTATTTTCTGTACAATCCAAGAAATCGATCTCATGCAGTCATGAAGTACTTCCTAAAAAGTAACTAGAGGTGCTGCCAGCTAATTACAGTAAACAATGACTGTACTAGGCTTACAGTGGACTTTCTCTTGAATCCGCAAGAAGTGGTTGGCTCTGAGTGTAGAAGTGTCAGTAAAAGTGATATTATATTCTTATTATTATTAACCTGTTCACCTTAACAGTGGTACAATAGTCAAAAATTGATCCGATTATACCAATTATTAATGCCTAGGTCTTAACTATCAATTCATTTAAGATATTCCACTCTCCTCATGCCTGTGCTTTTATGCGCGGTAACTCCAAATCCTTCCCTGACTTCAGCTCGTATGGGGTACCCTTGAGATCATCATTTAGAACTAGTGGTAGTGTATTCCTCGGTCTGCCACACCTGCCTGCCCCAGGTTGGCTGAAATAGGCTATCATGGCCTTATTGGCTGGTACAGTTGGTGGAAGTCTTAGGATGTGTCCAAAGAGCTTCCATCTTGCATGGATAGCCATCGTTGAAATTGGTTCAGTGTGTACGTTCGTAGAGTGCCTTGTTGGAGATGTGATCAGGATAAAAGATCCCAAGAAGGAAGCAGAGTTGAGGAGATTGACGAGTATCACACTCGGAGGGGATACTTGAATGACTAATCACTGGTACTATTACCCCAACCCAGCATGCTACACCGAAACAGTGTTTAAGCAAGCTGGGGGGCGGTAACTCCGCCCTATTGACTGGGAACCAGTGATCGCCTCCCCAGTCCTCCCCCCAAACAAAGATGGTAGAGCCACAGACAGCTGTTTCGCCCTGATTGGAGCTCATCAGTGTGGGGTACTGATGGATGTGTTGGGATGACTGGCTGCGTATGTATCCACCACTAGTACAAGACTTGTGGTTTCAACAAAGGCAGACAGGGAGGCTACAGTCTACAGAGCTACACTAGATTGTTGTTGAGGCGATGGAGGGCATCTTTAACTTCAAGATCTGTGATGGGGTATGAAAGTGATCCTTTCGTGATGTCTTCATTGGTTAGTGCTTGGGCTGTTGAATGGCTAAATTGGGACTGGAACCACTCGGACATTCTTCTGACTTTTGAGAGATCATTGCTTAGAGTTCTGCCTTTATGATCATGGACTGTGATGCTAGATTTAGTTTGAGAAATCAGCTGATTTGTTGCTTTAAACATTCTTGCACAGTCTTTGTATTTTTCTACTTCTTATGCTTTGGAGTCAAGAACTGCGTTGGCACTTTGCAATGTTAGCTTGCGTATCTCGTGTTGTAGTTGATTTCTTTTCTGTTTGAGTGAGCGTCGGCTTCATCATCTGTGCATGTGGAAATGAGGAGACGTAAGTTCCTCAGTTCTTTGGACTGGGCAAAAATGTTTAAATCAAATTGATTTTGATGGTGGCATGGATGGCAAGACACTAGTTCAACAGTTTCTTGAGCTGCTGTTATTAAAATTTGACGGATGTTGTCGAGGCGTTCTTGTGCAGATTTGTTAGGTGTGGAGACAGCTATGGAATCCCTAAGTCGATGGATCTATTCTGTGTGTTTGGAATGATGGTAGGTAAGATCATGTACTGCGATACGTTCTGATGTAGGTTTTGATCTTTTATGCCATATTTTATACATGTTGGATAGGTGAATACGTGATACAACTAGTCTGTGGTCACTGGTGGTTTCTGTACCGGCATAACTGTGACTGTCATAGAGTAAGCTTTGGTACTTGGTTGACAAAATCAATGGTATTGTAAACTGGTACAGTAAGTGGTGTTCCGGGTGGTTTAAAACAGCCTTCCCATGTGGTACGGTGCCGAATTGAATGTTGGAGTGCTGTATTGCAGAGAAATAGATGGTGTTGGAGTAACCAGTCTATCGGTATCTGCCTATTTTCATTTCCACCTTTGCCATGTTCTCCTGTACAGTCTTCTTCATCAGATTGTTGGCATCCTGCTGTATAAAGTTGAAGTCGCCATCTATGAAAGTTAGATATATGCCTTTTTTTGTAGAAGTTGTCACGCGTTTGTTGGTTTTCTGAGCACAACCTGGTATGTGGTCCATAGGCCACGATGATAAATAACTTACTGGGCTTTGCTTCGTTGGACGTTGGTAGATGGAATTCCGCTACACCTACACGATCTGAAACTGACCAGAATCTTCTTAAATGAGAGTCCAACTTTGGAGAGGCAACAAATGCAATTCCATGGCGACGAGTTGCTTCCCGGAAACAGCATAATACGTAGCTTCCAAGTAGTTTCTGGACAATTGACGTTGTTATTTTTGTTTCTTGTAATCCCGCAATGTCGATAGAGTAGGCTTTCGTATCTCGAGCTAGAGACTGTCTATTTAGGGCTGATTGTAGCCCTCGTACGTTAAAGGTGGCTATCCCCAACTTGGTAGATCGTATTCGTAGGCATGGAGAACATTCTAGTTCAGTGTCCGTTGACGACATGATGTGGTACTTGCTGTTGAGACCAAAAAAGGATCTGGCTGTTGTTTCTTCCAATCACTAAGAAGAGACATCCAATCGCTAAGAAGAGACATCGATGGAAACGTGGAAAACCACATAGCAGGGCGTCACCCCCGCCGCCATTTTGTAAAAGTGATATAGATATGCAAAACATACTGTTTGTGAATTTATGCTACGAATTTAATGAATTACGATCACAATTGAAGTCAAGAAATGATGTATGCTAAGGATACATACAATACATCTTCCAACCCTGTATAGGTATTGTGTATTAACGCACATCACTTCCATTGTGTCTGTATTCCAGGGGAGTCATTGAGGTGTGGCACACCTTGATTGCGGCCACAGAGAAGATGGCTTCTGGGCGACAAAAGGTGGCTGACAACATGCTGGACAAGATTGCAGAGGAGAGCAAGCAGCATCGAAAGGAGAAGGAGGCTGCATTCAAACGAGTGAGTGGCTTTGCTTACTCTACAGTATGCATAAAAATGTGTATATTAGCTAAACAATATTTGCAAATTGTTATCAATTTATGTATTAATGCTTAACCACTTAGCCATTAATTATTAGTTCTAATCTTGTTTGTTTGGCTTCATGTTGGCTTAGGTGGAAGTTTCTGTTTACTTCGTACAAAGTTATCTTTGTTTCCAGTTTACCTTCTACCCAATGAAGTGATGTTGTTCACAGAGATATTTGAGTAGATTAATGTTGCTTAGAATCATAGGTAAAGCCTTGAATGCAACTTCCACTTCCAAGTATTACTGAGATTGAGTAACTGAACGTTATCTTACGAGTTCTAAACCATTCCTAGCAAGAGTAGAAATACCACTGCTCCAGCTGTTAGTTCTGACGCTGTGTTCTAATGTGAGGTGGTTAATGTGGGCTATGAACAGTATGCAGTATCTGGTTGTCAGCATAATTAGGCATGTTATTCTGATTGCAACTAGTGCTGGGTGATGTTAATATTTTTAGCATGTCACGATACCTTAGGAGATTGTACCCATGTACGCGTTAGGGTTAGGGTTACGCGTCATAAGAATAATGAGTGAACCATGAAACAGTAATGTATAATGGTTGTCCGTTTACAGGTTAGATAGCTCTCTGGTTGACGTTTTACTCGAATCTGTGAGTTTTTTGCATGTGGGATATGTCTGCGTAGCACTAACATGTCTTCCTTGACGACCGAAGGTTACCTTCATATTGTGCCTGCTTTGATGTAGTAGAGGTTCATGGCTACGGATTCAAATGGCACTGTTGTTGAGCGTTTCACATAGCACAGTATAGATTGTAATAGTACAACGTTTTGACCACGATGATCTTTGTTGGGTACATACAAAACTGAGAAAAATATAGGTAAAGACTGAACGTATGTACAGTAAGGTGGCAATATGGCGTGAAAGTTGACAGGTTGTGAGTAAATGAATAAAATTAGTGTTAGAATTAGTAATTAGGTTACAGATATGGATAATTTAGGAGAATGAGAGTGGAAAAGATGGCAGACCTGGCGAGGGACGATTTGGCGTGATCCTGAACGGACACTTAACCCCCAGAGCTACGGGCTAGTCGGACCTGCACTATGCCCACGTGCTGCAGGTGCAGTCATAGTGGGAGGTGCAGAAACTGTTCGTGCGTGAAAGCCGGGCGAACGTGTTCCTCATGCCAGGCTCAGAAACTGTGGACTTGCACTCACTATAGCCTCACACTGGGCTTCAGTGTAAGAATTCCCCATCCCGTCAAATAGACTTGAAGTTTTACCTGGTGCACAACTTACCTATTCATGAAAATTAATAGGAAATTATGGCTACCTTGTAAAAGGTAGGAAGGTGTGATTCCACACTAGTAGTGGACTTCAGAAGCTCATTGCTGGCACCGTAATTAAGGGTAAGGGTGCACTGCAGTGCGATGGAACAATGTAGAGTACAGAAGACAATAGCACGAATCCTGATGAAGAGAATGCTGATGATTTTCCTTCTACAGAAAAGCGAAGAAAACCCTCGTCATCAGATGACACGCGTGAGGGAGAGCAGGCATTATTTGTTGACCTTAAAACAAAGCATCACTCTTCTTATTCTGGCCATCAGTACAGACTGTGGGCCGAAGCAATAGTTAGCAGATGCCATGCCAGCTTTGGTAGACAAACCAACTCTAAGACCCAGTACTGACGCAAAAAATGTTGCAGTCACCCGTACCTGTACTTTGAAATGCTACAGAATTACTGGCTAAAAACTTCTTGACCTTGCTAAAGCACTCTCGCTTCCAGCTAATAATAAACACATAATTATGTCCAACTTTACAAATCAATGAAGTTGGGTGATTGCATATGAAAATGGCATGCATGCATAATTTAATTATCTGGGGTAAAACCACAATGGCATAGACATGATGTTGCTGAAATTTAACACAAATGTTATGCATGTCCATGACCATTTTCTGGTTACGAGGAATTCATCAAGGCCAGGATCTTAACCTTCTGCTTAGTGAAGTCCTCTTCCGAGATAGCTTCTACATCGAACAACTCGTGCAGTTCCTGAATCTGCTTTATGCATGCAAACCTAAGTGAGTCTACTGACTTTGGGGTGATGGCTGTACCAGTGGCTTCGCTCGTACTTGGGGGTGTTGTAGATGCACTGACATCAGGTACAGCTGCTGAGAAACATGCTGCCACTAGGGTTAGGCACGGTTAATATGCTGATGGACTGTTCCACCAACTGCTGGGGTTGTACAGGACTTACACCAACTGGATTTGGACCAACCACTTCGTATGACCCAATGATCATCTGTTCCACTGACTGCTGGAGTTGTAGAAGACTGGCAGTGATAAGGTTTAGACAAGCCCTGATGATCGACTGCTCAACCGACTGCCGAACTGTGAGTCCTTTGTCAGATTCTGTGTCTGACACTGCTTCGCCAACACGGGGGTAGTGATAGACAGCTTTGGAGGCAACCGACTCCTGGATTGTGGACAAACAGCACTTCTACACGATTCCTGGTAGTGGTTGTCCAAAAATGTGAGCAGATGGCACTGGAAAGTAGCTATCCAAATTAAAGTAACTCTCTAGATGTCCTAACATGTGCCGCGAAGCGCTTGCGACCTTTGATGTGTCAGTAACTATGGTTTCCTGTATCACATGTCGCGTGATCGAGTGCAGACTTCAAATTGCAATCAGGACAATCAACCCAAAAATACTGTAATTGTGGCGTTTATGCATTTCACGGACACATCCCACATGTGTACGGGCAGAGATAACTGTGAAGGATCTTTATTTTTACTGTTTGCTGTTGGGGACTGGGGTTTCATACACAAGCACACCTGCCCACAGCCTGATCAGCGGACTCCACGCGACCAGGTGACCCGTGGATCAGTGGACTGTCCGAATCCATCCGTAGGGTCTTGGCCCCGCTTGCCATCCAGGTTACCTTCCGTCCAGGAGCTTGTGCACCCCAAGGACCCAGTACCAGGCAATTGCAGGAAAGGTGTGGTGTACAGCATCCCATGTGCTGAATGCTACATTGGCCAAACAGGTAGGTCCTTGGAGCATCATCTTCGTGAACACCGCCGGGCTCTGTGAAGAACGGAGACCTAGGATCCTCTGCTCTTGCTGAGCATGTGTTCTCCTCGAACCATTCAGTGAATCTATCGAAGGCCATGGTGATTGACACCCACAACCACACCCAGACCTGCTGCATGCTGGAGTCATGGCACATCCAGCACCACCAGTCCCCCCTCAACAGGGAGAAGGGCACCTTGCCAGGACTCTATGCTGCACTACTGACCTGACCGTGCATCCATCTGGCGCAATCCCATGTGTTGTTACTATTATTAATCTCCCATTTCTCTCTTTTTTCTTTAGTTTTTATTTATTTATTTATTTTCCTTTAATTTTAGTTTAATAAGTTATTTATTACATTGTACTAGGTTGTGTCCTATTGTTATTTTAATTTTATCACCACTGCTGCCCTTTCTTTTTTGTTTTGTTTAGGTTATGTTATGTATTTAGTTAAAGGGACAGTATCCCCTCTTACACAATATTTGCGTAATCTCGCAGTTTCGCACATGCGCATGCGTTCGAGAAACGAGTTTACTGATCACTGGAAGAATTCGCAATGGCAGAATCATCGACAGAGAGCATGAGGGTCTGAAAAAGGTTAATCTTGCCTGGAATGCTGTTATCCTAAATTTCTTAATGGCTGCGTGTGGATTATCAGCTGTTCTTGTAACGGGAAGTGTTCATGTTCGTCCACGGCGGTACCCGAGGCAGAGGGTTCCCTGAGGTAGAAGGAAGGGTTCTTTGACGCACAAGGTTCCTTGCTGAAGCCGAATCGTCCTGTAGACGTAAGAATACGGCGAAGCGGTGGATTTCAAACGTTTTCTCCTCTTCTGGAACATCCAATGCGAGGATCAGTCCTTTCTTCCATTTTCGCTTGCTAACAACTTCAATTCAAAGCCTTTAACAGGTCCAGCGGGCTCTCGGGAGCCGCCATTTTGCTTCAGCAGCCAATCAGATTAACGATAGAGATTTTGTAGCAAAATCAGGAAAGGTAGTAAGTAGTTTGTAGCAAAATCTCTATCGTTATTCTGATTGGCTGTTTTGTTGCTTCGTATACGGGAATATGCGGCACGTGTGCGAACCCACGATGCTGTCCCTTTAAACTTGCTCCTTACCTCACGTGACCACATCATCGTCTGACTGCCCTTTTGTATTTTTACATGCGTGCCTGTAAGTGTCAATGATTCACTGATGAAGGCAGCCGTAGGTTGCCGAAATGTCTGAATTACTGTTTCAGTGTTCTGGCTATCGCAACAAATCGATCGATAGAAAATTCAATTAACTTGTAACATGTACTGTATACCCAATTACCTGTATACGTACACAATGGTATCGAATCTTGTACACAGTCTGTTTCAGACAGCGTCTCTGCTTTCACTGCTTGCTGCTTTTCTGCAATTGTTGTGTGCCATTTTGTACATTTACTTTCTACTGAAGCTTGCAATATGACTACATGTGTTTGGAACCCCTTTTCGCCAGTGCGAGTGATGATGGCGAGCATTTGGGCACTTTGTACCCTCAGGTCTCGTGCAGTGAACTGCAGTATGTCATTGTATACATGTAGTAACTAGTGCTTGCTCGCATGGTATACGTGCCTTGATACGTGTGTTTGTGTATGTACGTGTGGGGGCTTGGTGCTGTCCATGTTTATTTATTGTTGTTATTGTTATTATTTCTTGTGCAGCAAGTGGAGATTGGCATGCGGTTGAATGGTGAACTACTCGAGTCAGTCAAAGAAGTGGCAAAGGTTAGTTGTCCCTTGGTTGTGTCTTGTGACTGTGCCACTTGTAAAGAGTCCCTCTGGAGGCTCTACATATATGCCACATATGTTGCTGCAGTGAAGTCACTGGCTTATATTGTCTGTGAATTTCAATGCTAAACTGAAGGTGTGTATGTGTGTGTGTGTGTGTGTGTGTGTGTGTGTGTGTGTGTGTGTGTGTGTGTTTGTGTGTGTGTGTGTGTGTGTGCGTCATCATTGTTTTCACCAGGGTCCACTGTTAAGACACTGCTCCCTTGGCTGCTTGCAGGAAAGCCATTTGGCAGAAATATTGTAGTGAGTAAAACTAACTACAGAGAAAAGCGACTTCAGATAGAGTGGCGATAACTTGTCGACGATTTACAAAGAGAAGCGTTTGTTAAGCATTGATGAGGCAACCCTTAGTGTGTATCTACGATTCATCGACTTCCTCGTTGCAATAAAAAGGTTAGGTACGATAATTGTGCTAATGACTGCGTGTAACAGCGAGTACGAGCGATACTCGAGTGCGTGCACACAGTTGCCTGTGTTTGATATGTTTTTTAGTACACTACTTCTAATCAGTACTGTAAGTCTACTTCCAGTACCAAGTGCTCTATAGTTGGCCTTTATTATTAAAGTACATTGAAGTGAAAAGCAACTTCATACCCTCCTGAGAATCAAACTTGAATGCCAGGGCACAGAGTCAAATTGCCTGGGCCAGTGCCCGGGCAGGCCAGGGCTTAGCTACACCACTGGGCGAAGGCAGTGGCTGTACAAGAAGTGGAGTCCCTTGAGAATGGGAGTATCTGTTGTGTGGGGGTAGGGATACAGAGGTGGAGAATGAGATGTATCTTAGTGCCATAGATGGATAGTAGAAGAGGTCTTTAGATTTTAACTGATGCATTCAAGACTGTCTCGTGTCCGTACAATCCTCACTTTGACACCTGGTAATACCAGTCTTTTGCTTGTTTAAGTGCAGCCCCCTATGCATGCATGGTCTGCCACTTTCTATATGCTTCTTTTGTCACTGTTTAGGTTATATATTCCTGAAGCTTCAGCTAACCATAGCACATGCTCTTAGAATGTATATAGAATAGTAAAGATTTCCATTAAAAAAAGGGGATTTGGGAATGTTCGAAAAGTGTAGAAACAAGTGATCTCAGTACTTTGATGACCCATCACATTTCTTTGAGGATCTGAAGTCCTAAATCCCCTAGAGTGCACTCAGGACCACTCTGCACGGGATTCAGGATTTCTGATCCTCAAAGAAATGTAATGGATCTAAGTACTCAGATGTCACCACATTTTTTTCTATGTTTTTCGGACATTCCTAAATCCTGTGAAATTTTTATTATTCTAGTTTGTTTACTTACGGTACGTGGCAGAAAAATGATGTCCTGGGTTGTTAGAATGTCACAGCATGACCCTCCTTCTTCCTGTACTTGTTTCACCGGTTGGTTTGCGATGCAGCTACTTGGTCATGGGCATCGGCGTCATCCCTACTTCACTACTGGTTTTGGCAGAAAACATTTATACTCCCCTTGTTTCTGTTCTTTTGTTGAGTGTCAGTGGCACATCATGAATGTTAAATGTTTAATTCTTGGAACACATGAGCCAAATGCATGCAAGCTAATGTCGCTGATTCTCATGGAAACAGCTCAGGCATGCATCAAAAGGGATGGCAATGATCTTCGCAAATATATCAATACCTTGACTTAAAATCATCCAGCATGCAGTATGAAGTGGGCAACAGTGCACCTCTCTGTCAATCTAGCCCAAAAATGGGCCACTACCTAATGCAAGCTCGAATGTGCTGCTTTTCTTGTTTCCACCTATACCGGCAATCTTGCTGCACTGCCTGGGTAACAAATGTTCCAAGCTGAAAGTAAATAACTGCGACTGTTGTTTGGATAGGCAGCCTTTTATAAGAAATGGAATCATTTTAAATGGTATTTGCCAATAATCGACGTACGAAGAAGCTGGAAGGTCGTCTATACATGACTGCATCACACTGGTAAAGAGTGGGTCAAAAGTTGCGCAGTTCTGCGATTACATCATTTCCATATTGCTCGGTGTTTGTGAGCTCCAGCGTTGGGAGAAGAAGAATGAGAAGAAGAAAGACAAAATGTGAAAATGTCATGGATGTTTTCTATGCACTGGTGCGTTTTTGCATGAAAGAGCAGGTGGCTCTTCCTTCTTTCGTTGGATGACTGGGGAGGCGATCACTGGTTGCCTCAAATAGGACCTCGTGTCCCCTGGCCATAGTATCAGTTTTACTGACCTGGTCAGGTTGGCGTAATATCCAGTGATTACTGCCATTTGTCACTGAAACAGTAATTCATGAATTTTGGTAATCTATGGTTGGCTTCTTCAGTGAAGAATTCAGCTAATTCAGCTAGAGTAGAGCCGCCTTCGTCAACACATTGCGTTTAATCACTGATACCGTTTTAGTCCAACTTTACGGCAACAGCATAATTCTCATAAGGTGTGTGTGGCAATGACAGCTTCATAACATAGGCATTGGAGACCTCTGAGCTACCTAGATGCCAAATTTTAGAATGCCAACTAATCTCTGCATGGAGCCGCACCTCACACAGTTACCTTGTGAAATGATCAAGCACACTGGCACACATATACTTGATAAAATAAGCGATGGTTCACCTTATGCAACTCGGTGTGGATGGTAGACATCTAGCAGTCCGAGGAAACGTGATATAGAGACGATTGCACAAATTGCTACGTGTAGGAAATCATCCAAACGTCAGCAGACACTGAAGAATGCATTCCTTATTGGTTTGCATGCATTTTGTAGCAAACGGCATGGTGTATACTAGACTACCAATTGCTTCTTTGCTCTTTTCAATAGGCCATAATCCCTTGCATATTTTAATGACACTTTCACTTAGATACATGCTGGTGTCTGATATGTATCCTTGTGTATTTAGAAGATTACTTTTCCTGTGTGTGCCCTACCTGCAGTGCAAGAAAACATACCATGATCTTGAAAAAGTCACAATGGAGGCACGTCAGAAGTACATCGATGTGGAGACAAGGTGTGGAGTTGCTGTATGTGTGTGTGTGCATGTGTGTGTGTTTGTGTGTGTGTATGTGTGTATGTTGTGGGTGTGTGTGTGTGTGTGTGTGTGGTGTGTGGGTGTGTGGGTGGGTGGGTGTCCAGTGCCATTGTCGGCCAAGCCGGCTGTCCAGAGGGTGGACGCGGCCTCAATGACCACCATGCCAAACAGGTCCTCCAGGTTACCTCAAGGCTGGGCAAGACACCGACAGCTAGAAGAATGACATGTCCCTCCAACAGCTGGTGTGCAGAAGTGAGAGCATACCGAAACGTCCCCAACAGCTTCCTGCTATCTGAGAAGCTCTCAGGCTTGTCAGCGAGCCACAGCGACAGGACCCTGTGTGAGGTTAGCCATCTCACCCGGCTACAAGTATAGGATCAAGACACAATACTGCGTGCAAAGGGTTTTGAGGTGTGAAAAACAGCTAAGACATGCAAGAATACCAAACTGTGTGAAAGGTGAACACAAGTCAGCCTAGAAAGAAGTTAGGTATCACCAGATGTACAGACGAAATGACCTATTTGTACAGCCTGTTACACCAACCCTAAATCCATGCATGGCCATCACAGATGATTGCATAGTGAATTTAGAAAGTTGTCAATCAGCACTGTTAACACATCAAAGAAGCAAACATGGAACACAGACAGTACTGAGACTCATGAGAGACCATCCCAAAGACACCCCTCACAGCGACCCAAACTGGATCAATTCCTGGCAGACTGCGTATTGCACGTGTCATGCAGCAATTTGGGACATGGAATGTAAGGTCACTCAGAGGAAATGCAGATGTGCTGGCAGGGGAGATGGAGCATTACAGGCTCTCTTTTCTGGCAGTCAGAAAAACACATCTGTCAGGTGAGGGGGAGATGGTGTTAGATGAAAAGTAGGAGCATGATGTTCTCAGGTAGACAAGACGGGAGCTCAAAGAAGGGAGTGGGACTCGCTCCATCTCCGCATGCTTGGAAGGCTGTGAGACACTATCAAGCGGTGTCATCTCTGGTCACTATGGTGGGTACAAGGTCAGTTATGGTGGCATATGCCCAAAGTGAACAGAGCAGTATAGAAAATGAGATGGAGTGGCACCGGATAAGAATCAAGTGAACAGTTGGACCTGCCTGTGGATTTTCGATACTTTGAAGTTATGGGTGCAATAATGGGTGGGAAGGCAGTTGTGACCCCTGTACACCTGCTGGATGATGCTGCTAGCACCAGCCCAGCCACTGTGGAGGCAGAAAATGACAAGAACAGGACCACCTAATGTCAGCAGCCAACCTGCCCCTGCAGCCAGCATTCCATCTGCAGCCCCTGGTCCTGCAGTTAGCAGTCGATCTACAACCCCTGGTGCTGCGAGTTGGTAGTTGATCTACTACCCCTGGTGCTGCAGTCAGCAGCTGTCCCTCAACCCCAGGCCCTTCAGTCAACAGCCGTCCCTCGCAAACCGCAGTTTACCAGATGATGACACTCCAGTTGCCAAGAAGAAAGGAAGGATGGTCTTTGGTGTCCAGCGTTGCGAGAAGGCATGTACTAGTAATGGGACGTGTTAGCAGCACAGGCAAAAGAATGAGAAAGAAGAAAATAAGTAGAGAAAAATTGGCTGCGAAGGAGATTGACAGACAGGAGTGTGCTGATGAAAGAGAGTAGAAAATTTATGGATTCAGTGGCAAATATGATGTCTCAGTGTAATGTCACAGTTTGTTGGCAATATGATGTATGGCTTGTCCTCCTTACATGCCTAGTGCACCTCCACCTGTGACCATCTCTCCTCCAGCCCCGTCAATGTATCCTTATATGGGAGCCACTCTTCCATCCCCACCCTAACAACTGCTTCCACAGTGGTAGCAACAACCACTGTCACACCTTTAACAACTTCTGCACCAGTGCAGTGTGCAGATATTAATCTGAAACCTACAGCTAGTGATTATCAGTGTGATCGCATAAAGCATTTCTAATGTTAATAGCTGTAGTGCTGCTGGAGATTGTGCTTCTAGTGATAACGTCAATCGGCAGGAAGCCTGAACTTCATCATCAGGCCACCGTATTTACGCACCTTGCATATGTTGTGAAAATGCAGCAAGCAGTGACTAGAGTAGTCATGCGGTCAATTTTTGTATCATAGGGCTTTAGCAGTGGCCGCCACCTCTCCTTCAGCCATCTAAAGGCTCACTCTACAACAACACAAGCTTTGCTCAGCCTGGTGTTGAAATTTCTTGTGTTCGTAGTCCAGTCCCAGGTTTAGGCTTGATTTGCTGTGGAACTAGTAGATATGTGGGGTCACCTAATATTACCACTGGAAGTGGCACTACATCCAAAATACGCACAGATTGGGGCACAAGGGGTCCTTCCTCGCCTCTACTAAACACCTCTGAGTTTGACAATATTCTTGCATCATGTACACTTCCTGGCCATCCCACATTGAAATTCATGAAGCGAATCTCTTGGTCCACCGATGCCTGCAACATAATTGAATATAATCCCTTCAGTTGAAATAGTTTGTGCGACAATCATTAGGGAGTCAACTATCATAGAAGAGAGTCATCAACTTTTGCTTTGCAAGCTTCATGTACAATTTCGAAAGCAGTAGACATGGCAACAAAAGCTGGTGGGAAATCATGCAATATGTGACATTGGTGACAAGCATAGTCCAATGGCCACTCTCTTCTCCACTGCAACTGTCTCTTGAAAAGTGTTGTGATGCTGCATTTTTTGTCCGCAGTTCATGGCAAAATATTGATGTATTGCCTTACTCACTGGAAGTTTCTTTTCCACTCCAGGTCATCTCATTTCTGAAATGACGTGCATAAATGCTTGGCTCCTAGTCTGCGTCTAAACTCCACCAAACTCATCAATAGTAGGTCCGCAGCTAAGGCAGTCACAACGGCCCTCAATTCTGCCTCCTGGCGTGTGTGAAAAGCTACAGCTCATCACCTCATAGCTAAGATGTTCCTCCTTGTCCTCCTGATACGCATTCATTGTTGCGGCTTGCTGCCATACCATAAGAGTCCAAAAAATAGACATAATGCAATCATCGACATAGCCACCATTCTATCGTATGCAGCTTATCAGTATTTGTTTATATACTTCACCCTGGCCGTGACATCATTAATCACAAGAATGCTACTGCCTATGTGAATGTAACCATGGCAATTTGAGTCAAATACCGGTTCAAACCTGGATCGCGTTGAGTGTGTGAAAGGGGAGCATAGGACTATGCACTTGTGAAGTGATGACTAAGATCATCAGTGCTGGATACCAGAGTGTACAGGGGAGGAGACATGGACAGTGATCGCCTGGTGGTGGTCTTCCTGCATCTGCAGCAGAGGAGAAGGGCAGATTGCAAGCCAGTTTTGGTTGCTGCAATTAGGACTTTGTGTCCTCCTGTACATGGATCAATTCTATTGATCTGGTCAAGTTGGTGTACTATCCAGTGATTTCTGCCATTTATCGCTAACATCCCACACTGGGTACAGTATATAACTTCCCATCCTGCCTTTAGAGCACTCAGTCATGCTTTGACTGTCAGCCTCTACCTGTTTATGTTGAAACCACAACTGTTTCACTTGTGGTGGATATAGAAGCAGTCAGTCATCAGGCACACTGATGAGCCCCCCCATAAGGGTGTAACAGTGTCTGTGGCTCTTACATCTTCGTTTGTTGGATGACTGAGGAGGCGATCACTGGTGTCCACAAATAGTGGCCCCTGGCCATGGATTAATTTTATTGCCCTGGTCAGGTTGACGTAATGTCCAGTCATTACTGCTATTTATCACTAACACCCCACACTGGGTACAGTGTAGAAGTCCCCATCCTACCCACGCCAGAAGAGTGCCACTAGACTATCACCAAGCAGACAACAGAAAGGGTCACGGTATAGTGGTGGAAGGAAATGAAACACATGATCATGGAGTCGGTCACTCAGCACCTACAAAAGTAAAACAGGATAGGAAGAGGTGAATGTCAGAAGGCACACAGAAGTTAATTGAAGAGAAGCATCAGATCTTTGGAAAATGGCAGGAGGAATGCACCAATGTGGTAAGATGCGGAGAGTACACCAACTGCTGTAAGAAAGTGAGAAAGGCAATGAGAGAAGACAGAGAGAAATGGCTGAACGAGATGTTGAAGGAAATAGAGAAAGATATGAAATGACAGCCAAGGAAATGTCTTCTAGAAAATGCAGCTACTGACCGGGAGCAATGTCCTCTTCCTCTAGCTTGCCTTCTACCTTCCATGTGTCCTTTACGCAGCTGATGGGTTGAGCTTTACGCATACAGGGCACACAATAGATCCAGCAATGCAGCTGACTGACTGCAGCATTACACAAACAGGGCACACTTTGGATCCAGTGATGCAGCGGCCTGACTGCAGCATGTGCAGGTTTCATAACCGTTTCCGTCAAAGTCCAGCCATTTTTGTTTCTGTCACCACACCCTGGGATCTCTTCAGCTCTGGCAGTTGGAGGACCAGACTGCCACCATGAACACCCATGGCTACGGTGTACCGTATGGTCTACTTTGTATGCCCTCAATGGCCATTTCTACAGCCTAGCACCCAGAAGCCACTCATCCCAGTGCTGTCAGGTGTGGGCCTGACCAGACCACTCCTTAGACAGACTGTCAGTCTCAGAAACAGGACGCAGGCAGTAGCCTGGATCCTGCCCTTTACAGTGTGTGTGTGTGTGTTGTGTGTGTGTGTGTGTGTGCATGTGTTTGTTGTGTGTGTGTGTGTGTGTGTGTGTGTGTGTGTGTGTGTGTGTGCGTGTGAGCGTGTGAGCTGAAAGATGCCTTCTACAATGACCTACAACAAGCACTGTCAGAAATATTGTCACATGGAACCTATGTTGACCGTGCAGACTTCAATGCGCGTGTGGTATCCCTTTTTTTGACTGTGAAGGCATCAGTGTGGCCAGCACAGAAATGTAGGAACTCCTTAGTCTGCATCACTTGCACAGGGCTGTTATACCTGGAAGCCTGTACTTTGGATCAAAAGTGTGGATAACCACTAATTTCTGTTGCTACCCCTTTACTTTCAAATGATGTATTTACACGACATGAAATGGCTTTTGCGTATTTCCTGATGACGTGTTTAGGCTTTATGGCCGAATACTCGGATTAAACGTTATGTTTCTTTCGATACTAGTCTTGTATAGAAACACTGCTTTAAAGAAATATGCAGCAGTGACTGAGCTTTTACCAGGGAGGTTATTTCATTTTCTAGTCATTCCCACGGGTCACAGTTGAGTGCTGAAATTTGCACCCAGTATGGAGACGTCATTCAGCAACTATACCAGTCAGTGAGAGCTAATTGCAATCACAAAGTGTCAAGAGTGACGAACCTTCTTACTGGGTGACAACAATAGACTGAAAAGTCCTTACCTTCAGCGTTACGCTGCACACTCCACCACATGCCTATCTTCTCCACCAAATGGGCCGTTTCCATCCTTGCGCAAGGGAAGCGGCAAACAACAACCTACAAGTCTTCTGGGACACAGCTGTACATGATAAAATCTTTACTGCTACCGTTTTGGCCGAAAGAAGCCACTAGAAAGTGTGTTACAAGCCCGTTTTGAATATCTTCCGGGCACTGCCATTTTATCTCATTTAGAGGTTTGGTGGGAATTATAAACTCTGGAAAAAATGGATTAACACATTTTGGGTGACGAAGTCAGCAATGTACCCATGACATCACTGGCTATGTCAGTGTACATCACAGACTCCTGGTTGAATCGCTATGGTGGACCAGAATGAGAGGGGGTGTGGTAGAAGAGGCGTGTAGTAGATGATGTATGTTTGGATGGTAAAGGGTGCTGTAGGGCAAGGTTTGCTAGGTCAAGCTGTGGATAGTTAAGGACAGGCAGAATCAGTGATGAGGAAGTTCAGAGGAACCTCTACCAGTGCATGGTGGCACCATCATATCAGTCAGCCAGTTCCCGTAGATCAGTAGTGGATGTCTCTGGAAGAGTGAATGCAGATATGGACAGACACATTTCACTAGCTCCTTCAGCTTTTGGTGCCCTGAGGAAGTCGGTCTTTCTAGACAAAGACTACAATCTTCCCACCAAAAGAGTAATCTACCAAGCATGCGCACTGTCTTCTCTATGAAACAGAATGCTGGACCCTCCTCCAGAGGCACTCCAGATGATCCAAGGATGATTTGCAGACTATTGCTATTGATGACAAGGAGTGGTATGAGGTTGCAAAACATCAAGAAGAGAATGGAGAATGATCTACAACTCTGGATTTAAAAAATTGTGTCAACAGATGTCCATCACAACATATAGTACCACGCCAGTCTGTCACATGTGTTGTTTACTACAGGACCTTCTGCCAGGAGGGAGAAAAGAAGAGACAGAAGTGCATCCAGGAGTGAATGAAGCCTGTTAGTCACCAATAAGAAGCAGTGCACTGCACCACATGTGACAGATGGTTCCTGAGCTGAGGAAGCTTCACAGTGCATGTTTGCCAACCACAGGACTGAACTAAACCCCTTCAGCTGAAAACGACAGTTATGAAACAGTGTGTGTGTCTGTGTGTGTGTGTGTGTGTGTGTGTGTGTGTGTGTGTGTGTGTGTGTGTGTGTGTGTGTGTTCATTGGACCATTAGGCCATGTGTTTCATGCTTCGCCGCCTATTCCACGGTTTATACTACACTGACACTGGGGTCACTCCTGTCTTAATGGTTTGGTGCAGGTTGAAAAAGAAAGACTTGAAGCTGTTTGAATCCATGGCTGCTCTGGAAAAGTCACACTCTAAGGTATGTACTGATCCTTTATTTGTTGCTATTACCCTTGTTGCGCTTACATACACAGGTTTGTTATACCTAGAAACCTCTACTTTGTATCGAAGGTGTGGGTGGATATCCACTTAATTCTTGTTGTTAACACCTTTGGGTGACTAAGTAATGATGTAGCCTGACATCACTGGCTATGTTGTTTAAAATCACAGAATGCTGGTTGAATGGCTATGCTGGACAAGAATGGGAGGGGGTATGGTAGGTAATGGGCATTTGGCTGGTAAAAGTTGCGGTAGGACAAAAGTTTGCTAGCTCAAGTCAATGAATGAATGAATAGCTCTGACGGCATGATCTCCAGTGCTGGAGGTAGCCCTTACAACATAGAGGGAATGTAATCTTAAGTGCTAGTGTTAACAGTCATTATGTATTATAAATTAAAATTGTCCATCCAGCGCTTTCTCGGTCTTCCTCTTGGTCTTCTGCCAGTCACCTCCTCACTGTACACCTGCCTCACAAGTCTTTCCCCTTCCATGCCATCTAGTTTCTCCTTCCATGCTCTCTGCTTCTTTCGGGCTACTTCCACAACTGCTTCCTGATTCAACCTTTGTCTGATGTCCTCATTCCTAACTTTATCTAGCTTTGTCACTCCTTCCACTCTCCTCAAATACCTCATCTCCGCCGCCTGCAGTCTGCTCACATGTCGCTTCTGTATAGTCCAGGTTTCACACCCATATAATAGCGTAGGAACCACCATTGCATTAAACACTCTCAGCTTTGTTCCCTTGCTCAGCTCTCTTCTCTCCAGGACTTCTGTTCTCATTGCTCCAATCACTTTCGATGCAGCTCCAATTCTATTCTCTATCTCTTCTTCGCATGACCCTTCTTCATTGAACAGTGCTCCAAGGTATTTCATCGACTTCACTTCTTCAATTTTCTCGCCTTTCACTGAAATATCACATGTACCACCTCCTCTTTTAACTGTCAGCACCTTAGTCTTCCTCCAATTAATCCGCATCTTCCATTTTCCCATTACTTCATCCAGCACTCTGAGATTTCTCTCCACGTCTTCATCATTTTCTGCCACAAGCATCAAGTCATCTGCAAATAGCAGCAGTTGGACCACAGTCTCCTCCATCTGAACTCCCCCCACAAACTTCTGCCTTGCTTCCCTCACAATGTTATCCATGTACAGGTTGAACAGCCATGGGGACATTACACAGCCCTGCCTCACTCCCTGCTCAACTCCGAACCAGTCTGAATTTTGTCCTAAAACTCTCACACATGCCTGACACCTCTCATACTGTGATCTCACTGCTCTGCCTAGTCTCCCACCAACTCCATAAGACTCCAACACCTGCCACAACATCTCTCTGTCTACCCTGTCATATGCTTTTTCGAGGTCCACACACACCATCACCATTCTCTTATTCTTCTCAATAATCTTCTCCCCTAGCTGTCTGACAGTGAACATTTGGTCCACGCAACTTCTTTTCTTCCTGAATGCCCCTTGTTCCTCTAGGACCTTTGCTTCAGTGATGTCTCTGACCTTGTAGTCTAGAATTCTTGCATACACCTTCCCTGGTATGCTCAGAAGACTAATGCCGCGGTCGTTTGTGCACTGCATTTTACTCCCTTTCTTATGGACAGGGATGACTAGGGCCTTCCTCCAATCCTCTGGTACAGATCCTGCCTTCCACGCCACATTCACAATACTATGCATCCATCTGACAGTCACTTCACCTCCTGCCTTTAACATTTCGCCTGTTATCCCACACACGCCTGGTGCTTTCTTGCTCTTTAGCTTGGCGATACTATTACGGACTTCCTCCAATGTGATCTCCTCATCAGCTTCTTCCACTGTCTCCGCTCCATAGGCATCTCCATGTGGTACCCCCTGCTGTGATTGGTCATTACTCTGTAGTAGTGTGGCAAAGTAATCCCTCCATCTCTTTCTCACCTCTCCCTCCTCACATATCACTTGACCGTCATCATCACATACTCTTCCCACTTCTGGTCTTCCCTTCACACTCGTTCTTACCCTTGCCCAAAATCTCCTTTGGTTCTGGCTGAAGTCATTTTGGAGTGATTCACCAAGCTTGACCCATTCTTCATTTTTGGCCTTTCTCACAGCATCTCTCGCTTCCCTCTTTGCCCTAAGGTACTCATCTCTTGATTCTGATGTCTGAACTTGGATCCACCTCTTATACGCTCCTTTCTTCTTCCTCACAGCATCTTCAACATCACATAGCTCAAGTCATGGATGGTTAAAATGGACACATGTTGTAATCCTACTTCTAACATAGATACTCTAACCTACGCAACCAGGATTGGAATCTGCCCACGTGCCTGTGTGTATATGTATGTTAAGTGTTCTGGTTTTAGAATGAATGCCATTTCCGGCGACGTGCGAACGTAGGTTAGAGTGAAATATGGTGCGAACTCGTACAAAACGCATGGTCTTCGGTGCGTGCGGTATGGCTCAATCAAAGGAAGAGATGGCTTTCTCCCCGCTGGAATCACTCGCCACACATTATCTACTAAAGACCTTGCTAGTGAGAGAGTGCTTCAACATTCAGCGATACGGAGGCAGATCTAATGTGTATTCGCCATGACATGCCTAAACCAGAACTTCCAGAGCCTTTCCTTGCTCTATTACTCATTTCAGATAGCTAATGCGCTGCCGCTGCTTGTGCTGCATACCTTTAATGTTATCATAACAATGACCTTTAATGTGGTTAATCAGGAATGCATTGTGTTCGCTCGGGGAGCCTGTATGAGTGATGAAATGCACCCCAACTGTGACCGTATATCTCTGCTTCCAGTGATATCCTGGCCTAAAATGACTGATTAATGCATGGAGGCATTCTTTGGCAGATCAGTTGGTGAAATTTTGACGATCATTGGACGAAGGAAGACGGCGCTAACTCATACACCATGCAGACAGGTGTTACTTGCCATTTCAACCAGGAATCGCCTAATCTTGGGCCATCCTAGAGCATGGGGCACGTTGGCCTATACTAATGCACGCAGGAGAGAAAGACGATCTCACAGACAGTAAGTACGTTCCGCTACAACATAGAACATTTGAGCAATTTGATGCACAAGTATTTCACCGTGCGTGTTTGAGTGGTGGATTTGTGTTGCAGCAAGTTCGCGATAAAAAGCCTGCGAAGTCTTGAAAGTGTTCTGGTAGCTACATTCAACTCCAGTCCTGTGTGTGGTGTGACAGATGCATAATGAGTGAGCTTTGTTCCTTGGTAATGCCAGAGTGTAGAGCCTCGCTTTCTTTGTCCCCTTATGAAATCCTTAACATACATAATCACGCAGGAAGTGACGTCACTAAACATTTTATATGCAAAATGCGTGCGGTCCTTATACTATAAAGTACATAATACTCGATGATTCCAATCCCAGTTCCGCAGGTTAGAGTATCTATGCTTCTAGTGTGGCGACTCTCAGGCAGCGTAGAAACACATGCACAATACAGCATGACCACAAAAGAGAGAGAAACATTTCCAAAATTTACCAATGTCTTCTATAAGGGAAGTGGTGGAAACATCTAGTTCACTTTACTGTGGACTGTTCTATAGTAGCTACATTTCAGGCAGGCTGTAAAATAGGGCCCCTTCGCAGAATTGATTTATTTTCTCACTACAACTTCTGGAATGAGTTCGCAGAAATTGTGACCTGTCCATAGAATCAGCATACACCTTTCAACTGAATAGAACTAAGTTTCAGAGTCTCAGCTCATTTCTGTGTGAAGCTATGCCTTTCGGTAGTCACCCTGTGGAATCGTCATCCGTATAACATATCAGAAGAATCAAGTGTCGACAACTCACTGGCGAGTACACTGTATAGCTGGGCCAGCCACCTTTTGAGCAATAGGAAGTGGTGGTGTAGCGCAGATTGCACAAAGATACGAGTGCAATCATCTCCTGAAGTCAGCAACCCATCAAAATTGCTCTTTCTACTGGCTATTTGATAGCTCATAACTCGCTCTGAAAAAAGGAAGCACATTTTTACATATTTCTTAAACGGTAAGAATTCTATGACATGTTTGTACACAGATTTATAGTAAACAGTGTTTCGGCGCTGTACAAGCACTTATGAAAGCGCTTTTTTCGTATTTGCAGAAGGTTAATATCAAAATGTTATCTATCTGTCAGTAAATGTTAAGCAAGCTGGTATGTAACTAGTACAAGCTTCGCTAACTACACAGCTTGAAAGTGGCAACTGGAGAAATAGAACCATGACCCGGCGCCCGAACTCATGGCCTATACTATAACGTGGAATTTCAGCCATGCAAGCTGCTGATGTGGCCACGATTCTATGTCTCCAATCATCATATATATGGTCACGGGTTATATACAGTGATTTGAAACAAAGAATTGTGGCCACATTGGTGTGGTTGAAACCTGAGTGTTGAATTGAATTGAATTGAAATAAGTTTATCCCAACAAGGAAGGGTTGCACAAAGGCAATCTTCCTATGTAAGTGCTCCCCTGTAGGACAGAACAACATACATATGTACATAGGTATGGAATTAAAAGTTGCTGAGGATGAAGGTGTGATAGTATTATAAATGATTGATGGATGGGAACATTGATCTGATACGTAGTTTGAATACACTTAGGAAGTGTGATTGAATAATTTAAAGTGGTAAGTGGTTCCAAATAATGGAGAATTGACAAAATATGAGTACCTATATACATTTATACGGGAAGGAGGTATAATAAGAGATTTGGGGTGGTGCCTGGGGGCTCTGCCCTTGAAGGCGCAGTAATTGTGAAACTTATGCAGTCCACCCCATGAACAATTTTGTGAGTCTGATAATGGCATAGTAATGTGAGCCTGTCATGAAGTGAGATCCATTTAAGCTTGTGGCAAAGATCAGAGTAAGAGTGGAACCAGCGTTGATGTTGTGAATCCCAGCTGGTTCTAATCCAGATTCAACCTGCTGTTGTCACCATGTGAATGGGTTTATTGCCGTTGGGTCTGTTAATGCGGCTAGTGCTCCTGCTTCCACTTCTGTCAGATATTGTTTGTTTCTGCTCTACCAGTCCTCAGATAGGTTGAAGGAGTGTCAGAAGAGGTCTACTGTGGCAAGAAATGAATATTTGCTATCACTGTCAGGTACCAATGCTCATCTCAACAAGTTCTACTCAGAAGACCTTATGGAGCTAATGAAGGTGTGTACATAGGTGTGTGTTTGCATGTGCATGTGCCTGTATTTCAAATGTCAGATTATGAGCCACATAGGCACCTTTCACATGGCCACTGTCGAACCGGGTCGAACGCCGTTTCACACCTTCGAGGTGTGGAATGTCGATTTCTAAACTGGGTTGAATCTGGTTCGCGCAACCCCAGTTGCGGAGGTGGTTTCAACCCGGTTACAACGGGGTTAGAGGTATCATAAAATGGCGGAACGTGGACTACGTGGTCGGATTGCAAGATTTCTTTGTTGCTTCAAGTTTGGAGCAAAAGTAGCATCAAAGTGCAGCTTCTAGGTGCTGTTTGAAATGAGGTGCCCTACCAGAAGATCGCGGAGGAGTTACGGAAGGCAGGATTTGAGCGCACGTACAAGCAGTGCAGGGACAAAGTGAAAGCGCTGAAAAATGTACAAAGATGTCGTCGACAAGCTGCATCTCTCACTCTCGCTGCACTTCGCCGATGTGTGCGTCTCCTCCAAAACCAAACTAGCACGAAGCACAAGATAACAACAACCGCCTTACCCTCTGCCACCATTTTCTTCTTCCGAATTACGTCATTTCGAACGAACGAACAATGTGCATGTGAACGCGAACTGAGTCGAAACCGGGTCGAAACTAGTTTTGCTAACCCGGGTCAGTTGCACATGATAGTGACAGACAGAGTCCATGGAGTTTGGCACTAGTCAGGGCAATACACGTTTGATCCATTGTATATCCATGCCCTTCTTAATATAGCCTTTACATTCTGTATTTTCAGAGCTTTATTCTTCGATAGCTTTAGAGCTTTCCACCCCTAAGCTCGACCACTTTAGCACTTTGGTCTGCTTGCGTTTGTTGTGACTAAAATGAGTGTATGATAGTAGCTGCAGGAGATTTACGCAACAGGAAGGAACTATTTGAAGCAGCCATTTTATATCTGCACGCTTTTTGAGTTCCGTAGTGTGCACCGTTCAGTTTTTGTGTGTATTCTTTACACCATTAAGTATTCTCAGAGCTGTTTTACATCTTTTTGAAGGGTTTAAGGCTTTGCAGCCAATCTCGGCCACTTGCTTCAGCAGTTTGGTCTGCTGCTTGCATTCATCACATCTGGAGAAGACTGTTACGTTAGCTGCAGAAGTACACAACAAGACGTTGGAAGTGCCCATTTTATCTTTGCACTCTCCCAAATGTCTTAAAATAGTTCCATAATCTTGCTGGAAAGATGACAAGAGATAGCATAGTCAAGAACCATTGAATTGGAGCGCGATTGTGGTGGAATGTGGACTTTCTGGAACAGACTGCGGAAGGGTTACTTGCTTCTCTTTGCCTTTCTCTGTGCTGCTCGCCTGCTTGGTTTCGTACTTCAATGGGTGCTGCCCTTGTAGATGGCTTCTTAGATTGCTGGTTCTGCCATGATACGCTAAAACCTTTGAGCAAAGTTTGCATTCTGCCTTCTTCCCATCTGCGCTCTTGTCGAAGTACTTCCACACGTCCGATTTACCACTGCTCTCCCCACCAAAACGTCCACTGCCGTGTTCTCCGCTGGCCATTACGCACTGCGCAGCTGCAGGTATGTGCAAATGTTCGCACATACCTGCAGCTGCGCCACAGTGGCGAATGGTTTACGAGTTTGTAAGAACGCCTCGCGTTTACTACCGTCTATTCTGCTATCCTTTGTCAATATTCAACCCCTATCAACACGGGACACGCAGAATCTTCTAGTTGTAGTCGAAAAAGCGCTGATAAGCTTGCCACGAACCGTTCCACTAAAGGAACGGCTAGCCCTAGCGGAATGGTTCATAGCAAGCTTATCAAGCAAGCTTCTTCCGTTTATATTATATATAAAGTAGGTATATAGTATGCATATAATAAGAATAGTAATAACGAATATTCGAAGCTTGAGAATACATTCGAATATCAGGCTAACATTCGAATATACCGAATATTTGAACATTCGTCCCACCCCTACTTTATAAATATGTGTGCATTCATGTAGCTATTCAGGGCGACCTCGCACATGGGGGATATAGCCCTTGAAAATGGAATGTTTGTTCATTGCCCAACTGGTGTGTTTTCTACTGCTTCTCCTTAATTTTGCATTACCCACAGAACATGGATGGACCCTTCTATGAGCAAGTTAGGCAATACTACTCATGGTATGCCGAAGCAGAGCTTGAGTTCTGCTCCCACATAGTGCAGGAACTGCGTCAGTTGCAGAGGGATGCTGGAGTGGTGAGGAGTGGCTGCCTTGTGAATTGTGCATATTGTGTGGTAGATAATGTGCATGTGCAGACTGGTGCCTTTTGTTTATGCATGCTCTCACCATCCCCCCTACTCCACCCCACTCCTCCAGGTGTCCAGAGAGTATGTCTTGAGCTGCTTCTTACACACATTCCCTGTGTTCTCTGAGGTGTCTCAGTACCAGTTTGAGCCCTTTGGTCAGGACCAGGTGTGTGGGTTGGTAGAATGCTATTACATTACATTGACCCGCTTGTACGGAAGAACTGCATAGTTCAACTACAGCTTCATAATCATGGCAATAGAAATTTAGCGAATTGTCTCCTTGGCGCTCCAGCCTGACCCACCCACCCAAACGAACAGCATATGCACGTATATAAGCAGAGCGAACAAAAGGGGCCTAATGAAATTCACATCTGTGCTCTATTGTGTTGTACTACTTTGGCGATGCATCGTTCATTGTGTCGTACAACTTGAGCGATTAGTCACGTGGACATGGTTTTACTGACTAAACATAATCGATAGGACCAATATGGATCAAAACTACCTTGGGAGGTAGTTTGGCTCAATGCGCATTCGATCCGGATCGAAATCAATGCGCATTCAGTGTGTACTTTCCAATCTGGGTTGGATCTGTATCGAATTCGGATTGAAATCCCAGTGTGAACAGGCCTTGAAATGTCAGTGAGGGCCATTAATACGTTACCTACTTACGTATTATTTTGGTAGATTGCATGTTTTTGGCGGGAGTCACACTACGGCAAAAATGATGGCGACGGTGACGATGATATTCACAGTATGAAACGTCACCGCGGACAATCGGTCACACCTTCATAGTAACACAAAGAGAAAATGGCAGACATTAAAACTCTTACATCTCCTACTTCTCTGGATAACCCTTTACTCAAATCTGTTTAATGCTTCATTCAAACCATCATTTCTGTGATGCCTGCATTGATTTATGCATACTTATGTGCTCCACAATCTACGCAGACGCAAGTGGAGCAACTCTGTGCATTTTTGAAATGAAGCGGCACTGGTATACAACCTTAAGTGGCCTGTAAAGATACATACTGCCGTGTGCAACAAAACCGTTGTGCATTGTATTGTTTAAGATGAATTTTACTATGTTCATAATCTTTAGATAGTGACAGCCATGTTTCTAACATCGCTGTAGTCCTGTGAAAGCACTACAGCGCAGATGGTCACATTGTCAGGACCTTTACTACTGAAGATTGAAGAGTTATAGCTGCTGAGATAGGTTCTGTAGTGCCAAGAAAACCAACACAAGAAACCGCAGAGCACTTTGGCTACGGGCGTACTACAACCTTGGCTACGGGTGTACTGTAACTTTGCCTAACTGAGGGCATACTACAACCTCAGCTATGGGCGTACTACACTACTACAGCTGCTGCCACTGAAATGATTGAGGGCTTCGCATACAGTTGGTTGCAGCTTGTAGCTACAGGCCTACTTAGATAGATCATTTGGTTGTTACCGTGTAATTAACTCTTCTCACTTTGTGTGTGCGCTTTGGTGTCAATCTTATGTAAACATTGTGGTTGCTGACTATGACACTTAGACCAGGCTGGACTTTGAAGTTGCGAACTCAAGTAAACATATCATTCACAACTTCCTGTTTCAATCAGTAATTGGGTAACCATAAAAGCAATGATTACACAGTGTAAAGTAATGCAAAGCCGGATTCAGAGAACAGGATAAATCCTGAATACTAATGACATGCCACAGCAAAAGCATATACAGAAATAGAATACATGCGTAATGTACAGAACCCATAATCCTAACAAAAGGTGTTAGACAACAAAGTCTAAATCCTAAATTAAATAGAACTAGAGACGTTAGAGTCTAGTCTAAGGCAGACGTACTTGCAACACTTAGCAAGCACCTCTCTAATGCCACTTCATATGGCAGCAAACACAACGTTGCCTAGCCCACACTTCTGTTGGACTAGGCTGTCAATTAGGCGGAGTTTAGTAGGGTCAAGTGGCTGCTTTGGTTGCCTGTTGGGTATTGACTCACTGTCCAGTCAGCGTGCTCATGGCTAACTTTGTCTCTGTAAAAACGACTTTTGCCAAATCTGCCCAAAGCTGCTTGTCCTGTACCGAGGGTTGTGGAGGACTTGCTGCAGTCTCTGGTCCACTGCATCTGCCTTCGTGGCCATTCAGGTCTGTCATGGGGGTTCTGTTAGGTGTGTTAACTGGGATTGCAGAGACAGGTTTGACTGTAGGTATGGCAGAGATGGTGCTGTTAGTAGAAATGGCAGGGACGTTGACGTTAGTAGGAATGGCAGAGGTGGTAGGGGTGCGAATAAGGTAGGGGCCGAAAGGAAAGTAGGAATGGGTGTAGTGGGAACAGCAGGAATGGTGGGTATGTACGAGTGCTTCCACTGCTCAAGCTGGCAAGCACTCCTGTTTGATGATGTCGTAGAGGCTCATGCTACGGAATACATAGAACCAGAGAGATATTGAGCTAACACATAGCAATAGTTCCAACAAGTAAGACGTTTCGACCGCGAAGGTCTTCGTCAGTTACAACTGTTTTGTAACTGACGAAGACCTTCGCGGTCGAAACGTCTTACTTGTTGGAACTATTGCTACGTGTTAGCTCAATATCTCTCTGGTTCTCCTGTTTGATCTCTTTATCTTAGCCGACTGCTCCTGCACACATGTCAGCTGGTCAGTAAATGTGCAGTTGGTGTTGAAAGGTTCAAAATCAGTGTCATCAAATGAGGGATCAGTGCAGGCTGAAGAGTTAGTGTGTGTAGCAGTGAATGAGGTGTCAGCGTATGCAGCATTAAATGAAGTGTGTTAGGATCAGTGGCAGTACTAGCAGCCGAAGTATCTGCATGTGAGGACATGAACAAATTATCTTTGCTAGATACAGTGAATGAAACTTCAGTGTTAGAAGTGGCCATGAACATTGGGTCTGTGTGGGTTACAGCAAGTGGAGGGAGCTGAGAAAGGACGGCATATCTACTATGAGCACATGGTAACTTGACAGATCTTCCACTGGACCGAAGAAGGCGGGCTACACAGTAGGCGCAAACCAGGGCAGTCTTCGGTTATTAGGGGTTAGATAGTGGAGTACTGGACAAGGTGCTGGAATAGTAGCTCGCGTGGCCAGAGCAGTGCTGAAAGACGATGAAGTCAGTGCCTCCGAATTTTATCGGCTGATCGTTGAGGTTTAGGATGCAAATCACTGCATCAATGATTCGGCGATATCTCAGGATGATGCTCCACTGGGTCACTGTCAGAGCCAAAACTGGTCTTTAGCATTGACGAAACTGTGCTTCACAGCTACACGATTCTTTCTCATTTGCACTAACTATTCATTCTGTCAAAACCAAAACGTCCTTCTTTCTCCAATTGCTTGATATGGTATAGCAAAGGTGGTATGCAGGACTAGTCCAACCCGACCAACCAACTGTTCTATTGAAGAGCAAAACTGACTACACACATTCAAATATTGACTATTTAGCAATAATTACTATGTACACACACGTGTACACGAGTACACTTGCATGGATAGGGTTTATTACTTTTAATCACCACAGTATGTGTATGATCCTATCGACGCCTTTCGTTTTCAGAATATGCTACCGCCTCTTGTGGTAGCGTATCACTTGCTCGTGTTTGTGATTATGTGCTAACTTGTGAGACTGGTTCAAATTGTCCAACCAGATTGAAACCACTTCTAGATTGAAGTGAATTGAATGCGCATCAGCCCTGAATGTGCATGCCATGTGGACAAAAATATGCATTAAATCGAATTGAATGCGGATTGATGGACAAGTGTGGACAGACCTCTAGTCCCTCCCACAGGATTGTAGTGTCTGTACCAAGTTTGATAATTCCTAGGCCCCCGTGGTCACTAATTACAGAATTGCATATTTAGGCAAGTAGATCCTCAAATTTGTTCCACCGTGCAGTAGTGATGGGCGGTATACCAGTTTTACGGTATTACCGCAATATATTTACTAAGCGATAATCGTATCGCGAGCGTTTAGACCTATCGCGATAATCGTCCTATCATGGTATAATAACCACGGTACAATAACTACGTGGTCAGTTTCAGCCCACAAGCGTGCATAATGCCACGTGTAAATTTCAAGATGGTCGAATGTCGCGCACTAAATTTAGTGAAGAAGCCAAATACGAAGAGCAGCGTTTGGACCTATTTTGAATTGGAAGCAGATGAATCAGACAAGCCTTTACGTGACAAGGAGGACAGTCCTGTTTGCAGAGCCTGTAAGAAGTCAGTGCTGGCTAAAGGGGGGAACACTTCAAACCTTTTGAATGCTGAATGATTGTCGTGATAATCATACATAATTTTTAATGATAATCGTGAGGTCAATATTTACATACCGCCCAACACTACCGTGCAGTTATTGCTTACAGCTAAAATTGCTACAAAGCTTCACATCCCAGGTAAAGTCTTTGCGAAGATTCTGGATGCCAGAATGCGCCAAGTGACAGAAGGTCAGGTGATGGAAGAGCAAGCAGGCTTTAGAGTGGGAAGAGGGTGTAGAGACAAGATCTTTGTGATGAGACAGTTGGCAGAGAAGACAATTGAGAAGGATGGTAAAATGTATGCTGCATTTATTGACCAGGAAAAGGCTTATGACAAAGTCTGGAGAGAAGACATGTGGAGAACTTTAGCTATGTATGGTGTGTCAGGCAGACTCCTGAGAGCTGTGAAAGCCCTGTATAAGAACAGCAAGGCCAGGGTGAGAGTGGAAGACGAACTGACAGAGTGCTTTGAGGTGCGGCAGGGAGTAAGGCAAGGTTGTCCTCTATCCCCATGGCTATTCAATGTCTTCCTGGACATGGTGGCACGGGAAGCAAGGGCACAATTCAAAGGTGGAGTCTGTCTGGACAACTGTACGGTGCAACTGCTAATGTTTGCAGATGACACAGTCCTCCTTGCTGAGACGGAAGAAGACCTGCAACATCATGTTAGAGAGTTCAGCGAACCGGTGAAGCGGCATAGACTGGCAATGAACACAGAAAAAAAAAAAAACAATGGTTTTTAGTAGGAAGCAGGTAGATTGTAGTGTGGAGGTGGATGGCCGGAAACTGGAGAATGTAAGGAAGCAAACATATTTGGGAGTGATTTTGAGTGAAGATGGGAAAATGGACTGTGAGCTGGAGAAGAGAATTGGTGCAGCTCTAAGCGCAGCGGGAGCAGTCAGAAGCCAAGTTTTTGAGAGCAGGGAAATGAGTAGAAGTGCAAAGATGCTGGTGTACAAGGCAATGATAGAACCAACTTTGACGTATGGCGCAGAGTCTTGGGTGCTAAAGGAGAGGGAGAAACAAAGAATTCAGGCAGCTGAAATGAGAGTGTTCAGGAAGATAGCAGGAGTGAGGAGAATGGATCATATGAGAAATGACGACATCAGAGCACAGTTTAAGGCAGGAAGGAATTGTGGAGCAGGTGGGCAGAAAAAGAGAGGTTTGGAAGAAACGGGTAAAAGAGCAAATTGGATCTGTGACAGAGATGGTAATGAGTGGAACTGTACCAGGGAAAAGACCAAGAGGGAGGCCAAGAAAGCGATGGAGCGATGCTTACTGATTGACGCCAAGATTGTAGTCTTTTACAGGCCAAGATTATTATCCTCTATTTAATGACTTTTCAGAAATAATTAGTAGTCTTTGGAATACTTTATAGTATCTAACTCATGACTATATTAAAGCTAATATGGTTAACTGTCCTGTATGAACGACCCCCATGTGTCTCGGGGACATGTTCTAATAATGATGATGATGATGATGCTTCACAACCTATACTACACATCCTTTTTCTCCAATAAATATTTTGCATGTCAGTGGTGCAATATTGAAGATCATCTTGCAATGATTCTTCGTACAACAAGCATATTTTGGAGGTTTCTGACAGTAAAAATGGCGTTCGCAGTGGGGGCTAGGACCAGTAAATACGGCGGTCATGGCATGGATGCACTGGAAAGCCTTACCAACTAGTCCCATACACAGCTCTGCGGACAGTAGCAGCTCAGACGAGGAAGTAAGAGCAACAGAATGGAGGCTTAAAAACATGAAGGGCATTGTGCGCTAACACAGTAAGAGTATCCTTCTCATCTTTAGCTTACTTAAGGATGCAGGAGATATGTAGGTGGTCCAAAATCTCACTTGAATGCGCATTGAACTGGTGTCAGGGAATGCCTGGTATAACACAGAGATTCAAGCATGCTAGTGTGATTGTTTGTCGTCCTTGTGTTCTGCTTCCATTTCGGGACGAATCGTTTCATAGAGGTGGAATGTATAATTATGCTTTTCATATATAGCTACCAATGATAATTTAATACATTGACAGTTGCACAATAGCTTATCCAAACTTGGTTGTACATGTCGGTTATGGATGGATCAGTGCAGTGAACCACAAGTCCCTGGGTCATAACATGCTTGTTAGTAAATACATTCAGCTGCTCATTCCATTGACCCAGCTTTTACATCAGCAGACGGCTGCCTTTTGGACGATAGATGTAGCTGCAAAATGCTCCAGATTTGAGAAAGGGAGTGGTTCTGTAGATGCAGCTTTCAACTATAACAAACTTGGTATCTACAGAACCACCCCCTTTCTCATGCCTGAGCCAGCTAAGAAGCACCCACTTCATTCCTTCAGATTTCCCTGTTTAACAGGTATCTGAACTCTATAGTAGGAGCAATGCTTGCTTCGAAACAATCTTTTGAAGTGCAAGCTGCACAACACATAATGATCTCTTGGTTCAGTTCAGTCAGATCTTGCTTTGGCCACATCACTTGACCACTGCGCTCTTCACTTTGGCTGGATTCTTAGGAAAGGTCAACACGGTGAACTTCGCATTGCTTGCGTATTTGCAGTGCCAACCAGAGCATGAGTGTGGCTGAAATTTGTCTTAACATTACACTAACCGGCAAACCGTTCCACTTCTGACGTCGTCAAGAAAATGGCTGAGTTTCAGATGATGATGACTGGAAGTTGCGAATTTTGCCTATTTGCGCTAAAGCGTAGCAATTCTTACACCAATGGTGCTGCTTTATTTAGCCAAACAAGTATTTCGAGTTAAAAAACTTGTGGGGCTGCCGCCCCAACTGGACTACTTGCTGACTCAGTCATATGTCAGGTACATGATAATTTGTTCAAACTTGTCCATACAGAAAGCATTGGCATGCACAGAGCTTCACTCATGCAAGGGCACACAGACACGAACAGACTGTGCAATTTTTTTTTCTTTCTTTCCTTTGCTCATTTGGAGCTGCACCAAACAATCCAGCTATTCATACCTAGCCACATAGTGTGTTTCTTGCTTGAAGACAGAAACACAATCAGAAGGTATTAACACACACACACATGCACACATGCACACACACACATACAACACACACACACACACACACACACACACACACACAGCCCAGAGGGACACGGTAGCAGGTGTTTGGCTGAGGCAGAAAAGGATTCGTTTGAGTACAAACAGTGCGCCACTGGAGACAACTGTAGCTAGAGCAAAGGATTGAACACGCAGCAAATGATACGGTCCGTTTTCTGAGCTTACCGCCGCTCCTGTCCTTTGTCCGAGGCAATGGTTCGAACAAGGCTGATGTTGGCATCCAATGAACTGAGTGAGACATTCAAAGCGACAACTAACGACGACCTGCTTTCTAATGTCTTTCTGTTGCTTTCTCCCCCTAGCGAGCCACAAAAAATGGCCGACAATATATAAATGTTTTGGAACGCAATACTTTGCCTGTAATTTACAATATAAATGTCAGTACAGTTATACTACCAGCGCATCAACATTATATATATATATATATATAATTATATGTATATTTCCGTAACATGAAGCCATACGAGTGCGAAATGAATTGCATGTCAGTGACGTTTTACTGAGGTAGTGGGATACCAAACTACACATGAAAGGTAGGTGTATAAACCTGAAAAGAGTCAAGTAAATATAATTAATAGTAATTCAGTTATCTGCATTCAAATTTTGATCTCTTTTAACTTCCCCTACTACTGCCTTACTTTCGCCTTGCAACAACTTTTTATAGAAAGAAAGAGCAAAATGCAAGAACTTGAGGTACAGTTTTTGGATGGATGTATTCACTGATTTTGGCCACTTGTCATATTGGCCTCTGTGCATTAAATTTAGGCTTCATGTTTCAACATGGACAGTGTTGCCTATGAAATAGGCCATGTTTTAGACTTCAAACCTGCTACGCCAACTACCGCGAGTGAGTGACTGAAACATTTGCCACACAAAGCTTTATATGAGCAGGCAATCACACGCATTGCGGCAAAAGCTTCTAACCTACGATACCTCTCTCAATTTACTTACGGAAATTGATAAATTCCACAGCAATACATTGCAAATGTTTATAAATGGCAGTGATGATTGCCACGGATACCCCCAAAACCAAGGCGGCTTGTAGCCTCCTGCTAACCTTCTCATGCATTAATGTCAAATCTCATGCCTTCACAAAAAAACAAAGAAAAGAACCAAGCTTCAACTTCACTGCTGTCCAGCACCTCCTCCTACTTTCCATAGCTAACTGTAATCACATTAATGTTGTACTGTTGTAAAGTACTGTTGTCGCACATTGACATTTCCCCTTTCATTTTTGTGGTTGTATATTACTCAAGCACTATTATCACTGTATTTCTTATCATCATGTGTGACACATAGCAAGACATTGTATTAACCACACGATGCATTCCTCCAGTACAGCTCCTTGTACTGGCACCATTGGCCTCTTGTACTAATTTCATTTGAAAACATTGCTTGAGATGTTTTAGCCTTGTCCCATATGCGTGCTTCGGTAGGCGCGGAAAATATGTTTCCATTTCGAAGCGAACTTTGCTGGAAAACTTCATTCGAAGTTTGGCATTACTTCGTACGAAGTTCGGGGCTATTTCGCTTGAAGTTCGGCGTTACTTCGTTCGAAGTTCGACATTACTTCGTACGAAGTTCGGCGTTACTTTGTACAAATGAGTAAACATCGCAGCGTTAATCAAAAAAATAATTCACACCTGGAAGTGCAACGTCTCCACGATTTTGGGGAGAAAAGTGAAGGAAGATTGAGTATGTCCACTCAACATCAGAAACAATCCTCTGCGGTTTGTACTCGCTGAATGAAGCTGTAACTCGCGATAGATAGCCGCCTGTCCACTTAAACTGAAGCAAGATCGATATGCACGATAACAGTTTACGCTCTTGGTGCGATGGTGTTAAATTCCTGACAATTCTTGGCCCAACTTCGAACTTCGAGTCCACTTTGTACGAACTTTGGCCCAACTTCAAACGAACTTCATCTCAACTTCGAACGAACTTTGAGCCAACTTCAAACAAACTTCACCTCAACTTCAAATGAACTATCGCTCAACTTCGAACGAACTTCGCATGGAAACATCATTTCCGCGGCTACCGTATGTGATTAGCAGAAATGGGGTGGGATCACCTATAGATCATGTAATGTAGCATGAACAATCAAAATCAGGAAGTTTCAGCCACGTAGTAGGCCTTCATCAGCTGAAAAACTGATTCAGCAGAGAATGTGGGGTTATAGCGTGTCAAATGTTAACACATCAGGATAATGGAATTGATGAGACAATAGTAAGTCAATCTTTAAGGCAATAGTAAGTCATTCAAGTAAGTCATTCAGTAGTGTGTTCCAGACAGTTGAGATGTGGAGGCTGCAGTCCCAGTTCATAGCGTGGTGTTCACTTCTAGTTTGGATTACTTCTAGGGTTCTTCTGTTATCCTGTAAAGAATTAATCTAATTAACCCTCGGCACGCATGCGCCGCAGGGTTACAGTAGTTGTGTGTGTGTGTGTGTGTGTGTGTGTGTGTGTGTGTGTGTGTGTGTGTCCAATTCGATTTTTTTTAAACAGTAACGAATTGGCCAGGAAGACCTACGGATCACCTCAACGCTGCAGTCGCTTGATTTAAAACGTTTTTTTTTTTTTTTTTTTTCGTAAAACAGCCTCCTCGCGGAGATACAGAATTCAAGTGGCAGCCATATTGGCGCATCAGATGGCAATTTTGCTTGCTCTCGCAGGCGCCTGAGTGTATATCAATTCACGTGACGTTGCTCTCAACTACATGGTGTTTTTGTTACAGGCTTTGCCAACTTGTTTGGCGCAACGCTATATAGCTCGCGTGCGTATCTTCATCACTGGACGTTGACCTCGACTATGTGCATTCGTTCGCCTGAAAGTAGGTATGATCCTATATAACTTCTAAATAACACAAGACTGGGATTCGACACTTTCTATAATATAGCTGTAGCTTCGTGCGCCGATGGTTTAGCACTTTAATGCCTAGTTACTAAGAGGTGCTTGAAGACAAGAATGGCAGAGTACAAGTATGCAGTTCACAGAGATAGAATAGAACAGCGTCACAGTATATATGCACGAACTGCAACACCACATCAATTGGGAAACGGCCAGGGTATGAATGTCAGCTCGGGGTTATTGGAACAGAAAAAAAAAACTAAAAGCAATCCAAACTGCTGTAGTAACAAGTATAATCAGTGAAATGAAGTGCATGGACTGCATGCTGTAAGATGTTGTGCAGCATGCGGATGTGCTTGTCTACTGTGCAGTTAAAGCCCTTCGTGTGTCATAACATGATGCTCTCCCCTGCCTACCAAGGTGTGTGCTATCAGTCGTGACCATGGTGCTGAGATATACCTTGATAAACAGGCCCGCAAGTGGGCTAATGAGTTGATAGCAGAAGAGCAGCAGATCTCAGATAAGAACAAGGCAGTTAAGGGACTCATATCGGTGTCTGTGGCATACACCAAGGTAGGCACATGTGTCTTATGTATTTACCTGTGTGTGCATGTGTGAGGTCATGTGTATGTGCATGACAGTGCATTGGGTTGCAGAAGCTCAAAGACTAAGTGCCTCTACTCTCTCCCTCTCCCTCTCCATCTCCCTCCCTCTCTCTCTCTCTCTCTCTCTCTCTCTCTCTCTCTCTCTCTCTCTCTCTCTCTCTCTCTCTCTCTCTCCTCTCCCTCTCCCTCTCCCTCTCCCTCTCCCTCTCCCTCTCCCTCTCTCTCTCTCTCTGTGTGTGTGCGTAGAACCCTGACTTTGGTACACCTGAGGCCACAACTGAGGCTGCTGTGAAGATTGGAGAATTGCAGGATGAGATTCGACATGCTGAGGTGACCAGGACCATGATTGAAGCGAAAATGGACCTCCTGAGGCAGGCAGGAAGTAAGCAGGGGGGAGGGGGAGGCATGGATTGACAGCAGTGCACAGCAGACATGTGTACATATGTAGATATCAGATAGTACTGAGCTTTGAGAGTGTAAACTGTGTACTGATCACAGTCCCATTGTTGTGAAGTTGTCAAGGCTATAGTGGTAGGCTTGTACATACGTAGCTATGTTTAGACCAGAAACATGACATAATGCTGTGATCTAACTAAGCGTGTGTTTGGGCCTCGTGCGTATTTGCCTTGACTTGCCTGTAATTGAACTTGCATGAGGCTCAAGTTAACTGTAACGATCACAAATGCCACATGGTGTCAGAAGTGAAATTGTAAGAATTGCCAAAGCGGATAAAGCTACACTTTCTAATTAGCGCAGAGATGGAAATCACTTGACACCAACTACACGGTCGATGACAACGTACCATATTGCCCCTCCAGAGATGTTTAACTTCAGTCAGCCCGAGGAGTGGCCGAAATGGAGCTGCCGATTTGAAAGATTTTTGCAGGCATCGGTTCTAATGGAAACGGACGAGACAGCCAGATCAACACTCTCATTTACTTGATGGGTAACAAAACTGACATGCTTTTTCCTTCAAGTTAATGGAGGCGCAAAAGGGGACATGCAGTGCTAGAAGTTTGAAGCATACGTCATGAAGAGGCACAACCCCATCTTTGAGCAGTTTAACCTACACAAGCAGGAAGTGGGTGAGTCTGTCGATTATTTTATTATGGCGCTTTACTGCTTAGAGGAATGCTGTGACTACAGGGAGCTACACGTTGAAATGATGAGAGATGGGTTGGTTGTTGGTCTAAGTGATGCTAGTCTGTCCGAGAGGCTCAAAATGGACCCAGACCTCACCCTAGAGAAAGTAATCTTGGGAGCTCACCAGAATGAGGCTGTCAAGAAACAGCAGACAGTAGTCAGGGGTACAGAGAATCTGGCCACAAGCATTGACAACATTCAGTAACATAGACACACCCACATCACCAGAGACAGAGGTGAGCTCCTGTTCTACAGTCTTGTACTTGATGCGGGAAATCACCCTCCCATGGCTGTCAACAGTGCCCAGCACGAGAAGCCACATGCTGCAACTGTGGCAGTTTGCTGATCAGCCAAGCCTATTTGGCTGATTACAACTGCCCAAGATGGCACATTCATCACCACTATACATGGACAGAAGCGCAGGAGCTGGGTGGTGATCATCTCTTTCAATGATTCACCTCCAGTTGAATTCAATATTGATATTGGGTCTGATGTCAGTGTCATTTTCGATACCACCAACAGGAAACTTGTCAGAATGGCGTCTGTACAACCAGCAGCCAAATACCTTACAGGTCGTAACTGCACACAGACTTGGAGTGATCCTGATGCAGAAGCAGCCCAATGCAAGCTGGAGACCTGTGGTGTATCCTTCGCAATTACTCACTCCAACAGAGCAGCGTTACGCCCACATCGAGAAGAAGGCATTAGCTCGCACGTGGGCTTGCGAACAGTTTGAAGGGTGCACATGAACAGGACCATAAACCATTGCTTCCAATCCTGAGGTCCAAGAGTCTGGGCATACTCTTGCATGTTTGCCTGGGTACAATGCTTTCAAACTTGCTCTCGTGGGCTTGCAACTGGTGAGAAGGGTACCTCCTTGGCAAGCCATTCCACTTCAACATGGACCACAAACCGTTGGTCCTGATCGTGAGCTCCAAGAGTCTGGACACACTACCTGTCTGGGTACAATGCTTTCAAATGTCTCTGATGAGATAGCAGTTTTGATTTCTCATGTGCCTGGGAAGGACCTTTACATTCTAGGCTTGTCATGGGCACCCACATCTCCATCAACACCAGCTGATGACCAATTTTGCCTTCATGTGACTGTGTCCATTTTCACATTCAACTTTATTCAAATCACAGAAGAGCGTCTCTTGCAATTCTCCAGATTGTAGGAACATGAGATGTGCCACCAACAGCTTTGCCTAAATGGGTGGCCAGAGAGATGTAAGACAAGGGTTCAGCTGAAGTTGTACCATCAGGTGTCCTCTGAGATTGCAATACAGAATGGACTTTTGAGCGTAACAACTAAATCATCATCCCAACCCAGCCTCATCAAGAAATTCTGGAGTCAATAGTAGAATGATTGCTTTGAATGATCAAGCATGCCAAAGAATTACTTCTTGCTTCAATGCAATGTTTTGCCCATCATAGGCTTCATTAGGCATACAGTCCGGTTCATAGTGATGTATATCTAGTTAAGTAGTATTGTATTGGTTGGAAACCTAGCTATAGCCACAAGTTATATGAGATACAGCGCCAAGTTCAAGATGGATAGTTGTTATGAACATTGTTGCAAAGGTTCTAATCTGCAATGGTTAGAAAAACTACACTGGCCAAATGGCTGATTGAGAGAGATCCAGATGGTTTGGCCCGATTTGAGGCCTTCTTCAATTGATTTGACACATACAAAGCTGAAATGGTGGCGGACTTTAGGGGCACATGGAAGCGCGGGAATGAATGTGTAACTAAGGAACAGTGTCAGCAATAAGCGTGTTAGGCGAATAATAATGAAACTAAGGTGGGATTAAGTGTGTCTTGAGTTGGTTCTTGTTACGATAAATAAAGACATGCAGTGTGGAAAGTAAGGTCTAAGGTGTAATAAACAGTGTCATGTAGGGAGTTAGTTTTAGTATGTGGACTTTAGAGCAAGTCCCACAGGGGATCCTTTATACACTGCACCAGCTCTCTCTTCCACAGGGTTGGGTCCTTCAATTTTGCTAGTGCCTGTCGTAGAGCGTGGTGAGGCTTGAAGCAAATTGTTTTAGGTTGTCAATGCTTTTTGGTGTAGTTATACATTGTGTGCATGCATTTGACTCCTCTCTTGCAGTTGATGTTGAAAAGTGGATCAGTAAGGCACGAGAAAGTAACAAGCCCAAACCATTTCTGGATGTTCGTAAGTCTGTATGTAGTGGATTAATCTGTCTGTGAGTGTGTTGACTCGCCTCAATGCCCCTTATCACTTCTAACCCTCGCTTATCATCCTCACTTCCCTTCCTTCCCTCTCCCTCAATGGCCTCCACTCCTACCATCTTTGGCAGCTACAAAATCGATTAGTGCCTCACAAGGATCCCTGGACAACCTGATGGACATAGACAGAACAGATGCCTGCTCCAACCATGACCCATTTGAGTCATTTGACAACCTCAGCATCTCTTCCACAGGGAGCTCACAGAGCATAGCCATGCCAAAATGGTGCACAGCTGTGTACAGCTACACAGTAAGGGGCAAGACACGTGCTCCATGTACACACATGGGGCAAACACTTCTATTATTGACACAGTTGTGAGGGAGCCTTTGGGAAGTGATAGTGAACGTCTTTAGGACAGCGACTTTAGTAAGTTATCATTGGATCCAGGTGGTGCAATTACTGAATAGTTGAATATTCATTCGGTATCAACGAAATATATGATAATCAAAAAAAAAAATTTTTTTTGTCAGCTTGTGACGTCATAAAACGGTTCCCAAACTTGATTAACCAACAATTATTTACCAACCAGATCCTTCTACAGTAATGGATCCAACTACATTCATATAAGGTGTGACAACATGACCATCACCTTACTTAAGTGAAATCCGCGTCAAATAACATCATGATGTCATCGACACTATATAGACCTACAAGCATCCAGTTTGCTCATCTTGCACCGTCATTCTTATCAGCTTGTACAACTATTCCTTTGATCTGATTTTTTTTCCCTTGACCTTTTCCTTTGATCGGATAGGTGCAAACCACAAAAAAGCACATGAACACAAACAGAACTACTATTCGAATATTCGTTCGCTAGAAGCAACGAATAGTCTACATTTATTTATGATATTTGTTTGACCCTTAGTGCAGAAGCTCCTGTTTTACTAGGTGCACCCACATATGTGAGTGTGTATATTAGTGGACTGTATGTGCTTGTGTGTGTATGGGGTGCGATGTAAATTTGATGCATGCATGCGTACGTATGGAGTATGTGCACGCATATTGAATGGTGTCAATTGTGTGCCCATCATGCGTGTATACTTGAGTGTGTGTGTGTGCGTGCATGCATGTTCAGAAGTCAAAAATTGTACTGATGTCTCAGACTACACTAGCCTTGAGTTTGACAGATGGCAGGTGTGGTTGAATTAGATGTTTGAACCCAGACTAGGGTCATCATCAGCATTGAATGGTTGCAAAACCAACATGTTTGCATCCACTTGGTTTAGGCGGGGGGAAAGGCAGCACAAAAAATTGAAGGAAATGAGTCAAAGTATTGAGATAACATTGTTTTTCTTTTTGAGCACTACTAAATTTCACCCCATTTTTAAAGAATATTTTTAATGTAACTAGTTATTCTCACTGTTCTACCCACCTTGCATACCTCTAGTGCTTTGGATTATGGGTCCCAGACATTCACGGAGTTGTGCGAGGTATCTGAATATCCAGGAAATCAGCGCCAATGGCTTCCATCTCATACAGCGGAATGCCTAGTTTGCCTTCCCAGTGTATAAACATACTCCAATCCCGCCTTTTTGCTATGAACCTGTATGTATCACAAACCAGCTACATCTTCCAAAACAGTGGAAACGGGCTTTAGGTCTTCATGCCTAAAGTGCTAAACCCTCGGCGCAAGAAGCTATAGCTATATTATAGAAAGTTTCAGTATCCCAATCTTATGTCATTTAGAAGTTATATCGGACCATCCTTCCTTCAAGCGATTGCACATGGTTGAGTTCAACGTCCAGTGATGAAGATACGCACGTGCGCTATATAGCGTTGCGCCAAACATGATGGCAAAGCCCATAGTAAAAACACCACATGGTCGAGAGCAATGTCACGTAAATGGATATATGCTCGGCGCCTGCACAAGGAAGCAAAATGGCCGACCGGTGTGGCTGCCACTCGAATTCTATATCTTCACGAAGAGGCTGTTTTACGAAAAAAACAGGTATTAATCGAACGATTGCAGCGCTGAAGCAATCTGTAGGTCTTCTTGGCCGATTCATTACTGTTTGGAAAAATCGAACTGGACACACACACACACACACACACACACACACACATTAAATACTGTAACCCTGTGGCGCATGCATACCGAGGGTTAATTAAGTGATTGCTACAGGGTGCAATTGGCCAAAGTTAGTATCCTGTTCCTTAGCATTGTATGACTTCTGGTGTTACCTTCTCCAAGTGACCAATATGTTTTTCACAATTCTCAACACTCAGTTTGATGTGGGCTTCACTTCTCTTCTGATGTATTCTTTGAGTTCGTGCCACAGATTCATTCCAATCCACAGACTCGGGAAGGGTGATCCACCACTCGATTCCCTCTTCTTCATTGAACTTGCGAGCCAGCTATGAACAATGCTATGTTTCATTGACATGTACTAAGCGATGGCCATCAGGAAACATTTCTTTGATAAATGCCAATTCTTGTGCGTAACTTGGTGTGACCGAATCCATGTGAGCCACTTGGCGTGACCGAATCCATGTGAGCCAGAAAAATGGGCTGGAGACTTGTTGACGAACATACACTTAACTGTCCTGGTTTTGAAAGCTTAAGGTTTCTGGACATCTGAATGAGATGAGCAAGGGACATGATGGGTCACTAACCCAACTGTACCATGTCGTGCTATTGGCATAGCATTAGCCAAGGAACCGGGGATCACTACAATGAGGTTCCACAACACAATCCCCCTCTCCCCCACACACAGCTGTACTACAACAGCCACAATCAGCTACCTACATTGCCCCATTTTAGGATGAGTTGGAAGTATCAGAGTAACTATCCTAGGCTCTGGGCTACAGGATTCCGCACATAGCTGTGCACTCATCGCCCTTCTACACACACATCACTGTACACACACACAGCACAGAGATGCAGCACATGCATGCACGCAAGTGTAAACATCAATATGTGTATATTTAAGTACCTACAGGGCAGAAACGTGTACACAACCACCATCTGAAAACACACTCAGCACAGACAACACAGAAACCTCTGGTACTGCAGAATGAAGGTTATTCGTTTATGTGAACTGTGTCAGCAAGTTCATGGTCACTCCTGGTACATTCTTGTCAGCAGCAGCATGCAAAGACCTTCGCCTTGGCAGCCATTATACACTACTGTAGGGCAAAACTGGCAAGCGATGGCTACCTATCTATCAGAATATTTTATACCCTGTTCGGAAGAAGAGGAGAGGCTGCCCATGGGTCGTATTCTCCTTCAATAGAACCCTTTCGCAAGTTCGGCGCTAATATGAATAGTACAGTGCGCAGTACGTCTCCAACACTACATCAATATAAATGTAAAACAGATTTACCACCTTATTGCATAAAGTAGTTATCAGATTCCGTATCTACAAACTTAAACGACTAATTAAGAAATTGTGCTTATTGCTTGAGCCCATGATCCACTGGACCATGTAAACGTAATTTGATTGTCCAGTCGTAATTATTTTACTACCTTGTATCAGTATCAATGCATAATGCATCATGTCTTATCCAATAAGGATTTGTATATGGACTTTGGATGCAGTTTACATTATGATAAAGGCCTAATTAATAATTTTGCCTAATTAAAATTCTAGAAATATCCCAAAATAATATGCCAAGCTCTACCAGGGTGACCTAAATGCCTGATCGTTAATGCTTTACATTTTTTATTGCATGGCTTCACCCTGGTATTTTGTAACTTGTTCTGTGTCAGTGAGTATTGTGCAAGCCTGTAAGTACTAGTTACTACACGCCATTGGAGGTGTGTAGTAACTAGTTTATCACAAGAATATGTGCCCTAAAAAGCGAGGGCTTTTTGAATTCAGTTGCATGTTGCAAGAGGGAAGGAAGGAATGGCAAAAAGAAAGCAGCTTTCAACGAACGATTTACCCCCAAAGTCTAAGGGTCGCTTCAATTTTGATTTAGACGGTGCTCCGACAGGAAAAAGTTTGTGCTACAGCCGCCTCTCGCTGCTCAGTCATACCAGGGTTCAGCAGCTGTACATTTCAATTCGCTTCACTACCAGCCGTGTCCCAAACGACAGATGCAACAGTTCCTTACCACGACGATCTTACTGGCATCGACCCGGCAGAGCTTTTCGACTTCTAGCTGACTTTGTTACTATTTTTAAGAACACAGCGTTGTGTTTGCTTGCCAGCAGCTTTAATTGTATTCATTACAAGCCACATATGGAAGGTGGCGTGAGAAAAATGGCCCACCTTAAAGCCATATATGGAGGTGTTGGGGCGCTTAGGTGGTTATTGCCATATGGTAATTTTGTTACCAGCTGTGCGGCTTTCTTTGATGTATGACGTCATCATGTGATAACCTCCGATATGCTTCTTGAAGACATACGATGATAGATTGTGGCCAATGTACGATGGTAAATCATCACGCCTGCATGCCAGCTGAGATCAGAAGCATTGCATCAGCAGTAGGAATATGTTACTCCAGTGTAGTGTCTTCTTCAAAAACCTTGAGTCATTCTATAGGAAATTCTACTTGCTTGAAAATGGTTTTGCCTGAAGCCTGATGTTGTGGTCTGTGGTAAAGTACAGGGTCATGAAACTAAAAAGGAGACATTTTCGGAGATGGTGTGAGGAATGTGGCAAACAGGAGACCGTCTTTCATGACTGCCACTGTGTGAGGGTCTTTCTTATTTGTAACTTCTGATTCGTGCTGCGTAACGTTTCCTACCGAAGCTGACCAGACTCGTTTGTACATGTGATAGCCATGAGCGCGGCTATAGCGTACCTATATAGATAAATTGTATATGTTACAACTTCTGATGGCATCAGTGTTTCTTCAAAGCAACAGTAGCTAGATAGATCACTCAGTACATGCACATCAGCTGATGTGTGATTTCTACAATGGTAACACACACGGTTTGCCAAATCTTCAGGCAAAATTGGACTTAGTGGAAGTAAAATCACAAAAAGCCTGTGTAACTAGCTGACTTCAGATCTCAGACTAGGTGGCAATGGACCATAATCAAACTTAGGCCCCATGCTCTACCACAGAGCTTCCACATATGGGATGTGTTTGTGTAGCACCGATATGACTTCCACGATGCCCACATTGGTACCTTTTTACTTTAACTTTGTTTTTACTTTACTTGTTCATTTCTTGCACACAAATTGATCGGTTTTGCCAAGTAGCACTTCTGAAATACCGCTGTGGTGGCTGCTAACACTATACATACATAATGCGAGTTAACATTGAGGTTCTACATCTGATGTGCTAAGTCGACACCTATGCATTTTTATGGACCCAAATTCCTGTGAATGGGTGAATATATCTTGAGCAAACACTGAGCAGATTTAGAACAACTGATTACCTAGGGTTTCGGCTATGCCAGCCTTTGTCAATCATGGAGTTTCAGCCATGCAAGTTATGTATATTTGTGAGTATGGTGTGCTGCTGTCCGTGTGACTGTGTGTGTGAATGTGAAGTGTGAAATAATCTTAGAAAGTTCTATGTTTATGACAGTGTTTAGTTACATTAGTAATACAGCTCCTCCATTTTGTGTCACTGGCTGATACTATGCTCTGTTGTTGATGCAACTGTTAACCTGAAACATCCTACCAATTGGCTGAAGTGATGCAACATGCAGTATGGAGATACAGCTCCCAGAGATTCTTATAAAATAATGGTCATTTAGGTTGAAGCCTTATACCCATCAGCTAAGGCTAGCATGCCTCTTCTGGCTGTCAGATTCTTGCCCATTCCAAGTCTGGTCTTGATTCCACATGTGTAATGTGTCCTATTTCAGAGTCACTTGCATCCGCTCCACTCTTGATGTCATTCTCCTTGCTTTCCCAAGAGAAGGGAGGGGTCCTAGTAAAGCTACCTTTTTATCTTACTTTTACTCACATCTGTTCACATCTGCAATTTTTATTTGACACACATACACATACAGACTTTGTTTTGTGCTCTCCATGCATGTCAGTGAGTGGTTAGCCTCATTCCATGCATGCGAGCCTCATGCCTGACATACCTAGGGAGAATGGTTGCTAAACGCTATAGCCATACAAATGGTCATCTAGATGCCAGCTAGATAGGATGCTGTTTCTACTAGTGCCCATGAGCATCATCTTGTGTGACTCTCAGCCAGCATAAATAACCTTGTGGGTAATAGTGCTAGGATGGTGTTGACAGTGGATAGGCATATTGTTTGAGTGATGAACTGGTATGCGTCACCACCGAAGAGCTCCTCACAAGCCTTGTGCATGGAGAAATCCATCATCAGTTAGTTAAGAAACATGTCACTTGCTTGAACTACGTAAGTTTTCTGTATTCTCCATTGACTTTGTGCCTGTACTCCATCACCTTGATGATGTCACTGCACATCACACAGGTACACACCACTCTCCTTTTCTCTTTTACTTCTACTCAAAATTGTAACTACATCGTAAATTATTCTACATTTCTTCTCCCTTCCTTTTTCTTTTTCTGACTTACCATATTTTTTCAGACATATTGCCAGATTTACTGACGCGCTAATCACAGAATGAGCAGTGTGTGTTCTCAACCAAGTAGTACTTTAATCGCTCTAATAACTAAAAGAGCAGAATGTTTTTATTGAACTGTAGTTTAGCCTCGCTCATGCCAATAGTCATTTGGATATTTGCTTGAATTGATTCTGTTGACTATTTCCTTCAACAGGCTCGCTACAGTGATGAACTAACCATCACAGAGGGAGAGATTCTTGATGTCATTGATTGGGATGATGGAGAGGGATGGACAAAGGTGAATGCAAGAAGTGACGCACTGCATGGCATAGATTAAGATTACCGACGTTCACTGTAGGAGGTGTACTGTCTGTAGAGTTTACTGTGCATATCCTGCAGGGTCACAACACATTTGGCCAGGAGGGCTACTTCCCCCAGAGTTACGTGCTGCCTTGCAGCCGACCAACTTCCCCTCAGATGAATGGTTTTACATCACATGCACACGAACAAACAGATAGTCCTGAACTGCATCAAAGTGAGCATGTTTTGCTCACCACCATATTCAGTCATTAGGTGACTTGTGTATCTTTGTGTCATTGAGATGTGCATGCTTTGCTGTTTCTCCTGCTCACACATTAAGGCTCTATTGAGCTAACAAGACTCAGAGCTCTGTTTGACTATGAGGCTGCCAGTGAGGAAGAGCTCTCCTTCCCTGAGGGAGCCATCATTGAGCTTGTGCGAACAGATGACAATGATGTGGATGATGGCTGGTGGGAAGGGAGGTACCAAGGGAAGGTTGGGGTATTCCCCAGCATTGTGGTGGAGGTGCTTGACAGGGACCACATAGACAGCCAAGATGTGAGTGATTGGTGGGTTATCAGAGGTCTACGTGTCATCCACATAGAAAGTGTGCGGTATAACACAGGAATTCAAGTAGCATATCTATTATCAGACACAATGTATTATCAGACACTCGATCTTCGCAACTGCCAAACGAATCAGCTCTATTCCAGCACAAATGTCTAGTATGGACAATGCTAAGACATATTATAGCAGAACAAGAAGAATCCGCTTCTGCCTTCCCTGGCGAGAGGGATTAAACTGAGTACTTTGATAATATCTATTATTGGCCAAAAATATTTATTAACAGACATGGCCGCCTACTCCGGCTATGAGAATCGAATATAGCCATGACTGCTGTATTAAAGAGGGGCACCATTCCTCATCACACTCACTAAGAATAGCAGCCTGGAGTCCAAAGATTGAGGTACTGGAGTTTTTTTAATAGCACCACATCGACTGAGCTATTATTAGTCACCATTTTTGGGATTTCCACGTGAGTATTGCAATAACTTGAGCAGTTGAGCAGTTGAGCAATTGAGCAGCAGAAACAACAGGAACAACACAAGTTGTTTTTAGAACCTCTTTAACATTGGTGGGCTATTTTTCCTTCTGGGCAAGCTTATTTATACTAGTGTAAGTACAAACTGTGGACAGGATGTAGTCTGCACCTCTAGGAAGGCCACACACTAGCCCAGAAAGCTATTCCTGTGTCCATGTTGTTGTAAAAGCACAGAAGGCTAATAGAATTATCTCTGCTGTTCAACACCACTATTTAGCAGTTTAAAATACAAGACTGGTCATCTAGCTATGGTAATAATTTGGCTGGAAATGCGGAAAATAGTGCCGATAATTGATCTATCAATGTGGTACTATTAAAGGAACTCCTACCAAATATCTTAAGCCCAAGCTGCAATAGTTGGTGAGTGTGGTAAGAAATGGTTCCCCTCTTAAATACAGCAGTTTTGGCTTTGTTCGTTTCTCGTAATCGGAATAGGAGTCTGTGTCCGTTAACCCTTTACGCGCCAATGACATATGACAAATGTTTTTGGTATGACAGCCCTGAACAGTGCTTCCATTGCTACCACTGTTGAATCCAGCAGAGACCACCAAAAGTGTGACAAGGTGCTTACTTATTCAGACGGAGCAAAGATCCTGCACAGCAACAAATGGCCAATAACGTAGTCTATACCATCCTGAATAGCACTGTCGAAGAGGTAAATCGGCGTCTTGGCCGTTCGAACATATGAAATGGTAAAACAGTACCTAAACTGAATAAAACAAATTTCTTTCGTTCTCCGCTATATTATATTGCCATTTATGGGAATGCGCATAATATTAAGTTCACGCATAATAGGTTAATAGATTTTTGGCGCATAATGGATAATTTGAAATTGTGAGGTTTAAGCCGTAATGATGGGGAAGGCAAAAGCAGATGGCATGGCACTTTCAGAGCAGGTTTGTTGTGAGTCACGTGTGTTTCAATGTTGAAGTGTTTGATTGAGAAATGTAAGAATATTATCATGTAGGAGATTTCTTTGACAACACAACAGTAATATGTTTAATATAGGCATTGGACAGAAAAGAACGTAAGAACATTATCATGGAGGACCATTTTGGGAACACAACAGTAATATGATTGAAATGTGTACGCATTCAATCAGAATACACATGTAAAAGCAGTCTTGGTTAGTAAGCATTTTCTACGTTAATTTAATCTTACTTGCAATATTACACATAGCAATGGAGTGGCTTAACTCCATTCCATTTTTGTAGTTCCTACAAGGCCAACAATGTGGGCTGGAGCAATGCTGTAGTTTGGAATTTGTAGTTTGGAATTTATAGTTTGGATTTTATATATTGTTTTCATTTTGCACAATTAACGCCCATCGTATGGCTTCATGGTATATATATATGATTTAGAAAGAATCGGAGCTTCATCACAGCATAGGGAGCCTGATAGATGGGGCTCACCCAGGTCCAAAAACCGATAGAGATTATCTTTCAAAATCATAAACACACAACAATTATTACCTTGTGTTTATGTCTTGAAACGCAAAATACAATCAATGTGGCTAGGCAGTATAACATGTGCATGACTAGCCATATTGTTTAGTTCAACTCCAAATGAGGAGGGACAGTCTGTCTGTGTCTGTGTACCCATGCTGTATGGGCATATGTTGTTGCATTGCTCTGACATGTTGTCGTGTCCTAACTTGCGACTGAAGTAGTTCGAGTTGGGCCGGCAGCCCCACAAGTTTTTTAACTTGAAATAGTTGTATCTTATTGTTATCTCTTTCGAATAGTGCATGGTGTCAATGTCCTGTGTTAATATTTGCTTTGTAGCAAGAGCAACTTCAAGAATATTGCACAAAGAGTATGAAACATACCACAATGTGTTTACTCATCAGTACCAAAAGCCCGAAGTGGTATACTAGTGCTGCTGATTCTATCATTCAAAATCATTTCTTCTTGACTCGCAGCTGATCACAGCATTTTTATTTATAGCAATACCATATTGCACGAAAATTTAGCGAGAACTTGAATTTAGCGATTTGGCTCACCAAATTTTATTCCCTATCAAATTTTCTGCCTTTTTACATACACTGTCCTGCATTGTGCACGAACCTGAAGAACTAACCTGAGGACAAGTGTAAAAGTGGCAAAATGTGTACATCTATACGGGGGCAAGCGGGGTTGTGCACGTACTGGAAGAATTTGCAACGGTTGCATCCCACTGCGTATGGGTCCTCTGCATTGGCCATCTCCATTTCGCAGCTGATGTGTTTGAGGATCTGTGTTTCATGCTAGTGGGCATCCGAAATGCACCATAAGCCCAACATGTGCGACTGCCGTTATCCATCAACCTTTGTAAATGTAAATGCTTCCGTCGTCCAATTAAGGGAGTGATTGCATCATAGTTTTGGGCAATGTGCCGAATACAAAGCTCGCCAAATGCTAAAACTGGGGCATTTGCCCAATATGTTGCCCGCAAAATTTTTCACCTATACGGTAGTTAAATTAAGTTAAGCTGTAAATTATTATATACCAGCCTATCATCTACTTTGATCACCACCTGTCTCTCTGTAATCTCTATGTCTGCAGGTCCACTGTGACTCTGCTGCCTCATCTACTACTGGCTCAGCTTCACTTCCACTGCGAAGCCTCCCACCCCCTCCTCCCCCAGAGTGTGGTGATCTGGATCATACACTCACCAAAGACCGATCAGAAGCATACATTGTATCTGGAGAGTCATCATTCCAGCATAGCCTTGTATTTGACTCTTTTGATGAAGATGACTTGGATGGGCTGGTTTAATTTATTATTTGCCGTGCACTAGCTATACTAATGTATGATGCTTCTCAATCACTGTAACTACTTCCACTGCACCAGCTTTGCTCTAGCTGACTATTTCCCTTTTGAAGCAGACTGATTCATTATTGATGTCGGCAGTGTGGGTTTGCAGTCAAGTAAAAGCCCCCAGCTATGGCTTTTCGGGCCAGCTGGGCATTACATGTGACTTCTCATATCTGAAAGTGTGTGAAAGCAGTAGTGCACACTACACAGAGAATTCTATACTTCTCAGCGTTCGTGAGCTACATCGTTGATGGTCTAGAAGAATTGCATGAAGAATTACGGAAATGCCATGAACATTTCTATGCATGCACTGGTGCATTTTTGCGTGAAAGAATGCGTATCATTGTCTTGACAATGAACTGATTTAATTACAGAAGTGCACGACGTTCGATCCACTGTAGGCATGTTTTAAATTCTTGTATTTTAGAGGTCAGCACGATGCAGTCTATATTATATAACAATTTCCCAGCTTCTTCGTACGCCACTTATAATTATCAATGAGAAGCTAGCCATTTGTATTTGCAATGTCGTCATTTCTTACAAATGGCCACCTATATGTATATCCGAAGACATCAAGACATCAGAGTGCACTTTTTGATACAGACCATGAGCTCAGATGCCAGTTGACGTTCTCGATGCTCAGGTCCGCCATCACCTGCATCAGGGGATCACGTTCTGCAATGAATAGGCCTGCATGGCAGATCATTTGAAATTAATGCACCAATCCCACTTTTTTACTATTTCATATGTAAAGGACAATGCGCATGTGTGCCTATTGTTGTTTTAGACTAATAACAAAAACAACGGTCGCCGCGGTGTATGTTTCACCCAGGCAGCGCAGCAGGGATTGCAAAACCAGGACCACTTTCTCATGACATTCCAAGGCCATGCAGTAAAAGATCAATGCAAGTAGTAATAGCTACCAAGTACTAATACAGTGAAATCACATGCATGATAATTATATGTATAACCAAGAGTACATAAGAGACAAGAGTGTGCAATCGCTTATCCTCGCGTGTAACTACGTTTTTCTAAAATGACGTAGTAAAACGTCGCGCACGTGGGCATGGTAGGGCGTTACATCCGTCTTCTGACGCCATATTAAATCGGCCGCCGGATCTCAACGGAGCAGTGTCCTAACGCCTTTATTCTTCGTCCATTTGTGGACCACACAAATCTAACACAGTACGATAGTCTAGGTTTGGGTGCGTTCGTTCACTCGCAAGCAATTCTGAAAATATCAACTGACCGTAGTAATTACTTCGGACGGAAGTCAACTATCCTCGGACAGCCCGTCGAAGGTAATTTTGCGCTTGCATCGTATCCACTTAGGCATGTTCATGCCTGTCCTGCCTAAGGACGAACTTTCGGAGAAATTCTCATCTCAGCGACGGATCCGGAGCAGCGCCTGCTATAGAGATGTTGCATCGACGTCACAGCTGTCACGTGACATTCACTTCCGCATGGCAAAAAGGATACGTAAATATATTGACGCAGTACAAATAGACCCGTAAGTGATGCTGTCGTGAGGCCGCTTCACGTTATACGCCGTTGTGCGCTAACAGAGCGCAACGAAGGAGCACAAAACAGGCTCTGTGGAGGTCTGGGACCTCAACAGAGACACTAATCACGGGCATTGGGCCCAGATCAGTGGCTTAGGCTGTCAGTAGCTAGCCCACAGTGCCACGAGGGTGACATCAACTTTCGTAGTCCGTTGTTTGTCACCACTAGCTAGCTATTAAAACCACGCTCGGCACACATCCAGCTCAATAAATGCTTGGAGCTATTGGTAAACTGCACCATGTAGCTACAATTAATAGCACTCTAGTTCAGGCATATATTAGGTTCCATGCAGCTCTCTGTTCTCTTATCTCTCTTCCTGGACACTCGGTAGAGTACTGGAGGGAGGTATTCATGAGTCTCTGCTCTTGTGCTCGGGTATGGAGCATGTTTTGGGGGGAGCCACAGTCTGGAGCTGAGCCTGTATTATTACATAATTATGGGTTGGATGGAACACTAAAGTGGTTTCGCCAATCTTGACAATGGCCAGGCCCCACACTCACAGAGCAGGAGGCAACTGATGGGACCATTGGCAATGGGAGCTGCAGCACCAGCCTCATCTCTACCTGCATGAGCCCCTCAGTGCAGAAGGGCTTGGCCTACTTGCTCAGCTTGGTACATATGGATGCGCATGCACGCAGGCACATAGTAGTCTTCAAATGAATAAGTGAGACAATCAGGTGCACGCCAGTGTAGCCACGCATGTGTTTACTGCACGTATACCCGTAACCGTATGTTCCAAGAGAGGATCTTTCCTCAGATAAGACGGGTTTTACTCGGATTGGGCCTTCTTCTGAATAACTGTGCCTTAGTATTTATGATTCAGAGCGCAGGAATAGTCTGAGACCCGCGTTCGGGCTGCCACCGTCCGGAGATCGCCGTTTATTATCCTATTTCGCGTATACGAAAGCACTCTTTTTGCCATGCACGCGTCACGCACGTGACCACTCTGACGTCACACGCAACATCTCTATACCGAAAGTAGTAGGTAGATACATCATATTCGGACGCCGGTCCATCCCATATATAGCAGTTTGAATTTGCGACCTGTTTGCGACCAGTCTAGCAACTTGCTCAGCTGCGTTCATTCGCGTACCACAAGGCTTCTCTGCAAGGAACAACGCTCTCCCTCAAAGTATGCATGCACCAGCAGCCACACGCAAGTCAGATGACACGAACCACAGCACCCAGTAAACACCCAGTTGGCCTATATATTTTCATGTATTGCGTTATCATGCATTTTGCTATTTCCCCGCTGTTAATTTACTTTTAATATTGTCCCATCCAGACGGTAACCTATTACTTCACTGTGCAGGCCAATCCTGGGTTGTTTACATAAGAAGCCATATAGCAGCGATTCTTGTGGGTCGTGTCATGTGAATTGTGTGTGCATGCTAGTGCAGTGTGCATGCATTACTTTTGAGAGAGAGCGTTATTCCTTGCAGAGAAGCCTTGTAGTACGCGATTGAACGCAGCTGAGCAAATCGCTAGACTGGTCGCAAACAGGTTGCAAATTTAAACTGCTATATATATTCCATGCCGATTGTATTGTTGAACGAATTCCAGACCATTCTGCATTGGCATGAGATATAGTGTTGGCTGGTGAAGTTGGATGCTCTGGTGGTGAACCTGAAGACACTCCAGGGGAATGATTTGGTAATGAGTTCAGATGTGTGGTCCCAGATGACTACCTATGTGATAAGAAGAGGGATATTGAGAGCATTATGGACAATCTGTGTAGTTTTGAGGGTGACCAGGGTCATATGGATAGTTTGTATGATCAGTTGACCGGGTTGATGTTTAGTGGGCTGCACAAAGTTAAGTGTTCTTTGAGCACTTCCAAACAGAAGCGTAGGTGGTTTACTAAGGATTTGATGAATATGAGGAAGACATTCCATCAATCTGAACATGCGTGGCTGAGAACTAGAGATAAAGAGGAGAGAAAGTGAAAGAGAATGGATTATGTTGCTAGTCGAAGAACTTATGCCAAGGATGTTAGAAGTTCCAAACGGAATTTCGCCCTGTCTCAACAGTAAAAGTTAGAGAAGCTCTTATGTAACTCCATGAGGTTGTGGAGGAAAGTTAAGAAGCTGGGCATTGTTAATAGGAAAGTGTCAGATGGTTATCTTGGCAAAATTCTAGACAACAATAGTTTGACTCAATCTGGTGACGAGGCTGTGAATGTCTGGAGTGCACACTTCAGGGAAGTGTTGCAAGGGAGTAAGGAGCTACAGGTGGGTGAGTCCGGACTTAGTGTTTGCAGTGAGGCACCTCAGGGTGAGCATGGCAGTGATAATCCAGAGTTAGAAGGTGAAATTACTCGCGAGGAGGTGATGTGGGCGTTTAGTAAGGTAAAGAAGAGAAAGTTGCCTGGTAGAGATGGTGGAAGTGGAGATTTTGAGGGATGTGTGGGTGCATTTGTTTAATGTTCGTTGCACTTGTCGGAATCAATACGTCAGATCCTCACCCCCTTGGGCATCCGTATACCTGTTTCCACCCCCACGCTTGTACACTTGAAGGATTGTGTTGAGCCCGAACGCCGGGCAGGCATGGTCTACGAAATCCCCTGCAGATCCTGAACCAAGGTGTACATCAGCCAAACAGGTCACACCCTAGAGCACTGCCTCAAGGAACACAGGAGGGCACTTGTGTTCGGGGATGTGAACCTGTCAGGAGTAGCACAGCATGCGGTTGACGAAAGTCACAACATTGACTGGAGCAGTGCCACAGTGATAGACGGACCCCTAATTTCCACCAAAGGTGCATGTGCACTGGAGCATGGCATGTCTGATCCCAGGACAGCCTTAGGAATAGAGATTCGGGCCCCTTGCCCCAGGGGTACAACCCTCTGATCCGCCATCAGAATCCCACTAAATGACTAGCACTGAGTTAGAGTTTTCCATTTTTCTACTTTATCTCACTATAGGATTGTTATTTGTTTTACTAGGACTGTTATTCATTCCACAACCCACCAGATCTCACTCCCCCCCTCCCCCCCTCATGACACCCCTGCCTTTTGTCCCACCTGGTCACCTTTCCTGCCCTACCCGTGCATACAAATTGGCCTGCCTTGTTTTGTAACCATCACTCACTGATGAAGATGCCTGGATTGGGGTCGAAACATCTGTTTTTGGACCTCTATCTGTCCCCCAGAAATGATTGGCTGGAGTTGTTTCCAGAGAGATTGTGCAAATCAAAGTTATGTTGGAAACTTGTGCAAAGAGGTTGATTGAGGGTGAATGGACATGTGAGCTTAGCACCTAACCTCATGTGAGCTTAGCACCAAACCTAAGTTGGCAACTTTGCGGCTACTAAAAGAAAAGGTAGTGAATCATGATGGTTGGATGTAGCTAGTAAGACTCTGAGATGGAGGATGATGATGTTGACAGGTGGGACAGCCCCCCTTGTGATTGAGAATGAACAATGGCGAGGGCTGCCGAAGAAGAGAGAAGGTGTCAATCGGGGAAGATTGAGGATGTGCCCCATTGGTTGTTGGGGTGTAATGCGTGGGGCACAAAACGACAAACTCTCCTGCAGTGCATGAGGCAAATAATCAATGATTTTGATAGTCTCGGAAATGATGACAAGCTGATATGCATATTGGACAAGGGATGCAAGCACACGTCAGTATTGAAAGCCATTATGATGATGTGGACTGCTCGATTCTAGTGGCTAATGCCCCCTTCCAAGGACCTGGCTTGACTGATTGTCGCTGAACTGACTGATTGACTACTGATTATGTACATACTATGTTGACTTTGTTGTTCCTTTTTTGCCTCACGGGGCAGTTTGGCCCTAGTGCCTGAGGGCATGTGGCATAATAATAATAATAATGACCAATCTATAGATAGATGTCTTCTGTCTGAAGTAATATATATATTACTTCGGTCAGTTGATATTTTTCAGAATTGCTTGCGAGTGAACGGACGCATCCAAACCTAGACTAGCGTACCGTGTTAGATTTGTGTGGTCCACAAATGGACGAAGAATCAAGGCGTTAGGCCACTGTTCCGCTGAGATCCGGTGACCGATATATGATATGGCGTCCGAAAATGAATGTAACGCCCTAGCTCCTCCAAGTTTCGTGGGTGCAGAGCATTTTTCAAAGCAACAAGAAAGGCGTCGATATTTTTTATTCCCGACAGAGGTAGAAGCATAGGAGGGTCCAGATGGCTGGACTAGTTAACTGTTATATCAGAGCTCTCAACCTCTTTGCATGGGCAAGAGTGAGACTTGAGATAAAAATGAGTGAGATTGGCATGTTCATGAGTGAGACGTGTAAAGGGGATACTTTCAGCTAAGAAATTAGATTACACTGCTAAATGTTTCATCATCACTCCTTTTCATAAACAGCTAGCTAGCTAGCTAGCTAGCTAACTACGCAACTACACAATAGCTAGGTATATAGGTAGCTATAGGTATATAATAGGTAGCTATATAGCTACTTAGTCTTAAATCTGATTGTTAAGGAAAGTAGTTGTAACAAAAGATTAGCTATTCAAAGTAACACATATCTAATTTTTAATTTCCAGCACAGTGTTTGCAGTAGCTAGCTACTGTACAGCCATACATACTCTACTATCAAGCTGCAACTAGAGTATGCTACACACCTTAGATTGTCCAAACTTGCATAATCTAGCTATGGCTGCACCCCTCCGGATCATACATAGATATTACGTGGCCAAATCAGCCATTTTGCTATAATGATGTCACAAAAATGGCAGTTGTCTCAACGCGAAAGATGTAACAGCCTGCAACTGCCTTGAAGCAGTTGTCAGCCTATCTTACTTTCACTTGCTAATGGAAATTGTTTAAATGCAGTGCTCAGTGCTTCATTCTTTACTTTTAAGGTATTGCTGTTTAGAATTTAGCCAAAATGCGTGAGAAATGCAATCCTATGCGTGTGTGCGTGACATTCGTGTGAAATGCGTGTGTCTCACGCGCAATGCGTGAGAGTTGAGAGCTATGGTTATATATACGAGTGAAAGCAAAAGGCTTCCGTGGCCGCCATTTTTATGTGATATTAACATGACAGCCGAACTAAGTGGCTTGGCTTGCGTTGCTATAGCAACGGGAAGCAGCTAAACAAGATGAGCGGACTGCCTCGAGAGGTTATTAAATGGATCCAGAGCCTGGATTTGACACATTCGTTGAGGAATGTTAAAAGGTGAGGATAGCTAAGGGTTTGCCAGTTTTAATGACTTTAGGAAGGCATGGTTTCTCTTCAAGTGCTGCGAGGTGGGTCTGTGCATTGCATTGGTCACTGTGCCAGATAGCAAAACGATAGCATCTGCGAAGTCCAAGTCTGTCACATCTTTTTTGACCTATTTTGGAACATGAGCACAATATCATCGGGTAGCTAGCTGTAGCAACTCTTGAAGACATAGTCCGTAACAAAAACAAACAGGTAGGGGCTAGTGTGTCACCATGTAGAACACCAGCTTACACATGAAATTATGAGGTTGTGGTAGACATTAATTCTGCCCACTTCGAGTACGCGATGACAACAATGATTGTTCTATCAAGAAAAGGACCAGCAAAATCCACATTTAGGCATTTCCAAGATGCGTAGCTAGCTAGCTGATGTGCATACTGTAGACATAAGTGAGTTATAGTTGGGAAACAACTGTCTAGCTATCTTCACATCCTTGGAATACATTGTAATATTGATAAATAATGGATCCTCTGTCCCCTCCAATGTATCAATGGTTGAATAGTTATAGCAGGTATGTGACAGTATAATGTTATCATATCGTTTTTATGAAACGAAACAAAAAGGAACGACCTTTTCCGTTGTACGAAACACCCCACTCGTTTAGGCAAAATGGACGGACAATTCTAAATGATTCATTGCTGAATAAAACGACCACAAAACGATTTGTCACTGAATAAAACAATGAAGAACCATATGCGCCCTGTTGCAGCTGCTCCTTCGCGCCCTGTTGCCGCTAACTCCTTCGCTGAGATGTTCCTGTACCCACTGGAGACACTTCACTTTTTTTGCTGGTGAACCAACTGGCAATAGGCACTGCCTCTGAACATCCAGCCCAGAGCAACGCGACACCTGAGACCTGTCTTCAGAGCCATGGCATAGAAGTAGAGCGTGCAACTGAACCGCGGTTGTTTCATCGTCGTCCCTCATCTGCCACTCAATGAGTGCTTTCACAGCCGCCATCATCTTCGTTGGTCAGCCTGAACTGGGTCTTCTCTCAATGTGATTCGTCTCCCTGTGCTTCTGTAGAAACTTGTGTATCCCCAGTCAGTTAGCTATCAAGCCCTCCTCTCGTAACACACAGCAGATAGTCGGTGGCTTGTAGCCCATTCGCGCGAACTGAAGAATTTGTTGTCTCTTGTACCTGCTGTGCATCTCTTCCCAGTTGTGAAAGGCAGAAACAGCGAATCCTCCACAAAGTTACCTTTTTATACGTTGCACCTAATTGTATATGCAGACCGCACGATCGTTTGGTTTCTAAGCAATCGTTTCTCCTCCGTTCTGCCAGAAGGCAGTTAAACAAACAGATGAAATGGATCATCTGATTAAACGATTCGACCTTTTCGTAGAAACGAAATGGAAATGAAACGAAACGATAACGTTACATTGTCATATACCATATATATCGTATACGCTTTAACTTTCGCGGGGTTAAACTTTCGCAGTTTTCACTGTGGGTCGGAAGTCGATACCCTGGCAACACATGGCCTGAGCTGTCAACAAAGCCAGGGGTGCCACCATCGGCACGCAGTGAACAACGTCATACATCGCACCCTGGTTTCTGCCAATGTCCCCTCCCGCCTCGAACCATCAGGTCTTTAGCGTGCAGATGGCAAACGCCCGGACGGGGACACCACCAGCCCAGACACATTAGCCCCATCCTACCTACAGAGGGCGGCTAGCGCAGTGGGAGCAATGGCTGCTTTGGCGGAGAACAGGAAGAATGGCAAGTATGGGTGCCTGGACTCAACCTACACATTCAACCCCATTGCCATTGAATCATCTGGAGCCTGTGGACCACTGACAATGGGGTTCCTAAGCGACCTAGGCAACCGCCTGAAGCTGACCACGGGGGAGAACTCACTCAAGTACCTCCTCCAGAGACTGTCAGTGGCAGTCCAAAGAGGCAACGCTGCATCGGTCCTGGGAACAACCACCCATCCCTCCAGCGGCTGCATGTGAGCAGTTGGATGTGTGCTCCTTTTATTATATACTATGAACCAAGAATTTTATTTATTATACGTATTGTATTTACTTTAAATTATAATAATTATATATTTATAATTATTATTATATATGATTGATGTGCATGTGAAATAAAGTAAAATAATATGCAAATGAAAAAAGGGTGCTCGACTGCCCGAGCAGACGGAAAGCGTCCAGATGGAATAACGGTGGTCCCCTGGAGAAACGGTAAGCTCCTCATCTGGGATGTGACCTGCCAGGGCACATTTACCCCCTCTTACTCAGCCCATGCCACCAGGGGCAGTAGCAGCGCTGGCAGAAGAAATGAAGATGACAAAGTATATCAACCACACCCCAGAGCATCTCTTCTCCCCAATTGCAGTGGAGACAATGGGTGTTCTTGGCCCACGAACCAAGGTGCTCCTCAGGGACCTTGGTCGCCGGGTGACCCAGACAACAGGGGAGGAGGCAGCTACCATCTACCTCATCCAGAGAGCGTCAGTGGGAGTGCAGCGAGGCAACTGTGCCTCAGTGATGGGCATCTCGGGCTGACTCGATTCTGGCCTGACTAAATGCATGAATATATGGGCGTGTATATGGCATGTGTAAACAGAAGTGATAGCACATTGTCCCCAGTTTATAACTCCTTGCATTTTGTTAGACAACACTTCTGTACCCTGCATATTGCCTGATCCCACCATCCCAGTCCTCTTAGGTTTATTCATCACCTGTCACTCACACCTACATTTAGTGCCTTTTTCCATGCATTGTAGCCGATATAAAGCGAGGCACCCTCTGTTTTGTACCACCACTGATGAAGACAACCGCATGGTTGTCAAAACATTTGGCAATCATCAATCAGTTTTGGCTAGTGAAGTCCGGTAATAGATTTAACACGGATTGTCGCCCAAGAGGCAGGGCATAAACCTGCCAGAAATTAACCCTTTACGTACGAATGACGTGATATCTCGTCAAAAACCGCAATGCGCTTAACTACGAATGACGTGATATCTCGTCATAGCAGAAGGCGCGCATTAAGTCTGTTTTTCTGCTGCTACAAGCCTTCGACGGAAACGTCGCTTTCAGAGGACACGCAGCAGTAACAGAGCTTTCTTCTGCCACCTTGCTTCGTTCCTTCGTTGCGCCTGCGCTGCGCAGTCAAACACTGCATTTGCACCCAGCGCGCGGCATTTGTCCGCTTGAAGGTAAGCTATTCACCCATGCAGCGCCAATGTCAGCAATGAATAACGCAAATTTTCACTTAAAACAGGATTGCTGCGCTGTCTAGAAGGATGGCTACATCGTCTTCAAGGACCCGCTTCACCGGAGAACAAGTCATAGCCCTCCTGGATGCAGATGGAGAGGATGGAGGTATGGAAGACACCTTTTTCCCAGGCAGTGACGAAGAACTTGGCCTTGAGGACATTGACAGCGACACTGAAGGAGGAGAAGCAGAGGAAAAATGGTAGGATTACTTTCCCGCTAGTGTAATTTATTTCATAAAATGACTTGTCGAAACATGCATCACTTATCTTCACACAGTGAACCAGAGTCCGAAGATGAGGGTGAAGCAGCAGTGGCCAGTATACGTGCAGACCTGAGGTGTGTTTGTGTCAGGAAAGAGAATTTATATGCAAATAAGCTGCAGCTCTTATGCACTGCTTATTCTCTTCCAATTATAGCTCACAAAACATCACGTGGAAAGCTAAGCTTACTACAATCCAAGTACAGCCCTTCATCCAACCCACAGGTGCACGAGTAGACATCCCCAGCATTGTCAAGGAGATTTTCTTCCTCTTTTTCGCCGAGTGCAAGGGAGAGCAGTTCCAGGCATGGCAAATGATCACGGTGGAGGAGCTATGTGCATATATGGGGTTTATGATTTTGATGGGCATTGTGAGGCTACCCTGCATAGCCGACTACTGGAAGAAAGACACCACATACCATTACATGCCAATAGCAGACAGGATATCGCGAGACCGGTTTTATGAGCTTCATCGGTATTTGCACTTCGTGGACAACAGTACCCTATCAGCACCAGGCACACCGGGATACGATAGGCTTGGGAAAGTTGCACCTATCATCACAATGCTTAGGGAGCGATTTGCTGCAGTGTGGAACCCTGGAAAGGACATTAGTATAGATGAGGCCATGATTCCCTTCAAGGGAAGATCCTGCCTAAAACAATATCTACCCATGAAACCCATCAAAAGGGGCATAAAGGTCTGGATGAGGGCTGATTCTAGCAATGGCTACGTGTCTGCATTTGACGTATACACAGGCAAAAAGGGAGACACTGGAGAGAAAGGGCTGGGAGCTAATGTGGTGAAGGGACTAACTGAGCAACTATATGGCACATACCGCCATGTCTACTTTGACAACTACTTCTCTAGTGTGGACCTTGCACTAGATCTGTTAAAAGCTGGGCTGTACTGCTGTGGAACCCTTAGAACCAACCGCAAGGGTTTCCCCACCGCACTGAAGCCATTTGCAAGAAAAGGGTTGAACAAGAGAGGTGAGAGTAGGACATATCAGCAGGGCAATCTTACCGTAAGCGTGTGGCAGGATAACCGACCTGTTGTCCTAATTTCCACATGCTCCGATCCAACCACTACCAACTCCGTATTACGCAAGGGCAGAGATGGTACAACCACTACCTATTCTTGTCCAAATTCTCTTGCTTTGTACAACCGACACATGGGCGGAGTAGACAGGAATGACCAGCTCCGTGGGTATTACCATGTGCGGCTGAAATGTAGAAAATATTACAAGTACATATTTTGGTTCATGTTCGACTTGGCCATCACTAATGCCTACATCCTTTCCCAGTCACACCCTGACCACAGAGGAAACAGCTTGAAAGACTTTCGGACCACTCTGGCTAAAGAGCTAATCGGTACTTACTCGGGAAGAAAGCAAACAGGACGTCCATCCATCGGACCACCTACCAAGAGATTTTGCCAGTACCACTTTCCTTTGAGAAGAACAGACGGGGCTTATCGTCGTTGCCACTACTGCTACCATTACAGGAAGCAGCGCTGTGATACTCCTTGGCATTGCAGCGAATGTCAGTTGCACCTGTGCCACACTGGAAAGCAAGGAAGTGACTGCTTCCAGATTTACCACACTAGATACGTCGATGGGCCAACCAACAACTAATATCCTAACTAATATCTGCCAACAGTCATGAGATTGAACCAGCCTACAGATATACATACACATATACGCACACCAGCCTGTAACTAGTAATATCTTGATCAGTGCGCTGATCATGGATTAGGCATTTATTATGCATGTGAACATGTGAAACCATTTTCGAGTGTGGCTGGTCCGTTCTTTTACCTGGACTTACATAACCACCAATTACGTGAGTAAGAACATGTAAGCGCTCGTACTCCACAAAATGAGAACCACAAGCTAACTCTAGAAATGCTAAAGGCTGCACATACATAAGACCACTCACCGTTTTCGCTGTCTTCATGCAAGCCCACACGCGCAGAGTCTTAAATTGTCACAAGATGACTCTTCAATCTTCTGGGTGACAGCGGCAACCAGGGCACTCTTTTCCTCACTGTTCATGGCCAAGGAAAGGGTCAACAATTGCGAACACGTGGCGCTCCAGATTCCTCACGTGTGCCGACATTTTAACTTCGTAACTGGGTGCACGGCGCGAATTTTAAACTTCGTGCATAATGGGTTAAGGCATAAGCAGTGTACACCTGTGTGTAGTGAACGTCAGCTTGCATGCATAGATAAACCTTATTAGCTTACGTAGCTTATGTACTGTTTGTTCATTGTTCATAATATACTGTTTCAAACAAATCTTGAGCAGGTAGCGTGGGTGGCATCGTAACCTTTGACCTTTCTGCGCTTGACATATTAAACAGTGAAGGCTTGTTTAGGCATGTTATTGTGGAACTACTCATTGCTCATGGCACCCCTGTAGGTAATACCAACAGTGCACATCAGAAAGCTGCTGAATAGGGAACGTTAGTAGACACACGCTATCTAACCGTGCTGGTGCTCAATTGTTCAATGCCTATTACAGAATTGTTTCATTCTGCAGGTGTTCCGATGCACTAAACTGTTCTTATTATTTTCTGTTTTCTGACTGTACGTTGCACTGTAGAATGGTCAAATTGTTCAGTTTCTACAGAACGAAAATGGACTGGAGCATTAACGCTATGTTGTTGCAGCTTGGGTTGTTAGATCAAAGGTAGCATCTGTGCGTTAGTTTTGGATACTGCACAGTTGCCTTATTTGGAAGCGTATCACGCATTGTTTGTTTTACTAGAATATTAAAAATTTCCAGGGATTTCGGAATGTCCGAAAAAGCATAGAAACAAGTGGTGACATCTCAGTACTTTGACCCATCACATTTCTTTGAGCATCAGAAGTCCTAAATCCCATTGAGTGAACTCAGGACCACTCTGCAAGGGATTTAGGACTTCTGATGCACAACGAAATGTGATGGGTCAAAGTACTGAGATGTCACCACTTGTTTCTAGGCTTTTTCGGACACTCCTAATTCCCTGGAAATTTTTAATGGAAATTTTTAATATTCTAGTTTGTTTACTTTTTAGATAGCTATAGCTACTGATGCACAATGATTCTGTAGGGAACATCTTTGTTTATGCTTATTAATTGTACTTAGCTATGTTTAGCCATTAGCTAGAGCTAGCTAATATACTGAGAAACATTTCTACTATTTAGCCAGCTATGTTGGGTTTAGCTACGAGGTGCTGCATATGTACGACATTGCAAAATGTTCCGCCGTTCTGGAGAATGCGGCTGGCTTCATGAGATGAGGACGCGTATATGTACGGTCCCGTAACAAAATGGCGACATTGGGGTATGTTTATACATTGGCGAACAAACTTCGCATTCCCCCGAACACTGTATAAGTCGGAATGCCACCAGCGCTGAGTTCCTAGAGGTTCAGATACCTCCACGTGCCCTATTTCCTATTTCTACTGTACTTAATGTTGCATACACATACATATCTTACACTTGTTGAAATACTTTACTTCCTCTCCTGCAGGGACTTTAGTAACGGGTACCTTGTAGCAGAGATTTTATCATGGTACCATCCTCAAGATGTCCAAATGCACTCATATACCAATGGTACTTCTATAAGCACCAAGTTAGGGAATTGGCAACAGCTGGAGAGAGTGTTCAGTAAGCATCAATTGTGCTTCCTACCAGAGGAGATTGAAGGCACAGTGCATTGCAAGCCAGGTGCTGCTGCGTCACTGGTCACACGCCTATACACTCTTCTGACGCACAAAGTGTACGTTACAGTTTGCGTTAAAATTGTCTACTTTTGTATACTCTACATACGGTATGTGACAATATAACGTTATTGTACCGTTTTTACGTAACGAAATGAAAACGGAACGACCTTTTCCGTTGTACGAAGCACCCCACCCATTTAGACGAAATGGACGGATGGTTCTAAAACAATTCATCGCTAAACAAAACGATCACAAAACGATTCGTCGCTGAATGAAACGATGAAGAACGATTAACGCCCTGTTGCTGCTCCTTCGAGCCCTTTTGCAGCTGCTCCTTTGCGCCGTTGCTGCTACTCCTTTGTGCCCTGTTGCTGCTACTCCTTCGCGCGCTCTCGCTGCTGCTCCTCAAAGGTCCCCATCCTCCCCAAAGCTACCCTTTAATACGGCGCACCTAATCGTATATATGGAGACTGCACGATCATTTGTTTTCTATGCAATCATTCTTCCCTCCGTTCTGCCAGAAGGCAGTTGAACAAGCAGACGAAATGGATCGTCCGTTTAAACGATTTGACCTTTCCGTATAAACGAAACCGAAAACATAAAACGATAACGTTATACGGTACATGTCACAGTAAAGTTTCCCTCGGTCGCCCGTACGTACGCCCGTTTCCGTTCCAACGGTACGCCCATACCCGTACCCATCATACGCCCGTACCCGTACCTGTCGAACGCCTGTCTGCGTAGTCGCCGGACGCCTGTACCAGTTGACATCGTCAGTACGCCCGTAGCCAAAGTATGCCTGTTTTCGTAAAGCGCCGAATCAGCACCAGAAGGTGTGAATCGTTCGGTATGTTTGCGAAGCGATCAACATTTTACTTTTGGCCTTTCGAGTGTTCGTGTGCGCGGCTTGCTGCGTCCTTTTCAGAGTGTTCATTCATTGAGGCCTGTGCCTTCAGCGTCTCAAGATGATTTATTCAGACTACGTAAAGCACAGAATCCTTGTTTACTATCGTTGCAAGAAGAACTGCACGGAAATCGCTCGTTGTTTATCAGAAGAGGGATACTCGGTTAACACTATTTAAACTCCTTTGTAGGCCGATTCGTTCAATTTAACTTGAACGTAGGTGTCATTCGCAGGTATGCGCCAGCATTCTCGACAACTATCTACAGCTGTAGTATGGTCCGTACCCGTTTTGTCAGACGCCTGTTCTAAATTTGTCGTATGCTCGTTCCCATTTGTCTCGGGCGCCCGTACCCATTTGTCTCGGGCGCCCGTACCCGTTTGTCTCGGACGCCCGTACCCATTTGTCTCGGACGCCCGTACCCATTTGTCTCGGACGCCCGTACCCGTTTGTCTCGGACGCCCGTACCCATTTGTCTCGGACGCCCGTACCCATTAGTCTCGGACGCCCGTACCCATTTGTCTCGGACGCCCGTACCCATTTGTCTCGGACGCCCGTTTCCGTATCTGTACGCACGGGCGTTGGTGGGACACTTTATTGTGACACGTACCGTATTGTCTCATACCGTATATTATGCCCTTTGTACACCATTGTTTGCAAATATAGTCGAACGGGCATACAATGTTAACTCTTTTACTGTGTGTACCATATACCATGGTTGTGCTTGCTGCATGATGTGTGACCCACTAATATCAAGCTGTGTAATGTGTGAAATATTTTGTTTCTATTGATAGGATTAGCTTTGTCCCACAAAAATATGCACCCAGTGATTTCAGTGACAGTACCTACCAGTCTCAGCTGCCTCTATACGCAAGATCTACTGCTGTGCAGGTTCGGTGGTGGGCAATACTATGGTAGTGTACAGCACAGCGTGTGTGTGTGTGTGCGCACGCGCATGTGTGTATGCATGGATGAAGTCATTTGCACCTTATACATCAGATATGGGATTTCTGACAATGATGTTTGTGTAAGACAACTATGGAGTGGACTATAGGGCACAAAGCTGTTTGTCAGCATGAATTATGTTAATGTAATACCATTTGATCATGTGCGATCAGGAAACTTCTTGAAAACTGTTCTCCAACAGTAGAAGACGCCCATCTTATCATTATCCTGGCTTTCTCCTTTCACAATAAACCGCCCTTTCTTGTTACTTATTCCTTACAACAATGGCTTACTCAGAAAGTGTCATGGAAGAAACAGTATCACTTGCAGAATGCCTAAAACTGCTTGTGTCAACAGTGCAAAACCTCTGTCACAAGGGTCTAATAATTTGGAAGCCATTGGCATATAAGAGCTCTAGCAGGCACGTCCTACTAATACCCCTTTTACATGGAACCGCTAACCCGGATCTAACAGTTGCAGTTGAGAAGAGAGTAGCCAGATTGCCAAAAAAGCTCTGTTTTCAGCATCCATACAATTCCGTCTGTGGCGAATTCTCTGATACTACACTAGCCGGGCTGAAATTGGACAGATGGATCTTGTCAATTAACCAGACGTTTTGACCCCAATCCAGGGGTCTTCGTCAGTGGTCATCTGCGTACAAGGCAAGCACTTTTGTACATGTTATAAAGGAGGTGGAGATGGCGGGGGCTGGAAAGTAAATAAAGGCGGGGGCGGGAAAGTAAAGGTGATAATTGAATGTGCAATTACATAATGTTTATAGTTCAGAGTCTAAGCATGCAGTGAGTTAATGGTAGTGGTAATGACTGAGTGGGTTAAGAAGTTGGGGAATAAATAAGAGGGTTATAGGTGGACCTGAGATTTCGCCATGACGACAATACCTAGCCACACAGAAGTCTTCAGAGAATTCTGTCTGTGATCCACAATTCTTTAAATCGCTGTGCACGTGTAACTCGGCTTTGAGCTTACTTCTAGGCATGGTCAAATCTGCTTATTTAACTCAGGTAAGTGCGCGCATAAGAATGCTTTAACCTCGATTAGACCCGAGTCTGCCTCTAGTTAGTACCCCTTTCACATGGAACCACTAACCTTGGTTTAACCTGGGGTTGTGTACCCCGGGGTAGACCCGTTTATTGTTCACATGGATTTCGGTATGTTTGTTTATCCAGTACGTAATTGATTAGCACTAGCCAACCTCAGTTGATCAAGATTGTATTCAGAGCTCTTTACGTGTGTTCTTTTTCGCTCCGTTCTGGTGGCAACACATCAGCGCAAAAGGCGCTACGCAAGGTGGATGGCCTTTAGAAAATGATTGGCCCATCTATGGCAGAAGGAAGATGCAGAACAATCTTTTCTTTCTGGCAGCATTGATGACTGCCGCTACGAAAGTGACTTCAACGAGAAGGACCATCTGGACAACCTGCAGAAATCAGGGTGGATGATCTCATTAGTGGATCTACCAGCATCCCATTATTCATCAGTAGTGACCCAGCTTACCACCTAACATTGTGGCTCATCAGCCATAATCTGATTGTGGTAGCATAGAGGATTCAGCTACCACATCAGCCAAGCATGCTGTGCTGTTTAAAATTCCTTTGGCAGATTGAAAGGCAGATGGCAATTGCAAATGACCCTCAATGACACTGATGTAAACTTCTGTTGACCGTTACTACAGCTTCTTGTGTGCTGCACAACATTTGTGAAATTCAAGGTCATGAGTTTGATGAAGATTGGTTTGTATCAGAAGTAGCAACAGTCCCAACAGCATCCCAAGCAGCAGTTTCAGTAATGACTACACCACCTGGGGAATGATAAGAAGCACCTTATGTGACTACTTTGACACATTTTAAATAATAGCTAATACAGGTTTAACATGATGATAAATGTAACAATGAAGTGTGCTAATACAGGTTTAACATGATGATAAATGTAACAATGAAGTGTAAAGTTGCTAACAGTTAGAGATGGAATATGTCACTGGTGATCTTCATCCTCTTGTGGTGGAGGAAATGAATACATTGATGGGTAGTACGGATGTGCAGCAACTGCAGGTGCAGCTGGTGCAATTCTGCATGTCTCTACTCTCTTCGGACCTGCCTCTCCTCTAGCTCTGTTTGTCTCTGTTTTATTCTCTTGCATCCTTTCATGATTATTCCTGCTGTGCTGTAAACGTTTCAGACAGGTTCTTAAGGCCTCACTTCCTCGTCTTTGTCTTCTTTTTTTGAGTTTCCTACATGGTCTCTCTTGAGGTAGAGGGACCAGAGGCTGTAGTACTGCTACCAGAGGTACAGATGAATGCATAATAGTTGTCCAACCACTGTCATTGACCATTGGCATTCAGCCTAGCCCCGCCCCAACTGGGTGTTTACACAAGAAGTCATGAGTGCTGCAGGAGCTTACAGTCATGGCAGCATGTATATAGTATACAGAATTCCAAGTGCATATTCTGTGTATTTGAAACATAGGATCATGTGGAGTACGATTTACAGTGGACTATAGATTTTGTTATTTCCTGGAAACATTTCTTCCACTGATACTCTCTACTGTTAGAAGTCCAATGTCTGTTTTGATTTTTACAGAGAATGTATTAACTTGCAAAAGCCAAAGGATGCCTTCTATGGTTTTACTAACTTATTTGCCAGATCTAGACACCATTGAGGTGGTATTCAAAGCTGATAACAGATGTCACGGGGTAGTGATGTCTATTTAGGAATGTGTCCAATTTATAATGACATGTATTAGCATTCGTCAGTAAAACTAGTAAAACGTTTGCAAAATGGAACAAGTGAAGGCCATGGATAAGCACATTTCAAGGAGCTAAGTGCAACAACATTGTCAAAAGGCTCGTTTACACTAACAAGTTTATCCAGAGTGGAATCCAAATTAACGCTAATGCGGATTAGTGTAAATGTGCTAATCTGGATCCCAATCTGGCTTAACTAATCCACCTCCAGCGGTAGGTTCAATTCGGTTCGAAGCTGAATTAACTAATCCATTTGCAAGTGTAAACACCCTAAACCTGCTTATGGTAATAGGGCATATTTATTGTCACAGCACTTGTTGTGTCCACACAATTCATAGGAAATTTTAAGACAAACTTTTTGAACGAAGTTGAGCAAGAAACCTACGCTGCCAGTTCCAAGTTTAAACAACACCAAGAAGGTGCACCTGGAGCAGCGAGGAAAAACGCAGTCCTTCTTTTCCATACAGTCTGACGGCCATGTCCCCAGAGCTGGCCTGCAAGTAAACAGTAACAGATATTTGGTAGCACCTTACCGCTGTTGTGTAAGCAGGAGCTTTGGCCTTGAGAAAATGACTTCATACTGCTTGTGTCGCTTATAAGGATCACTTTCTAGGATAATCCAGCCATATTAACCGTCGTAACAGCTCAAATGTAAACGCACATAGAGTGGGGTCAACAACAGCTTAGTTAAACCAGTTTTGACCCCACTCGGCCTAGTGTAAATGCGGCTAAAGGCAACCTGGAGTGCACGTAAGGGAAAACGTTAGTAACAGCGGCGGACGCCGCCGTAACGTTCAACATACAGTTGACGAAGATCCTGTGATGAAGGGTAGGTCACAGGTTTGGGGCTCAGGTGATGGTCCTTTTTCTCCTGTCACCTTTCTCCTATGCTGTATTATTATCCTTCAGCCTTTATACAGTTTTTGTTGTCTGCTGCACAATGCGTATTGCAAATAGTACGTTAACATTAAATCAAGTGGGATTTTCTGAGCCCAAATAAGTAGGGCTGGGACGAATACTGAAATTTGGCTTCGAATATTCATTCCAAATATGCCACAACTATTCGAATATTCGGTACTGGATGACTTCCGGTACTGGCTTACTTTATTTAAATATTGCGGTTGCTGAGTCAGCTGATCGTCTAGCGTGTTCCTTTGATTTCACCTTGTGTAAACATTGTGTCCGCTTCAAAAGGGTCCATCTGCGCTCTTGTCGAAGTACTTCCACACATCCGATTTGCCACTGCTCACCCCACCAAAACGTCCGCTGCTATGTTCTCCGCTGGCCATTATGCACTGTGCAGCTGCAGGTACATGCGAAAGTTCGAGTGGCGAACAGTTTACAAGTTTGTAAGAATGCCTCGCGTTTACTACCATCTATTCTAGCTATCCTTTGTCAATATTCGACCCCTATCAACACAGGACGCGTAGAATCTAGTTGTAGTCGAGCTGATAAGCTTGCCGCGCTAGCGCTAGTGGAATGGTTCGTGGCAAGTTTCTTCCGGTTAATTTATATATAATAGTAGGTATATAGTATGCATATAATAATAGTAGTAATAGGGAATATTCGAAGCTTGAATACATTCAAATATCTGGCTAATATTCGAATATACGGTACGTGGCATGAAAAAGTTACCGTCCACGGGCGTACGTACGCCCGTAGGTCAAACCGTACGTACTCGCACATATGCCCGTGCGTAGGCCCGTACGTGCACCCGTATGTAACCCATCGTAGACATACGCCCGTACGAAAATCATATTAGCGCTTTAAAGTGTCGATCGCAAAGAACGTAGAGCTCTATTGAGATCGATCGTTCGAAAGTGCGAAAGCTTTCTTTCTGGTGTTGTTGCGACTGCTGCAGTGTTTTCCTTCACCTATCCTCTGGAATCAGCGCATGGTCGTCTGTAGGAACAAGCGTACGCACCGTCACAGCGTACTCTTGTCAGAAGAACACCGGAGCAGCCGATTCCTTTATATGGCTGCTCGTTTACCTGCTTCCTCCTGTGTCACTCTAATGGCCAGCCGTAGACTCATTCTCCGCGCGAAGAAGATGAAGTGCTTCAAAGACGATTTGTAACGACAACAACGGAAAGAGATCTTGATATCACACCAGTACGCCGCACCTTCCAAAGCTTGCTTAAGTAAGAAATCGTTTTAGCAGGAATGCGCAAGCAGTTAGCACTTCTTTGTCGCTTGACACTACAGACCGTACGTATCTTTCCTACGCCCGTATCAGCACCCGTACGAATTATCAATTACGCCCGTATCCGTACCCGTATCCATATCTGCGTCCGCAGACGATAACTCTTTTATGCAACGTACCGTACCGAATATTCGAACATTCGTCCCACCCCTGCAAATAAGGTAATCCTCTCACATTCACAAATTCCATGAACCTAGGGACTAACCTACCTAAGTTTTCAGGATGCAGGAATGTATAAGAATAGTGCCTGGTGCTAATGGCCATACACTTACATTTTCTTCCCGTTCTTCCTCCATTCCTCTCACTATCCTAACCTTCTTTGTACCACACCCATTTTTCTTCATGCAGTCGCTTAAAACCAACTTGACCATAACTGAGTTGGTTGTGGAGCCTGACCAAATTCTGTGCATGCAGAAAGTGAGTTATGTGACTTTATATAACCATATGAATGAGAATTTTGTTTGTTTAAGTGACCTGCTACCATGATTATCATGAGTGTCTGTGTGGGATAAATGCCCTATATTTATTGTTTGAATCAAAAGGAAATGTAATGCACTTTTAGCTTATATCAGTCCGTGTAAAGTCAATAGCTGAATAAATGAAGCACTAAAGTGCAGAACCCTCGGCGCGTGTTATGCAACGAACCTTGCTGGCTAAATTAACAGTGTTGTAGATTCTTGTATCCACTATATAAGAGTCTAGTGTAGAAGCTCACAATATGCATGTGAATTCACAGGACAGTTTTCTTGTCCTATTCCAATATTTACGTAGTCACACAGGAAGTGACGTCATATGAATATTTTATACACGAGGCAGGTGTAGTCACAATACCGCAAAGTATGCAATAACGATCTATGGTGGAGCTGGACGGTTATAGGTTCGTATATACCCACACCACCCCGCGCTACCACCAGACGCCACAGTGAGGGCTCGCACCGCCAGAGTAGAACGCTGGACTCAGCACCTCTCGATTACATCCCATCATTGAGCACAGTTTAGTCGTTCTCAGAAAGAGTAAACCGCATATGGCTCTCACTTTTCATGCCATATCTCTTGAATGCAGTCATTACGAGACAATCGCCTTTTTTAAACTTCTTACTTTGTCGTTCTGAATCCACTGGTATCGCTCATAGGTCGCCTCGTAGCCTGCAGTGCCAGATTAGACTCGGACGGACACACACACACACACACAGACAGACCAATTACCGTAACGCCTCGCTGCACTACGCGCCGCCGAGGGTTATTGACTGTGACAGAAAATGGACTATGTGCAATGCCGCGGAAGTGCAAATGAAGGAGGAATGTTTGCTAAAAGTGACATGGTGGAAGCATTGTTCAGTTTATTGCGACCCATGCTACATAATCTACGTTTCCAGGCTCGTAGCTCGTCCAGGATTTGGTTAGGATCAATTCTTTTTTCTCACGACAAATTTGTAGCAAACCTCTTACTTCTGGACATGACTGCACTAGATTTGTGGCCTGCCCAGAGAATCTGTGAACACCTTTAAACTAACTTGATTTGAAATTCAGAATCTTGGTTCATTTCTCTGAGAAGCTACACCTAGTCACCCTGTAAAATCATCCTCCATACAAATGCCCTAACTTCTAGCAAAACCACCTGTGCGGTGCATATCCAACTGATAATGATTGGCATCCACCTTCTTAGCAATAAGAAATCGGGACGCCCTTCATTTATGCAAAGCTCACAATGTACTGTCTACTATTTGCTGAAGCTACTGTTGGAACTGATTTTCCCGTTGTTTGTGAGCTTTTTTTAACCAGAAGTAGATTTTAATGGATAGAAAGGAAATGTGTTTGATGGCTAAAAGCAGAAAACTTTGCAGCATGTTTTGACACTGTGCTAGAACTTCTGTAAATAAATCTTGCTTCCAAGGTACAGGTCAAAATTGTTACTGAGGCAGAATGGCCATTTATAAATGTTCTAGGATGGGTTCTACATCATCACATAATGCAGACTACTCCCTCAGCTGTTAGTTTCTGTCCTTTCTCGCATGTGAAATTTTATATGTTGGACAGCAGCTATCAGTTTGTGTAGATGGTATTAGTAAGGGCAAGACGGCTGATATGATGTCGTAGAGGCTCATTGCTACGTTGTTGATATCGGGTGAACTGATTGTGAGCAGATACGTAGCAGAATCAATAACCAGGCCATGTTGTAGACGGACTGCATGTTGTTAGCATAAATTTCATGCTGGCAATGACAAAAGAATATCAGCAATAGCTGCTATGAGAACCAACAGTATTGAAGACTTCTACTTGGTAGAAGGACCCGTCAACAGAGAGGTCTTTAGTGAGTACCTGCACAATAGTTTGCTACCAGTATTGCTTCCTTTAATGGGATTAATGACAACTCGATTGTCATCGTAGATAATGCATCTATTCATCACATGGAGGAAGTTGCTAGCTAATTTATTTACTCGAGTTTTTTTATGGTTTTTGCCACCATACAGCCCTGACCTCAAGCCAATCGAGGAGCTTTTTCGCCAAGTGAAGGTGTTCTTGTGAGATAACCATACTGCCTTTCACAGTACTAGTGATCAACGAGTTAGGATCTCGTATGCATTCAAACATGTAACACAGGATAATTGCTGTGCTTACATCAAACATGCTGGATACTTATGTTACTGGCTTTTATTACATACCTGTATGCAAGCATGGATGCAATGCTTAGTTAAATGTTATCTTTTAATTAACTGTATTTGTTTTACTACAGTATCAAGTATTTTCATGCATGCGTGCAAACATCATACGAATGCCAATAACTTCAATGAACAATTCACATGGATAACAGTCATACATGCAGTAAAAGATAAATGAAAGCACATGAATGCATACACTTTATTTATGCATACATATACCTGTGAAATTTGCAAAATCAATGCTGCAATGTTCAACTAAGCAAACACAATAGCTGTATATGCAATGAGCAGCAAACACAACACCTGCATACAGTGAGCAAACACAACAGCTGCATACAACGAGCAAACACAACAGTTGTATCAAGTGGTTGTGGCTTATAATTAATGTGTTCAGAGGTCACAATGAGGTAGGGATATGGGTTCATAATGAACCCATCATGTGAAGAATATGGTCTCTGTGTTTACTGAAGTCATGCTCTGAGATTACATGCAACTCCAGTATTTCATGAAGTTCTTTGATCTGATTTATGTATGCTGATTTCAATACAGTTGCAGACTTTGGAGTTAGGGATGATGAAGATGTGTTTGCAGATGCACCCACCTTTAGTTGGTGAACATGTGATGGTAGCTGTCGCTGCAGCGGAGCATTTGACCTGCCTAATGCCAGTGACTGGAGATTTTCTTTTAAAAATTGACCCTTTGGGTGGCTCCTCCTTGCTGTTATGTCCACCTAAATCGATGACCACTGCCCATGCACAGGCGATATTCTACAGCTGAAATGGATGCACCATGTTTCACTTTGAGTTCCTCAAATAGGTCTTGGCCCCTTTCTAGTTTTCATCCGGTAGAGTCTTTCTTCGCTTTCGTTTAGGCTGAGTTGGCAGATTGTTGGTTGTTGATTGGCAGTTGGTGATTCATGATCGGTGTTGTCATCATCATCAATATCTGTGCTTACTCCTTCACACCACAATGACCCCTTCCCTCTGCAAAGGGAAGTCTTAGTCAGGTCTGCCAACTCCTCGTCTGTTTTTATCCAGACCTTTCTACTATTCCACTTGTATCCAACACTGACTGTCTGCTTCACTGAAAACTTGCTCTGGAAATAGAACTTTAAATCCCTCAGTGTGGCGATGTTGGGCTTCTCAATATCCAACAATGCAAATGTTTTCTCTGTCTTGCTACTGCAGAATGAATAGTGACACGGTGGAGTAAGTACGATTGGTGAGTCATACTGGTGTTGCATACTTAGTGCACCGGGCTGCAACTGAGTGCTGACTATTGACTCAAGCAATAAGTCAACAGAGCTTGAGTCAAATGACACTGAGAGAACAAATTAAAACAGGAAGTAACACATGATAGCTAACTACTGGCAATATACACCAGGAATATTTTGTCCCAATTATCTGTTGCGCATTCACTCCATAATGTGAAAGAATATTAAAAATTTTCATTAATAATTCAAAGGGATTTAGGAATGTCCTAAAAGCATAGAAACAAGTGGTGACATCTGACAGTACTTTGACACATCACATTTCTTTGAAGAGCAGAAGTCCTAAACCCCTTGCAGAGTGGTCCTGAGTGCACTCTAGGGGATTTAGGACTTCTGATCTTCAAAGAAATGTGATGGGTCAAAGTACTGTGAAACTACCACTTGTTTCTATGCTTTTTCAGACATTCCTATATCCCTTAAATTTTAATGAAAATTTTTATATTCTAGTTTGTTTACTTTTTAGATAGCTATACTGATGCACACTGATTATGTAGGAACAGTCTTTGTTTTTGCCTCATTGTACTTATGTTTAGCCATTAGCTAGCTATAGCTAGGTAATTTATTGAGAAACATTCATTATTTAGCTAGCTATACTGGGCTTAGTTACCGTACTGCGTATATACGACATAGGAAAACGTTCCGCTGTTCTGGAGAATGCGGCTGGCTTCGCGACATGAGACGCATATATGTACAGTCCTGTAACAAAATGGCGGCATTGGGGTATGCTTATAGATTGAGGAAGCAAACTTCGCATTCCCCCAAACGCTGTACGAGTCGGAATGCCACCGGCGCTCGTTTCTTAGAGGGTCACATCCCTCCATGCTTCCTCGTGTATGACTGGGACCCGTAGGTGTCCTGTGTCAAGCGCTAGAAGCACGCAAAAATTTGGTGGAAATAATAATAATAAGAATATATGAAAAAGTGAAAATGGGGTAACAGCGACTACGACGCTTTTCCCTCACATAAACTCCAGCTTGAATTTGGGAACATTGTCACACTTCGCACCTTGTAATAAAATAAGCCTATCCATGGCCTTGAATTGTTCCAGTTCGCCACCCTTTCGCCAGTTGTGCCAACGCGCGCTAATACATAATATAACACAGGAAGTGCATACGCAATAGCACAAATGACCGACAGGAGAAGAAGCAGCCTTATGTATGGCCTAAGTTTGTCTTTCGCCCGCTTAAAGACGGCGACATCCTGCTAGAGTCGACTTGAATTCACTCGTTTAGGCACCAAGAACAAGTGGGAATGTAGTCCATATAAAAGGAGCGATACACACGCATTTGTACGTGTAAGCTTTAGCCAATCTGCAGAGAACTTAGCTGTGACCCTCACGATGGAAACAGAACAAGACCGTTCACTGAGCGAAACCCCCATGCATTCATCGACTGTAAGGAACAAAAGAGCCAATACTGTTCAGGTATGCTTTTTACAAAAGTAAGCAAAATAAACAGCATTATTAACAATAAACTGCTTCTTTACACACTGACACACCTGTTCCTAAGAGGTGCATGGCCAGGTACACGTGGGCTAAAAGAGCACACTACAGAAGCATGCAAAAGAAGGAACCAATAAAGAAAGCCACTGTCGCTCGTGTCAACAAGGAGAACCTGCAAACCTCAACAGAGTAGCATCCTCCTCTTCCATGGACTCCCGTGATTTGAAAGACTCACGCATTATGAATGTTGCTGAACTTCAGAAATCGATTGAGGTGTTAACATCTCACAGTGCAAGGGGAGAGTATGCACTCTGGTTTAGCTGTAGTATTCAGAGCTGTCTGCACTAAATACAGCAAGGTCTTCTCGATCTGTTCCTCACCAAGAGTTGTGACAAGGAGAAAAAGTGGAGTGTCAATCTAGGTGCTGTGCTTGGTCAAATGACAACAGGTGGGGATCTGAACAGACCCAATGCCACCCTAGCTCTTCTGGATGTCCCAGGCATGTATAAGCGAATGTTCGCTGCGACTGAAGCACTATTTGGCACGGAAATGACGAAACAACTGGCAACATCCATGCAAAAAGTGGCCACTGAAGAAAGGGAACACGCTATCAGCATGAACAGCTATCATCACCCGATGGGGCCTCACTCATGAAGAAGATGCACGGGCTCCCACTATCTCCATCAACAGGGTCATTCAACTGTAACTACCTCTTCCTCAGGCCTGGTAATTGACTTGGACAAACCTTGTTTGGCCTGCAGTCCAGACAGTCTCGTGGACATACCTGGATTGGCCGATCCACGGGACATTTACGAACTGAAGTGCCAACACACCCTTGCGAAGGAGTCAATGACACCCCAGGCAGCCACCGCATCCAAGAAAGGATTTTTCTGTAAGGTTGGCCTGACTGGTGCGATAGAACTAAGAAGAAACCACGACTACTACTACCAGGTCCAAGGAACCTTAGCGAAGTGTTCATGGTGCGATTTCATCATCTGGACACCCACGGCCTTCTCAGTGGAACGGATAAGCTTCGATCCGAATTCTGGGCAACAAAGCTCATTCGTTTTTACAAGACAGCAATCCTTCCAGAGCTCGCCTTGCCAAGACACACTAGCGGGCAACCAATTCGCGAGCCATGTGTGAGCCAAGCATGTGATTATGCAATAACAACTGCATGATTCTATATAATTATTTTTGAAATTGAGACTTTGTGGAAATCAGGAAATCGCCCACGTACGAACATGTGCCACGTTAAGAAACGCGTTTAAACGAAAGCACTAGGTTATAGTCGCAAATATGGAGGAAATAGGCGCAATAAATACGATTATAGTGAGCGGCAGCAAAAAGGATATTTTCAGCTATCGCAAGTAGCCAAAGTAGCATCCTTCCTGCTGCTTCTAGTTCAGATATAGTAGGAACAGTCGAAAAAGTAAGAAGTCGCTACTGCCTATGCTGCATAAGTTATATGGCCAATAAATAGCTCGGTGATTTTGAATTGAAAAGTGCACAATTGCTAATAACTTGGCTATACCAGTACTGTCTCTGTAATCACTTTGTTACATTATTGCCAGGGTCTTTAGTCGTGAAATACAGAAGAAATTCTGAATTCCATACCCACTGATCAATACAGATAGCTACAACGCCAAGACGTTAGACAAAAATGCTTGTGCTCGTATATTGTACATGAGCCACCAAATTGTGTAAACAGTTCAACCCACAGCTTTGAGTTGTCACAGTGAGTTTGAGCTGAATTACAGGTTCATCAGACGGTCATTTGTCATTTAGTGCCCAAAGACTAGCCATTCTATATCATCCCAATACTCAGGACCAGAAACCCTAAAACCACTAGCAAGTAGTTCGGGTTTAGGGCACCCCATCGACACCCCACGAGTTTTTTTAACTCAGAATACTTGTCTTATATACAGGAGCTGTGAATGCAATGCACTACTGTGTGTGTCTGTAGATTAGATACAATCAATGTTACATCTACTGGGATCCTAAATTCACCCACTTTTTCCCGTTTCTTTCAGGCTCATGCTATTATTTTCCACCACACCCAACATCGCAGAGGAGATAAAGAAGCCAATCCAGGTGCTGTGTAGCCACAGACACAAGGTTTCCTGTTTGCTAGTTTGGACTGTACTATTGGACGCCCGTACTTTGTGCTAAATTTAACTAATTGATTGCTGTCTTGTTTTAGTGGTTTTCATTGGTGAAGGTCATTTCAGTATGCATGGGCTACAAGAGGCCACTACACATTACCTGTGGTTAATCTAAAGTTGAACTTTTGCCCTTTCTTCATGAAGCTAGATTTAAGATAGTGATATCTCAATAATATGCTGTGCATAAATTTTGGGAGTTCTGTAGTCCAATCTCTTTGAAAATCTCTGTGTGGCTAGGTGTAGACATGATTTAGGATTGAGAACTTCACTAGCCAAGTAGATAGAGGGACAGATGTCGGTTGTCACAAAATTACCAGACGTTTCGGCCCAATCTAGAGCCTTCATCAGTGGTAGATCAAAAAGTACATGGCATGGTGACTTATATACACAGACGGGGGCGGGGGGAAACGGCGGGAAAAAACGTGGGCGGGAAGACAGGTGGCTGTGTGTATTTTACATAATAATAATAATAATAATAATAATAATAATAATAATAATAATAATAATAATAATATGAACTGGAAAGGACTGTATGTGGTCTAGTGTGAGGTGTGTGGGTAGTTGAGGAGGGAGTTGTAAGCCTGTGGTAGGTTGCCATCATCTCTGTTCATTGTGTTGGTCTCTGATCTGATATGCCACGATTCAAGTGCACATCTCTGGTGGTAGCGTGGGTGAGTGTCCACCACCTTGGCTTCTTTCCAGTCAATAACGTGCGACTCTTGAGCTGCATGCTCTGCAATTGCAGACTGGGCCAAGTTCCCGCTTGTAAGTGCTCTCCTGTGCTCTTTGAGCCGATGATCCAGTGTCCGACAGGTCTGACCAACATACACTTTTGGGCATGTACCACAGGGGACCCTGTAGACAACACCCGCCCGTTGTTGTAATGGGATGCGGTCCTTCAGGTTTACCAGTGTTTGCCCTCTATCTACTTGGCTAGTGAAGTTCTCAATCCTAAATCATGTAGTCCAATCTGTAGTACTCCAATGCAGTAGTCCAGTACAGCAAATAAGGACACTCCAAACTCTACACATTATTGTCTGCACTCACTAGCTTGACAGAGCATTTCACTCCCTCCTTCACTCCCCCACCCTAGGCACGAAGTAAAGAGGGGAGTGATTTTAACCTAGAATGTGATCACTCCTACCTTCACTCCTACCTTGATTATAACCCAGGCACAAATAAAGAGGGTAGCCTAGTGAGTATATCCTAGAATGGGTGTCGAAGCGTTTGGCAAAATTCAACTATCCAATTCCAGCCCGGCTAGTGTAGTACCAAAGAGTAGACGGGAGTGATTATATCTTTAGACATTATCACTCTCTCTTTCACAGCCGTCATCATTATATTCTAAACCGAAGTAAAGAGAGGAGTGATTACCGTATATCCGGAAACTTTGGCGGGAAGATATTTTGGCGGATTGCTGAAAATTTGTCATTTGGCGGAATTTACTTTGGCGGTTGATCCAGTTCTTAGCCATAATGATATTCATAGCAAAATGGCTAATCGACGCGCTTGGAATTTAAACGTGCCGTGGGCTAGTTTCCGCTGAGTTAGGATGAAGTCGATGATTAAATGCAACTGAAAACTTAATAAATTATTGTTACGCTTACTCTGGACTGTTATGGCCAGCGATTAGACTGGTGCATCTAGCTGTAGCCTTAGTACACAAGCTATGATTTTGCAATAATGATGACATCACACTGTGAAGTTTTTGGCGGATGAAATATTGGCGGATTGCTCTCAAAACCGCCAATCCGCCAAAATAAATTCCCCACCAAAATTTCCGGCCATACGGTATATTCTAGGATGTAATTACTCCTCCCTTCACTCCCGCAATCACTATATCCTAGACCGAAGTAAAGAGGGGAGTGATTATATCCTAGGATATAATCATTCCACCTTCACTCCTTCTTTCATTATATCCTAGGTCGAAGTAAGAGGGGAGTGATTTAATAGTAGGATATACTTACTCCCGCCTTCTCCTTTCTTCATTATACCCTAGGCCGAAGTATAGAGGGGAGTGATTATATCCTAGGATTTAATCACTCCCTCTTCACTTCTTCCTTCATTTTATCCTAAGCTGGAGTAATGAGAGGAGTGATTATATCGTAGGATATAATCACTCCCTCTTTCACTCTTTCTTCATTATATAAATATAAATAATTATAAGTGCACACACTAGCTTATCTTCACCCTGAAGAAGGCCAGAGCATCTGGTCGAAACATCGGCAAGTTTTTTTTCCAACCCTGTTGTGAAGCTGATATTAGAGAACTACCCTTTCTTCTTCATTATATCCTAGGATATAATCACTACCATGTTTATTTCAGCCTAGGAAATAATGACGGCGGGAGTGAAGGGGGAGTGGGTATATCCTAGGATCTAATTAATCTCCTAGGATAAAATCACTCCCTTGTTCTATCCTAAGACGAGGTAAAGTGGGGAGTGATTATATCGGATATAAGCACTCCCCCCTTCACTCCCGCCATCATTATACCTAGGCCGAAGTAAAGAAGAGTGATTATTTCCTAGGATATAATCACTTCCCCTTCATTCCTTCATTACTTTTATCCTAGGCTGAAGTAAAGAAGCGAGTGATAATATCCAAGGACATAATCACCCACCCTTCACTCCTTCATTATATCTAAGGCCTATGTAAAGAAAGGAGTGATTTATATCCTGTAATCACTCCCCCCTTCGTTATATCTTAAGTCTCAGTTATGAGGGGAATGATTATAGCCTAGGATATAGACACTCCTCACTTCATTCTTTCCTTCATTAGGCTGAAGTAGAGATGACAGTGATTATATCCTAGTATAATTCATAATTAATTCATATAATTATTTGAGTGCACCATGTGCCCAGCACACTAGGGCATCACTGCCTCATGCAGTACTACATGAGTAAAAAAGAGAAGAAAGAAGAGATCAATAGTCAGTCCACAGAGTCATTATATCAATCAGCATCTAGTTGAGGAATGGGAACTATTAGCTATAAACCTCATCTTGCATAATCTCTCCATTGCTCTCCCTACTGCTGGATCTGTGCACACTTTTTCCATTGCTACTGCCACACTCTCATTCTCCTCCATACCCAGCCATCCTTCCACCCTCTCATCCATCAACTCCATTAACTTCCCCCTTTCCTCTTTGACATGTGCACACCTCATCACCAAATGCTCAACATCCTCTACCTTTCCACTTTCACAGCTCTGACAGATTCTCTCTTGTCTTTCCAAACCACACTAATCTTCCAGTTTCAATTCTCAGCTCTGCTGTCCCTCCTCTCAACTTCGCCAACATACTTCTCTCAGGGTTCTTTTGCAGAAATCACCAACCAAAGATTTTCTTTTTTTCTTTTCTTTTTTCTTTTCTTTGAAATATCAAACGTTTCGGCAGCTTGCTGCTGCCTTCATCAGTGGTAGTGGCTTACAGAGTGTGCATGTGTTAAATGTGTGAGGGTGACAGCTGATGATGTGATGTGAAGATAAAAATGAATTAAAAATTAAAAATGAATTAAAAATGAATTAAAAAAATGAATTAAAAATGAATGTTACATGGATGTTTGTTAATTAACAGTCTGTGGGTGAGGAACTATGAGTGCTTAATGAGGGTTTTATAGATGTGGGGCAGTGTACCTAGTTCTCTGTTCAGGTGGTTGGTCTCCTAGTGGATCATCCAGGACTCAAGGAGGCATCGTCTGGAGGTGTAGGAACAGGTGTCAATCACACGAGCCTCAGTCCAGTTAACAGGGCCAAGGTGGCTGTGTCGGCATTTCGTACTGCTCTTTGGTGTTCTTTAAGGCGCTGTGTTAAGGTTCTACCTGTTTGTCCTATGTATGTTCTAGGGCAATTTGTGCAGGGAATACGGTATACTACACTCAGGGCCTCCACATCCAGCTCCTTCCACCCAAAACCTCGAAACACTGTCATGAACCTTTCACCCGCCTCACCTTACTTCTTAGCTCCAATGCTTCAATCATCACCATCTTCAACAATCTACCATTGGCCATTCTCATCACCTGCACCAAAAACTCAATACTTCTCTTCATTGCTTCCCACTTCACTGGCAGCATGTTCATCTCGAACTGTAGGGAGACCAGTGGAAGAAGTCTCCCCAGCCCTATAAAGATTTTTGCTGCCCTCATTTGCACATTTTCCGCAGGTCTTAGCTACCCTCCACACCCCCATACCTCTGCCCCATATAGTAATACTGATTACACTAGCATTTCCATAAGCTTCATAAAGATAGACCCTGTAACCTCTCCCACTGCACTCCTCCGCTCCTCTTATCCCTCTCTTCCGCCATCTCACACTCTGCTGGTCTAATTGACCACACACCCTAGGTGCTTGTATTCTTCCACTACTTTGACTTAATCACCACCAACATAGAACTTCTCTTCCTTCCTCTTCACCCCCTTCTTCCTCACATGCATCACACCACATTTCTCCACGTTAGTTTCCACTGCCCAGTCACTACACCATTTAGCCAAGGTATCCAACCCCCGTCTCATCAATCTCTTATCCTCCACTAAAGTCACTGCATAATCTGCATACAATAACACCGGAATTACTTGACTTCCAAACTTCACCCCTCTTTCAGTTTATATACCAGAAAGGTCACATATAGCGAGAACAGCAGGGGCGAGAGGATACATCCCTGTCTCAGACCGCATGATACTCCGAAGGGTTCACTACCCTTATCTCCTACCTTCACCTCACAGCTCACGTTTGAATACACAGCCTTCAAGAAGGCTGTGACTCTAGCTCTGATTCCCATTTTCTGCAGACAAACCTACAGCTCTCCTCGATCCACTCTTGTCAGTATATAGTCATCTCCCATCACTCTTTCCTTCCTTATATCCTAAGCCGAACTAAAAGGGTAGTGGATGAAATTTTTGTATATAATCAATCTCCTCTCCTTCCTTCATTATATCCTAGGCCGAAGTAAACAGGGAAGTGATTATATCCTAGGATATAATCACTCCCCCTTCACTCCTTCCTTTATTTTATTATAGGCTGAAATAAAGAGGGGAGTGTTTATATGTGCTGTACTCTCCGCTTTGCTGTGCTGTACTCCCAGCTATGCTGTGCTGTACTCCCAGCTATTCTGTGCAGTACTCCCAGCTATGCTGTGCTGAACTCCCAGCTTCGCTGTTCTGTACTCCCACCTTCGCTGTGCGGTACTCCCAGCTATGCTGTGCTGTACTCCCAGCTACACTGTGCCGTATATACCGTACTCCCAGTTATGCTGTGCTGTACTCCCAGCTTTACTGTGTTGTACTCCCAGCTTTGCTGTGCTGTCTTCCCAGCTTTGCTGTGTTGTAATCCCAGCTACGCTGTGCTGTATTCTCAGCTTTGCTTTCCTATATTCCCAGCTTTGCTTTGCTGTACTCTCAGCTTTGTTGTGCTGTACTCCCAGCTTTGTTGTGCTGTACTCCCAGCTTTGCTGTGCTGTACTCCCAGCTTTGCTGTGCTTTACTCCCAGCTTGGCTGTACTGTACTCTCAGCTTTTTTTGCTGCACTCCAGGCTTTGCTGTGCTGTACTCCCAGCTTTGCTGTGCTGTACTCCCAGCTTTGCTGTGTTTTACTCTCTGCTTTGCTGTGCTGAACTCCCAACTTTGCTGAGCTGTACTCCCAGCTTTGCTGTGCTGTACTCCCAGCTGCGCTGTGCTGTACTCTCAGCTACGCTTTGCTGTACTCTCAGCTACACTGTGCTGTACTCCCAACTTTGCTGAGCTGTACTCCCAGCTTTGCTGTGCTGTACTCCCAGCTACGCTGTGCTGTACTCTCAGCTACGCTTTGCTGTACTCTCAGCTACACTGTGCTGTACTCCCAGCTTTGCTGTGCTGTACTCTCCGCTTTGCTGTGCTGTGCTCCCAGCTACGCTGTGCTGTACTCCCAGCTACGCTGTGCCATACTTCCAGCTTTGCTGTGCTGTACTCTCAGCTTTGGTCTGCTGTACTGCCAGCTACGCTGTGCTTTACTCTCAGCTTTGCTGTGCTGTACTCCCAGCTATGCTGTGCTTTACTCCCAGCTCCGCTGTGCTGTACTCCCAGCTACGATGTGCTGTACTTACAGCTTTGCTGTGCTGTACTCTCTGCTTTGCTGTGCTGTAGTCCGAGCTTCGCTGTGCTGTACTCCCAGCTATGCCGTGTTGTACTCCCACTTCTGCTGTGCTGTACTCCCAGCTTTGCTGTGCTGTACTCCCAGCTATCCCGTGTTATACTCCAAACTTTGCTGTGCTGTACTCCCAGCTTTGCTGTGCTGTACTCCCAGCTTTGCTGTGCTGTACTCCCAGCTTTGCTGTGCTGTACCCCCAGCTACGCTGTGCTGTACCCACAGCTTTACTGTGCTGTACTCCCAGCTACACTGTGCTGTACTCCCAGCTATGCTGTGCTGTACTCCCTGCTACGCTGTGCTGTACTCCCTGCTACGCTGTGCTGTACTCCCAGCTATGCTGTGCTGTATTTCCAGCTTTGCTGTGCTGTAATCTCAGCTTTGCTCTGATGTACTGCCAGCTACGCTGTGCTGTACTCTCAGCTTTGCTGTGCTGTACTGTCAGCTTTGCTGTGCTGTACTCCCAGCTATGATCTTATGCATGTATGTTATGTATGTTTTGTATGTATGTTATGTATATTTTATGTATGTATGTTATGTATGTATGTTGTATGTAAGTATGTATGTTATATGTATGTATGTATGTTATGTATGTTATGTATGTTATGTATGTTATGTTTCGGTGAGAGGTTCGATGGTGGGATCAGTGAGAGGATCGAGGGTGGGATCGGTTAGAAGATCGGTGAGGGTGTCAATGGTGGGATCGATGGTGGAATCGGTGAGAGGGTCAATAGTGGGATTGGTGAGAGGATCGATGATGGGATCGGTGAAGTATCAGTAATAGGATCGATGGTGGGATCGGTATGGGGATTGATGGTTGGATCGACGAGAGGGTCAATGGTGGGATCAGTGAGAGGATCGATGCTGGAATCGGTGAGAGGATCGATGGTTGGATGGGTGAGAGGATCGATGCTGGATTCGGTGAGAGGATCGATAGGCGGATGAGTGAGACGATAGATAGTGGTATCGATGAGAGGATTGACGCTGGGATCAGTGAGAGGGTCGATGGTGATATCGGTGAGAGAGTCGATGGTAGGATCGGTATGTATGTATGTATGTATGTTATGTATGTATGTATGTATGTATGTTATGTATGTATGTATGTATGTATGTTATATAAGTACGTATGTATGTATGTCCACTCATTTTGAAAATATACATACAGACAGACATACATAATGCAAGCAATAAAATTTAATACAGTAAATGACAGCACACTAGCGTGTGCCACATGCTGAATTTAACTGTTACTGAGAGTTACGTTGTATGTATATATGTTATGTATGTGTGTATGTGTATGTATGTATATTATGTATGTATCTATGTATTGTATGTATGTTTTGTATGTATGTATGTTATGTTTGTATAAGTATGTTATGTGTATGTATGTATGTATGTATGGTTTGTATGTATGTATGTTATGTATGTTATGTATGTTATGTATGTATGTATGTACGTATGTATGTATGTATGTATGTATGTATGTATGTATGTATGTATGTTATGTATTTTCTGTATGTTATGTATCGGTGAGAGGGTCGATGGTGGGATCGATGACAAGATCGATAGTGGGATCAGTGAGAGGATCAATGTTGGGATCGGTGAGAGGTTTGATGGTGGGATCGGTGAGAGGATCGATGTATGTATGTCAAGTATGTCAAGTATGTTATGTATGTTATGTATGTTATGTATGTTATGTGTGTTATGTATGTTATATTTCAGTGAGAGGATCGATGGTGGGATCGGTGAGAGGATCAGTAAGAAGATCGATGGTGGGATCGGTGAGAGGATCGGTGAGAGGATCGATGGTGGGATCGGTGAGAGGATCGATGGTGGGATCGGTGTGTGGATCGATGGTGGGATCGGTGAGATGGTCAATGGTAGAATCGGTATGTATGTTATGTATATGTATGTATGTATGTATGTATGTTATGTACATATGTATGTATGTTAAGTATCGGTGAGAGGGTTGATGGTGGGATCGGTGACAGGATCGATGGTGGGATCGGTGACAGGATCGATGTTGGGATCAGTGAGAGCATCGATGGTGAGATAGGTCACAGGATCAATGGTGGGATCGATGAGAGGATCGATGGCAGGATCGGTGAGAGGATCGATGGTGGGATAGGTGAGAGGTTCGATGGTGGGATCAGTGAGAGGATCGATGTATGTATGTTATGTATGTTATGTTTGTGATGTATGTGATGTATGTTATGTATGTTCTATGCTGTGCTGTACTCCCAGCTACGCTGTGCTGTACTCCCAGCTACGCTGTGCTGTACTCTCAGCTTTGCTGTGCTGTACTCTTAGCTTTGCTGTGCTGTACTCCCAGCTGTGCTGTGCTGTACTCCCAGCTTAATTACCACACAGTGCAAGTCACCCCGCAGAACGTCACTATTATTTACCACGGCATACAGCACTCAGCCCTGACTATCATCACATATACACCATTGCCACACAGTGTTGCGCACGCTCACACACACAAACACGTGTATATATACACACTAGCACCACAACCACCACCACACAATGCAAGTTGCAATGTGCACTCATATGCATTTGTGCACACCAGTTGGGTTAGTTAGCATAGTAAAGAAACACTATCGGTGCAAGTTGCAGATGATGACCGCTATGAATATAAGTGAAGTATGTGCGCTAGTTGATAACTGGAAAAAATACCACCAGCGCATGTTGCAGAGAGTCAAAACCACATACATACGTACATGCATGCATACACACTTAGAGGAGAATTCAATTCAGAATTCAATTCAGTCAGATTGGTGAAATTCATAATCTTGTGACCTTTGTATATGTGAATGGACTGCACATACAGAAACATAATACCTACATACACACATGCAATTATTTTAGTCCACTTCATGTTTCAGATACCCACTTCTGGAACAACCAAACCATCAAAGCCTTCCATTCTGGAGTTCCAAACAAAATCATGCTCATTCTAGACCTCTTTGCTGAAGAAGACCCAGTTTGGATTCGCACTGAATTGTTCTTTGGAAAGCCATTCATCTGGTGTATCCAGACTTCCTGGTATTTCTGGCAACCTACGTACGTATAGATGCAAGGATTACTAAAGGCAACACCTTGGTTGGAACTGGCATGACCCCAGAAGCAATTGAACAGAACCCAGTGGTGTATGAACTGTTGGTGAGTATGCAGCATGTCTGCAATAAATAGTCATGGTGTCTAGGTTTGGCCATCAATACATAAGTAAACAGCTGTAGAAGCTGTTTTACGTATGTCACTGTTCTACCTGTATATATTCACCATTGGCACGACTGATTATTCTTACTTCAGACAAGAACACAGGGCTCTGAGGGTGAAAGCCTAATTGGTACACTATAAAAGGTGAAATTGCCATCAGCACAGCATCACATGACAGCAGCAACTGTAAGTGTGTAGGTGCACATTATCAACAGTGCTTTCCAACAGCTTGAAACATGTATCATTCATGTCCAGAAGTGCAGAAGGATTTCCTGACCTAGTTCACATACAGTAGGTCCAGCTAAAGACATGCATCTGTGTATCCTCGCCCTAAACAGCATTATTCTAAAATGATGCAGTAACACATCACGTGTCGACATGGGAATGTTCAATATGTTGACATAATGGCAATTGCTGCATTGTTGTTACTTGCACAAAGGTGACACCTACTAAAGATGTTAACCTACGTTATGGAACAGGTTTACAAAGAGTACAAGCCCAGAACTTGCTGCCACCGGGAAAGTTTGAGTAGACTGTTGTAGAGCTGTGGATTACAGCAGTGACACCGAGTGGCCCACATTCACGTGAGCTATCCAGGTCCTTCCTTGCGGGTGTTGCAGGATGTCCTAGACATCTTTGCAACTCACAACTAGAAAACCGAAAGATGGTACACCAAATCATAGCTCATGAGTTTCTGCAATATGTAGGATAATTGGTAGTGTTACCATGCTCACGTGTGACATGTTGCTGCATTATTATAGAAAATGCTATTATAGTACATGTGGAGATACGCAGTTGCATACTCCCATCACTTATCTACTTTTGCTCATGTGTACACACACGTACTTGCAATGGTAGTACACATTACCAAATTTTGATTGTGGTGTTGCACTGGTGGGAGACAAATTGCTGCAATTCTTCACTCTTTATGGACAAGGCATCTTGTGCCACATGAATCTGAGGATACTTTCAATTGCATCCAATGCAGTTGCTAATGTTACTTGCTATACATCACAGATGAAGTTGATAAAGACTGAAGCTGGCACAGTTGGAATGGCATGTATGGGCTAGGCAGAAACGGGTATCCTTCCCTGAGCAATTGGGTCAGGATAAAATGAGGTACGTATAGGGCACATTGCTGAAGTGCCATATTGACTGCATCTGTGAAGGTGCAAAGCTTGGAGGCAGTTGCATCATGCCTGTTTGTGACATTGGGGTGAAGGAATGGGTACCTGCAAAATGGATATGTATGTTGTGTGCTCATCTGAATCCTTGCACTAATGACTGTGATGGTATTCGCTAACATGATGTAGCACCCCCCTCCTTCCTCGTCCTCATGGCATATTGGTAGTCAACAGTTTAATTTGTAATGTTACATAGCTGTTCTCTTCTCATTTTTAACAGAACTCTATTCGCTTGCCATTTATCTTCCGAACTGCCATATAGCTGCAATGACATTGCTTTTCAGTTTGGACAAATGGATTCACCACCAAAGTCTCCAAGTGACCAAGTGAGACGTCTGGCCACTGTAACTAAGCACATTTCTGGCAGTACTGTTGAGTTCTGCCTAGGTACAGGGACAATTGGCATTCTTGGTGCCAATAAGATGTGTTCCTTTGTTCCATTCATGTGCCTTCTAGGCACTTGAAGGGTATGCTGAGGCACTGAAATCACTGTCAAGGTCTTCAGACGGTGCATGCTTACCAGGTGGCTTGCTCGCATTGACTCAATCTGGTGAGATGGTGGGAAGGAGTTGGTGGAGCTAGACACTGAGCTACCTCTTGCATCTGATATCACAGCTGAGTGCATACAGGCAGTGGCTTCCTTCGCTGCTCCTGGCTCCTTTTGAGGCACTTCCTCTATTGAATTTCAAAAACCTGGTGTTGCTATCTGAGCTGGTACTTGCCCCTCCCAATAATGGCATGTTTAAGAACTGCACTGATGTCAGTGCATTAAATTTCATTTTCGTTTAAATTTCGTTTTCTTCCATACAGTGCTCGTGCTCATAACACTGCAAACAGAAGTGTAAATTACCCCAATGAGCTGACCCAGTACAACCATTATGGATTGCGTCATTCGTTAAACGCGTTAATTCTTTTTTTTCATTAATGAATAGTGCAATGTGTGTAAGAGCCTGTATACCTGTGCATGCTTTGCTGTATATTCAGCATGATTTTATGTCCTATTTACTCCTCAGTTGCATGCAGATTTGTTGCTTCAGTTGCAACAGACTTTGCTGCTATGCACTGTATGTGCCACATGCATATCTGATCTGCTACTCCCTGATTTGAAGCAGCTCTTTTAAAGGCTGTGTGTTTATCTTAGTTAATCTTCCTGTCCTATTTCTACATATGTCTGCAGACGGAGATGGGATGGAGAGCTGAGCAAGTGAATGTGTCACAATGGTTGATGAGTATTCCAGAAGCACTGCAACAGTACAAGCAAGATCCTGCAACACGCTTGGACTCTGTATCAAAGTGCCTATGTGCACAATGTTCAGGGGGCATTCAAGTCTAAACTAGAAACACCACCATGGATCGACATGCTTGAATCCCAAGATATCAACACTACAGGCTTGGTGGCTGCCTGGAGTCTGCTAATGAATGAGGTTGACCGAACTCTTGGAACTTATCGGTATGATTTGGTAGATGTTGGATGTCAGTGTCTTGCAAACATCTTTTGTGATCTTCAAAAGATGGTGAGGGTTGCATATGTTGTGTGGTTGAAGGACAAACAGAACTAGACATCATACGTTCAGTTGCAGCATTTGGCTGATGTGATGCTGGAGGTGTTACTGAGGCTGGATACCTTACTGCAATCTATTACCAATAGGGAGAATGTTGGAGATCATGCTGCTAAACACTGGGCAGGTCTGGTGGACAGCTATTACTTCAGTCGTTGGAATATTTTCTTCCAATATGTGACCACCAATGTGTTCAATGTATCACCTGTCAACCAGTCTCCATTTGAAGCTGCACGAATTACTCTTGATACCACTTGGAACTATGAAGCAGGTCCCTTTCCAACTAAACCTGGTGGTGACCCCTTCACTGTTACCCAAGAACTGGTCTCCAAATATGCAGATGTTCCAACATCAAGTAACTACAAGATATCCCTGGACATGATCTCTTGGCTCGACTGGATGCACCATGGACGCATGACCTTCACCAAATTCACTTCCTCTGTGACTCAAACACTGCATGTTTCGGGTACAATTCCCATGGTGGCCTCAAGAACTCTACCACTTGTGGTTTTCAACCAGCCAAAGGAACTGCGTTCTTCTTAAAGCTGAGCATGTAATTGATGAGAAGAAAGTTATCAAAGTGAACTTCAATATAGTTTGATACACATGCATATGAATTACACACACAGGGTTCCACACAAATATTATTGAGCCAGTTATGTTGTACTGTGATCGATCAATTTGGCAGAATGGTGGCATTGCACTTTGATGATGGCTAGATATGTGTACAAAATTGAAGCTGTAATACTGCTATATGATTAATCTTATATAATTTATAGTCTCTCCGTGACTTGTATGTATGCAAATTTATATGGCTACATAGTACTACAAACATATACCATATATATATCTATATATAGCCTATATTTTATATACATTAATTCAACCCATTGCCATTCCCCTTATGCCCCATGCAAATTATGGATGACTGTGCATGGTTAATTCCAAGCACAGAAAAGTAAGTAATTAGCACAGCTCTAGATCTTGTACATGTCAGTAGTGCACTTGCTCTTCTCTGCTGTCTTGGCATTGAAGCACACAATATCTGGGGATCAGAAAGCAGAGGATATGTCCATACATATGTGTATATGAAGGTGGAGAGAACATACCAATTTAGAAGTAGAATAATAAAGCATTATTACAAGGATGCATTATACACCTGCTCTAAAAGTCAAAATTAGCAAAACCAAGGTGATACATATTCTCTTGCAGTATAGCAAAATGGAGGATGCACATTTTCTTGCAGTATCTTGCATGCAAAGTGTAAAATGTTTCAGCTATTAATTCTAATGTGCTGACGTGTTTTATATACTTGCCCACAGACAGATTGAAAGTGCCTGACTTATTAACAGACAAGAGCCAGTTATAATGGATATACCTACATACTGCTGGACTGCTGTTGACTGATGCTCTAGATCTCTTTTATGTTTGTGAGCCTGTACGTAGTAACTGTTAGCTTGTAGGTTGTAGGTCATTGCAGCTCCAGAGAAAGGAGACTGGAGAAAAACAACCACCAACCGAGCCCAAACCCGTGACCTAGCTCTACATAACATGGAATTTCAGTCACGCAAGCTATAGAATCAATCAGTCACACTCCTTTGTCTCCCTTATGTGTCGGTCATGAGTGTGCTGCTGACTGCAACTGCTTAAGACACGCGGCCTTGAGTCTGCACTTGTGCGGTGGATGGTAGTGATACTTCTCTGGAGCTGTGATGTCCTACAGCCGACAAGCTTACAGATCTCTTTTATGATGAATGCATGCGTAATGGGAGGTACTGGAAATCAGACTGGCGTGATACCTCCTAAATTCTCTTATGCCCCCCCAGAGGTACGTACAACCAACTCTAAGCTTATATATTCAGCAGGGTGATGAGACTGAAACAGCTGTGTCCAACAAATGGCTGTCACCTTGTCAGTCATCACTAACAACAACAGTCTTGTGCTTTAGGGAACCTGAGAAAAGCAATCTTCACTGAGTAAAGTACCGTATGTTTGTTGCTATTAAAAACAGAGTATTATAATAAAATCAGAGGGCGGCCATTTTGTACAAAAACAGTAACTATAAGGCTTTCGTGCTAGCCACCAAAACCTGTAAATTATTGACCAACCTACAGTAGTTCACATGCATGGTGTGCAATATGCTCTTGTTGTGGATCAACTTTGCAGGCAATAGTAACGGATTTTAAACCAAAGATGTAATCCTCTAACAGCTGAACTGCCTCTTAATTAAGCAGGACATCTTCATCAAACTACAGATTCTGCTATACTCAACAAGCTTGCATTAGATGGAATGCACGTAAGCAAGATTTGTGCCCTGCACAAATTAGCACTTGCCACAAACTAACAGTTCTCTTCATTGACATATGCACTTACTCAAAGCCACAGCCTTCTCTTTAGATATCAAAGTGGAGCACATGCAGCTCAATAATCTGCAAACTATAGGTGAAGATGAGCTACACTAAACACAAAGGGATTCTTCCTGAAAGTAGGCCACTTACATTCCATGCACATATAATGATCAGGTATACGCGTAAGCTGTATACAGATATACAGAACAAGTCTACACTTTAACCAATGAGTCAACACATAATTTAATCAACACATACTGTACATACATACATGTACGTATATACACAAACATGCTATAAATTATAGAGTACACTTACAGACTCCACGCAATTCTTGTCAAGAGTTGCAATCGTTGGTGCACAGTACAGACTCACAGATAGGCATCCTTCCCAGACATCAGATGGAAGTCCTTCCTTGAGCAGTAGGTCACCAGCCACAGACATGTCAATACTGCAGTCATACTTGTGTGTCCAGCTCAAGATGTGAACAATCATCTATACCAGAAGCTATCCAGAGAATAGAATTAATGAATTGTCACAGATTTACCATGCATGTACATGGTGACTCACAATTTCAAATAAGCAAGCATACACAACACCACTGCCACAAGTGGAAGCAGCCACTAAGGTGTAAGATAGATATTTCATACGCATATCCATTCTGTTGCCTTTGCTCCACTGACTTAATGCAGAAGCAATTTGATGAGTACATGAATGTTCTCCTCAGATATAAGGTTTGGCAAGCATTTGGCTAAGCACAAAATGCCTGTGGCAAAGGTAATGTCTGCAACGGCAAGGTACCAGAACTTGGTAGTGAGCTACTTGAAATATTACAGGAACCCTGAGGCACTGACACTGCCAGTCAAGCTAATTAAATCCTTTGAGCTTTGTAGCTGATGAAGACCGCGGTCGAAGCGTCCTACGAATTAACTTCCTTTTTGCTACATGAATTGCTAAAATATCTCACCATGACATCTCATTGCCAGACACTTAGGTCAGTCATGTGGGAAGAACTAGCAAGCCACTACCAGTCTCTTGCACTACAGACCATGACAACTTTAAAGGGCCTAAGTGGCTAGGAAGATCATTCATTCATTCTAGAAATCGTTGACACTAGCCAAGTAACACAAGGTTTAGACATTTCTGCTGCCTTTATCAGTAATGGTGCAAGAAAATACTATAGTAATCTGTCAGTCAATATAATGCTTGCATGGCATGATTGTCAGTCTAACTGTGCCATGCAAACAGATGGTCGGGTTCTCTTCTTCCTATTTAATGTGTGTGTGGTGCCCTGAATGTGCCAGGGTGTAACAAACACATTGAAAATTCATCTAGAATGAATGGCCATGACAATACATGGCACAGTGAAGCACCTTAATACGTAACAGCATGGTTCCTATTACTACTGCCAATTGGGTTCAAGTGCTAACCATGGAACAATGCATGATCACAATAACTTGGTAGAAGCAAGAGAAAATACAAGGTGCTGACAAAGCATACCACTTAGTCCCATGTGATACAATGAGAACATGTACCAGTTCTTCCCATTACCAACAATTATGTGTGGTTAATTAACCCTTTAATAAACTAAAAGATTAGCATGTACCATAACACGGCATGAGTTAAAAAGTAACCATAAATTGTCTTATTCTGCTTATGCTGCTTACCTGTTTTCACAAACAGAATCCTTACACACAATATACACAGCAATCAGAAGCACAGTGTGTATGCATGTAAGTGGGCATACATATTTCCCGTACTCTGCAATTGTTGTTAGTATCCTATAAAAGGGGCGGGCTTCAACACTTCAAGAAGCAGTGTAACCAATTTTGATGCTATCTATCCTAAAACTGTCCATACATGTATTGCTGGGTGATCTTCAGAACACCTCGCCGGGTGAGACATCACTAATGCTTGTTACATGTGCTTTCTCCATTGCACAACAAACTGGGTGCTCTCAGCCAACAGCATACATTTAAATGCTTTAACCTTCAAGCCCAACAGCATTTACAGTCAGAGAAACCACATACCTGATTTACACCATACAGAAGACAAAAGCAATGATTGACAGAGGCATTTCAGGCAGCAGGACACTGCAATAGTACAATGTTTCAAGCATGAAGGTCTTCATCTGGCACAAACTTTGCACAGTTTGTTACTTTGGTTTGGTTTGGTTTAGTACCCTACAAAGACAATTGTGTCGTCATAACTACATTATGTTAAAAGCCTGTTCTTTTTTGGCAGTACGTAGTTGCTCACCTGTGGTAGCACACCATATGTAGTGGAAAAGATGCCATTCAAGCTACTTCCACAGAGCCATGCTGTTTGTTCCATCTCTTCATGGCCAAGACTGAGAAAGCAACATTGTGGAATAGAGTGAAGCTACATGCAGTGGGACATACCACTGAAATTCAGTACAGTAGTTATATAATATTATAATAAGCGAACCTCTACACCACCTTTTGTTTCTTTACCTACCTATGTACACACATAGATACATCAACATCGCATTAATGTTACATATCCCAATGAAAGGGACACCAGTCATGCATTCAACAACCAAGGGGTGCAGTGCATTTTTCTGACCACATTGGACCAGACAGCACCAATACATTGAATAGGATAGTCCAAACAAGGTTGCAAACTGAATTGGTATGAAGTCCGAGGTATTAATTACAGTCCAAGACAAAGTTATCTACAACATACAGTACAGTCTGCTATTATGACCACCAAGGCTGCTGGAAGTCTAATATGTTAGCACCAGGGGGAACTACGTACTACAACCACGGTCCTGCAGTTTGGGTTAAAATGAATCAGCTTCACACCAGCAAGTGTATTGACATTCCTACTGCCTCTTCTTGCCAGAAGCTGGATCAACTCGTTCACAATACGTCGATTCTTCATAAATTGCAAAGTCATACGACTATCAGACAGAACAGTCTGGTCCAAATCTGACGGGGTCCAAAAAATATCCGATTACCCAAAGTGCCAACATTGAGGTCAACATGCAGTAGTGAATCTACAGTACGCACATATACTTTAAATGATAGCATCGTGCTGAATACAGCCTGCATATTGAGTTGAACATTGCACAATAAAATTACATATGCTAAACAAAGGAAGGTCACCCACCCAACTTTGAAAGTGTTGGATTGCTGAGGTCAAGAACCTGACTACAGTATCCTCAAATACCACCAGTTTAGTAATCCCTTCTGATTGAGAAAGAACACTCCTCAAAACAGATGAAATAGCTGCAACCATAATCATGCTTGAGCATACGGTGAGACAGGTGTGGGGGAAGCTGGTACAGGTGTGGGTTGATGGGGTGTATGCAATTGAGCAACACTCAGTTATGTAGATACACATACAACCTTTAAAACTTCACCTGTGTACATCAATGGTAAGTCTAATCAAATCCTGCCGGGCTCTAATAATAGAGAATGACAGTCATACAACACATCAGTTGCAAACTAAATTGACAGCTGTAGTCTTCTTGACAGACTAATTGAGCACACCAAAAGTCAATACTGTTTCTTACGATTCAATGCACTGTTTCACTATATACACCACTCTCAACAGCTATATATGTATGATAACAGACATGAACGTGGTACGTATACTAGAGTATTTGTGCAATAGTGTAATAAAGTCTACATAATTATGTAATTGTATCAAGGGGAGAAGAAAAATACATTGAAGACTGAGCATTCAGCACAAGAGGAGTTGGTATGGAATGCAGGTTCCGCTCATAAGGTGACACCAAATAACACCATGGAACGCCCAAGGGTGATAAATCGATCAGCATCCTCCTGGCCATGTTATAGCTTCGTAGCTTATTGCAATTTGAACAAACTAGCACATAGCTCAAACATTTGACGTCGAATTGGGTTATCGAACGAACTACCCAAATGTTACTTTAGTTATTTGCAAATGCTGTATTCTGTTCCATAGATACGTGAATTGCGCAAACAACAACTGTTTGGGTCCTGTAATGTCATCATGAAACTTGCTCATCTTGCAAACTGTAATTACATTGGTAAAACAGTAATACAGTGCTCGCACCGAGTACAATATGGACCAATTAGGAAGATCACGTGGCTACATGGACCAATTAATTGTGCACCTGGCCGGAGCGTGAATGGTGCTGGTTTGGAGAAGAATGAGACCTTCATGCCTTGTGAGCAATAATTCCCTAATTCTGTCCTAATGCTATGATAGGTAGTAGCAAATTGTGTTATTCTTCTTGCTCGTGTTGCTGGTTGTTAGCCTCAATGTTATGTATATGCCAACCTCCAGAAAGTGCGGTAGACCATTTGAATTAATCTGTCCCACTCTTCTGGCACAATGCACTGGTGTATTTCTACAAACTGGTCCAAAACCATGGGAGAAGGATAGTGCTCCTACAGAAGGAAGCCTCTGACATTGGATACAAAGTTAAACACCATGTGTACATACGTATGTACGTATTTTACTCAATAAATCAACCAATGTACACTTGGATCTCTGCAGAGCTGTGCCCATCATTTGTTTCTTCCCCAGCTGTCACTGCATGGCTGATGATGATGTTCCAGAACAAGCAACTGCAGCCCTGAGGATGCACATTGGCAAAAGCACATTGCAGCTATGGCCAGTGACAGAAGTAACAGAAAACATGTATGCAGTTGAGATAGACTCAATGCAATCGAAAGTCTTGTGCCATTCAGCTTGAAGAAATAAATTGGGTAAAAACACATCAGGTATTCACCTGAAGGTAGCCCCAGCACAGAGGTGTTCCTTAAAGCTGTAAGTATGTCATCTAAACCTTTGTAGCCAGAAGACATTTGGCTTTCCTGACTGCTGAACAAATGACTCCTTTTGGCAAATTTTTCAACTCTTGCTTGAGGAACTTAATGAGAAGACACAAAAAGGCTTGAGAAAGGGTAGTTCTCTAAGGCTTCGCAAAAAGGCTTCAACTGCACCAAGACAATCACTAGACAGCAGGATTAGCACTTGCTTGCCATTCACCATGACGTCATCACTGCAGGCAGCATCAATACCCATCACTAAGTGGACGTGCAAAATAAGAATTAAACTTCCATGCCAGTTGGTTGAATACCATGGCATGGAGGAATGAACTTGCACATACGTAAGTGTATGTACACAATGTATCTGAAAGTGTGTACAGAAAGTGACCAATCCATTCAGTTACTCACCATATCAGGACTGTCTGAAAGCAGTAGGTCATCCAAGTCACATGCACTGACTGTCAGCCATGCAGCAGAGCCAACTGGAACTTACTAGTACAGTGGAAGTGAAATGATCATACGTATACTGAACAATGAAGAATTAAAAATAAATATCACATTGCTGTACGCATACAATTCAGCACATAAGCACCACATTTACAACGAAACAAATCAGTGCATTCCTGTTCAGGTGCAGTGGACAATACTTCATACTATAGGATAGACATACGCATATCACACACTTCATTTAATAATTGCATGGGGGATTTCTGGGACAGTGTCAAAGGAGGCTTAATCATGACTGTGCAGGTAGCTCTACATCACGTGCATGAGAATACCTAGAGGCCAACCTCAGATACTGAATTCTTCCAAAGTGCAGGGAACACAATAGTAGACACAGCTGGGTCTAATGTAGCTGGTGTTCTACCTAATGTAATGCAACCAGACAACAGGTAACAGCTAGAACACACAAAAGAGATAACTTTACTGTGCACACCACATACTTGAGCTTCAATCAAGGTTCTCCAAACAAAGCCACATTTGGTAGCATGGCATGTGCAGTAGGTGACAGTGGAACAGGGAGGGTGTTCCACTCAACATAAGCAGCAATTAATACCAATAGTTCAGTGCCATGAACCACCACACAGGAAGACCCGTTAGCGATGGTCATGTACCCCATTGGTACTCTCCCCTCATCCACAAGCTTCAGGAGATGTAACCCAAGCATGGTAAGCTGATGACGCCACAGTGGGAGGAGAACTCTCAGTCCTTTGGAGATGTGGGACAAATTCAAAGCAACTAGTCCACAGTATGTCTACCTGAGCAAGACCAGGCTGGTGGTTAAACCAGAGCACCTACCAGCAGCAGAAGCACATTTCGAGACACTGGAATAAAAGTCACAACCCAAAGGCAGAGACATCTTGGGGATGCAATTGGCTCCAGGAACTTTGTGGAGAACTTTGTTCAGAGGAAAGTCTCTCTTTGGGTATCCAAGATTGAGAACATATCCAGGATTGCCAAATTTCAACCTCAGGCAGCATAGTCTTTACACATGGAATAATGCACAGGTGGATGCACACAGTTCCTGGTACTGGGGAACTGTTCCAACCATTGGAAGAGATTATCCAGCATCAATTCCTACCAGCACTGACTGATAGAGAGGCATTCAGTGACACTGAGAGAGCGCTGCTAGCCCTGCCAGCAAAGCATGGAGGAGTTGGCATCCCCAAACCACCACAGTAGCTAGCCACCAGTTCCCTGTCTGCTCCTCTGCTACAGCCACCCTAGTGGAGCTCATTCAACAACAGAGCACCAATTACCCTGTTGAAGCTTGCCTCAAACAGAGACAGGTGAAGTCCGCCATTCATACGAGCAACCACAATGATGCCGCTGAAGAGCCAATGGCACTGAAGTCAAGGCTATCAAATGCCCAGCAACGTGCTATGGAGCAAGACAGTGAAAAGGGGCCTCTTCTTGGCTGACCTGCATCCCCCTAGCAAAGTACGACTTCAGCCTCCATAAACAGGCATTCAGGGATGCGATATGCCTCAGATTTGGATGGACACCAACCCGACTTCCATCGCACTGTCCATATAGAAAGCTGTTCTCTATGGATCATGCTTTCAGATGCCCCAAATCAGCATTGCCTTCTATCAGACATGATCATATTCGAGACATCACAGCAGATCTCCTTACTGACGTCTGCTCAAATGTTGGACTGGAGCCAACTCTCCAGCCCCTCCCTCCATAGCACCAACACAGAAGAGTGGGTAAGGCCAGACATAAAAGCTCAGAACTTTTGGGACAGCAGACAAAGGAGTACCTACTTTGATGTCAGAGTCGTCAACTCCTTTGCCCCTTCCAACATCTCATCATCCACCAGTTCCACATACCACAGACACAAAAGAGAGAAAAGGAGAGCATACGAGCAGAGAATTCTCCAAATGGAACATGGTATCTTCACCCCTCTGATCCTTTCCACAGGGACCCTCCGCCACGGTTGCCTCAAGAGACTGGCCAGCCTAATTGCCACCAAGCATGGACAAGGTGATTCATGGTGCACCAGATCAATGGCATCAGGTATTCAACACCTTGCACTCAATGTCTCATCCAGGCATTCAAGCCACTCAGCGGCTCATCACTTCAAGCTACGTTTTGGCACATCAATGCAGATGTCCGCAGACAGGCCGATCACTCATCCAGTGCCAGCACTCAAAGATGTACAGATACACTATTACACCCACAGGATACTTTTCCCCGCCGGACGCTCAGTTTGACCTAGTCCATAATGATATTGTTGGGCCCCTTCCTTCTGCAAAAGACAACATGCATTTACTCACTTGTGTTCATAGGTTTGCCCTTGGTCATACCATTGCCAGACACTTCCACAGAGTCAATCGTACAAGCCTTTCACGGGTTGGATAGCTCAATTATTCGGTGTTCCTACAACCCTCATGTCAGATCGGGTGGAGGTCGAGGGCAACTGTCTGGTGAAGTCAAATGTCTGCCACCACATGACAAACCCTTCCACGTGCTGAGGCAGGATGACAAATTCTACCGGCTGCACAAGAATGGCCTTAGCAGCTCAGTTTCGCTAGACCACCTGAAGGCAGCTTATCCTGAAAAGCTGCACATCCCGGCTAATGCAGTGCAAAAGCCATCACAACCATCGACTGGCGCCTGCAGCTACAGCGCATCACCAGTGGTTCAGACTACCCGTTCTGGTCAATGGGTCTGTTAGCCAGATTGTCTAACATTGTGACTGACTGTGGGAGGTGGACAGCTCCAGTGCTTCACTAGGGGAGTGAGGAGTATTCGTATTGGTGTTACACAAAGCATTATTGGGATGCTGCATGTTACTAATGCATTGATATACATACATGCAATACATGCAATACATGACTGGATTACTGTGTTCTATACCACATTCATCAATCTCATTGTGTAATCTATGTCTTGCAACAGAGGAAAGCAAAAGGTGACAGCTGGAGAAAAAGATACCACTACAAAGAAATAGCAATGCATTATTCAATAGACTGTACATACTATGGGCAAAAACATTTTCAGCTTTCTGTCCCCAGATCCTACCAATCCTGTATCCTTGGTAAGTGAAGAAAGAGCCTTGAGAGGTTCTCTAGCGTGATTGCTAGAGATACGTAAGCAGCTATTGATAGCAATATACGTACATATGTACACTTCCTTCAAATGACAATGCCCTAAGTTTGTCTACGTCTACCGGCAGAATAAATTGCTGAGTTTGCAGTTGCCACTATGTCCTTGTATACAGGAGTTGACACAAGGGGGTTAATAGCAGGCTGTGAAGTGTAGAGGAAGAACTGCACTAGAACATCAACTATGGAACATAACTATACTCAAGGGCTCACCTAAGAAAGCCACACACATCATTTGACCAGGTAACATCCTTCCCTTACATTTCAGCTGCCATCTGTCAGTCGCAAAGGTAGACACATATGAGTCCGGAATAGATCCATACACAAACATGGCTGGAACAAGCAGTGCTTCATCATTGTTCACCTACAAACACACAAATATGCATGTACGTACACACCTAATAAGCACAGTTATCCAAAATACGTACACTGACACATAAGGCATACACACATACCACATTAAGGTGCAGGTACACCTGTACCAGAGACGACACACTTGCAACTGCCTTCTTCAGGTGTCCCTCGCTGTTGAGAGAGGTATTGTACCTATGAATCTGCTGTATTAACATGCTACACGTCAGTGAGGCACTTTGCGGTGACCACAATGCTAGTAACTGCCACTGACTGTACAAGTGGTGCCAGCACCTGCACCAGTGCAGGGTGTTCCCTAAAATGGAAAGCAGGACACCAACAGAGCACAATGATTAAGACAGCGTTGTCTGCATTAGGAACTATGACTTATATATGGCAGTGGTCAGAATGCTGGAATATAAATCTTGCTGCAACGACTTGTGCAATGAATGAGGTTCGAAGGAAGGGAAAGACAGCACAGAACATTGCACAGAGGGTATCATACATGCGTTACAGACCTGCCACTTGGGTCCAGGTTTAGTGCAACCTACATAAGCATTAATTGAATAACAATTCCATCACCTGGCCAGCTTTTACTAGTAGAATGAAAGTATGTGGCCATTTTGAAATGAAGCCACAACCATCTACCAACACCACAACTAAACATTGACTTGAATGTTAACATTTGGCATAAAAGCAAATGCAGCAAGTTGTTTCTTAGTGCAGTAGTCAATTTGGCTCAAAAGATCTATAATAGTGTATCCAATGAGAGGTAGTTAACACTATTAATCCCTACACATGTTACATTGAATTACTTTCCAGTTCACCTTTCCTCGAGTGTCAACCAGTTGGTACAACCATCACTCAGTTTACTTACACAGGTGGTAGGTAGTTCCTGCAACATAAGTCGCACATGAGATATCACAAGCTTTGGTTGTGCACTGAGTATGTCCACAAAAATCCTTGAAATGGAAGATTTCATCACATTAGTGGTAACTGCAGCCAAAGGATGAGACTTACAAGAATAAGCATGACCATTCCATTGCACATTGTTGTCTGGGCTGACAGTCAAATTGTAAATTGCACCACTCAAATACAATGTCTGTATTTGCACATCTCACTTGGTTAGCACAGCTGTGATGCTATCAGCATGTAGCCACACTCTTCATCATCAGACTTCCCACTAAGTGCAATAGACTTCTAAACACACTTCTGAAGTGGACACTTCTAAACTAATTCCACACCTAGTGGCTAACCAATCACATTAAATGCTTAGTTTTCACAGCATTAAATGATGTCCATGCTCGGTAGCACGAGGCTAGTCACAATCGCCCTTTCTGTACCACTACTAGATGTCTTCTTCCCAGTCTGCAGTGTGGCAGCGGCTGCCTGAAAGGTCATTTAAGGCACGCAGCAGCAATATTGTACTAGTAGTCAAACTTATGCCAAACTCGTTAAACTCACAAGGAGCAGCTTCGTTTCTGATTGCACTCTACTATATATTGTCGGCCATTTTGCTGGGAAATTCGGTGCGACCTTACGTGCTGGCGTTCCTGTTGCTTGTGGATGCTAACGCCTGGGCACGGTGCTATAGACAGATGATCAACAAGATGCATGTAAGTTCGAAAACCTGCCCTCAAGCAACGAACCAAGAACGGAAAGTATACGTGAATCTGGTGCCGTCCGTTCCGGAAAATTGTAAATTGTCACCTAATAGCGAGCGAGCACGCATGTCGCTACCCCTCTGAACTGTGCTTAGATAATAATCACCCAAATCCTAGCTGACCTCCTGTTGTGAATGCGATTCTCTCGGCTGAGGGTACATAAAGAGTGGTGTACCGTGGTTGAGTGGCCAACTATAGCAGTAAGTGGCTAAGCCATTCCTATTGCTTGTTCCATGTCGAAGCTACTACCATCATAGCTATTATGACTATGTCTAGTGTCTAAGCCATTCCTATAGTTTGTTCTATCACAACAGGCAGTATAATGCCATATGGCTTACGAACCATCTTCATTCACTTCTGCTTTCAACATTGGCAAGAGCATTCAGTTGTTTACAACCTTGGCAAAAGTTGTAGTTACTATAAACCAAACTCTGAACTGTCGACTCTAAATCTCATACGCACGTAAGTTGTCAGTCTTTGGCAAAATACATACTTGATTACAAACCAGAAGAATGCTCAGACATTGATTATTTGATTGTGTTTTACTGTTTTGTAGATCGGTTTGAAAGCAGTTGTATGAAAGTGGAGATGTAAACGTTGCACACGCTGCAAAAGCATGCCTGGAAGCTGCAGTTGAATGACCAGAATACCTTAACATTGGTCAATATTGGTAAGTGCACTGTTTGATTTAGCAGTGTATTTTGTTTCTGTTATCATGTCAGACTCTGCACGTAGTCAGCATGTGTCTATACTCTTCCTGCAGCTGTAGTCTACACGTAGACCAGCCAATGCGACAAAGCAGAACACTATTTGAAGAAACCACGAGCACTGGATCCAACCAGTGCAGTTGCACTAAAGGCTTCGTTTACCAATTTGTATATGCAGTAATAGTATGAAAAAGCTTGATATTTAGTCACAAGTGGTTGAAGCACCACCCTACAGATGTAGGTGGTCACTTACGTATGACCAGTGCTCTGTATCAGTTGCATTGAGAAATTGGACAGTTTGACACACTATGAGAAAGCCTTATCTTTTAAACTAAGAAACCCAGCTGCTTGAAGAAAGCTATTCTGGAGCGGCCTACATTGCAAGAGGTCTGTATGCATGTACCAGTAGTGAACTAATGTTCCTGTATTTGTGTACTGTCTGAATCGAATGTGATCACATCACACAGACTAGTGACTGCATGGAATATCTGCTGGCACTGTACAGTCAATCAACATTGCATGGGGTCTTATGTCTGTGACAATTTGGCAGGCAGCTATTATACACATGACATTCTGTTGAGTCTTAAAATGTGTGCTTTCAATCTGATAGAGAGTCACTGTCTTGTGGGGGTACTTGAAGTTTGGCATTAGCGGGCAGTAGTGCAAGAGAAAAGGTAGTTGTGACCCTGGGATTAAACTACACAATTGCACTGTGCGATCCCCGCAATTAGACATCCTAACAGCAACCGAAACCACTGCCTCCCACCTTGCTGAATAGACAGCACAGCAGCTGACTAGGTGTGAGTTCACAAATTGACAGTCATCCAAAACTCCACCTCCCTCAGACTAATCGTGTGTGAGGCTAAGTGATGCATGGCAATATCCAGTGATTATTGCCATATGTCTGGCAAGATAATCAAGGCAATGTCAATCCTTTTTCTCGCCCAGCTTAGTTACACCACACTTTCAACTAATGGCACATAATGTAATATGATTTTCGACGTACGTATAGCTATTTGATATCACGTTTCACTGTGAGTGAACATGTATCCAAGGATGTTATTTGCTAGTAACTTTATTCTAAGCTCTTTTGCATGACACATCTCCAGTTCTCACCAACTAGTTTAAAGGCCAAGTCACATGGAAGTCAGGAGCGAGTCAGTAGGCACAACACAGGGAGACCAGTCATCCAGCTGCTAGACTCAATGTACGTACAACGTCATCTCTGATGGCTAATACAATGTTATTAGAGCATGGACAAGAACGAACTGGAAATACTTGAGTTTTGAGGCATCCAGCATTCCATGATCCTTCATACTCATCTATTCTAGAATTATATGTACATCTCATTTTCTATCACAACTTATTCAACAAACAGTAGCTGTTCTTTAACGTGTCTACTATATTTGCCTGGGAGAAACATTGTACACTTCTTAGGTAATTGAGCCTAAATGCTTCCATGTCAAGTTACATTGAACAATAGGCCAAACATGTTGCACACTCAGAACAGTAGATGTGTCGCATGTTGTGAAAGTAATGATAATAATTATTGCTATGCTGATTAGTTATGTGTGGCACAGTATACAGTTAATTTTTATATTGTTGGTTGTCTGTGTACGCAGACGCAGGTGTATAATACTGCAGTATGAACTTTGGGATCAAGTTCGAGTTGACCAGGGTGAATGGGTCATGCTGCATGGAATGCTGCATGTACATGAAGGTTTGGCAGTACACCTGAATTGTAGTGACAAGCAGCTTTTGTAGCTTCATCTTAAAAAGGTATCCACAACAATTAACAATCTCTGCAATGACGTGTGCACGTTGGAAAATTGCAATTGTACTATGCAGACTCTTGTACACTTAGTAGGCTAATTCCGCGATAGTTCTTACTATCGCGGAATTAGCCTACTAAGTGTACCAGGGAAGGTGTACGCCACTGTACTAGATAAGAGGATTAGAGCTATCACCGAGGAGAAAGTGCTAGAAGAGCAGGGTGCTTTCCGGAGAAAGAGAAGTTGCATCGACCAGATATTCACTGTGAGACAACTGGGGGAGAAGGTAATCGGGAAGAACAAAATAATGAGGATGGTATGTGTAGACCTAGAGAAAGCTTTTGATAGAGTGAACAGGGAGCTACTATGGCAGGTTTTAGAGAGATATGGTGTCAGGGGGAGGCTGAAGGAAGCTGTGGAGTCAATGTACTTCCAAAGTGAAGCGTGTGTAAGAGTACAGGGGAAGAATTCAGAATGGTTTGAGGTCGCGATGGGAGTGAGACAAGGGTGCACAATGTCACCCTGGCTGTTTAACTTAGTAATGGACAGCATAGTAAGGGAGGCAAGGGAGAAGTTTCAGGGTGGGGTGCAGTTAGAAAGTAGTAAGGTTCAATTCCTGTTGTTTGCTGATGATCTGGTGATAGTGGCTGAAAATGAGGAGGACATCAAAAGAAATGCTGAAGTGCTCAATGAAGTGATGGCAAAATGGAAGATGAGGATAAACTGGCAGAAGACTAAGGTGATGGTAGTACAGAGAGGGGGTGGTACATGCCATTTAGTGGTGGACGATGTAGAGGTTGAAGCAGTGCAGACAACGAAATATCTGGGGGCCATGTTCAATAACGAAGCATCATGTGACGATGAGATTGAAAATAGAATTGGGACAGCAACAAGAATGGTGGGGGCATTGAGAAGACAAGTCATTGAAAGGAAAGAACTAAGTAAGGCAACTAAACTAAGAGTAATAAACGCTATGGTGGTGCCAACCCTCCTGTATGGGAGTGAGACTTGGACTCTTCAGAAGAGACACAGAAGCAAAATTCAGGCAATGGAGATGAGGTATCTCAGAAGAATAGAAGGCGTGAGCAGATTGGACAGAATTCCAAATGAAGACATCAGGAGAAGGCTGGGAGTTGAAGCAGTGCTAGCAGTCGCGGACAGGAAGAAGAAGGAGTGGAGAGAAAGGATTGAAGGAATGTCACAGGAGAGGTTGGTGAGGAGAGTTTTCGAGGAGGATGTGTGCGGAAGGAGACCGAGAGGACGGCCAAGAAAGAAGTGGATAGATGATATGGAATGACATCTCCCATACATAGTTAAACTTTTAATGCCAGTACTGCATGTCCTTAAGATATAATAACTGCTACATTATTTATGATTTTTCTGTACTTAAGGCGACCTCCTACTGAGGAGAAAAGCTGTACGTCTGATTGATTGATTGATTGACTATGCAGACTCACATTGAACAAATCTGGGCTGCTGCATGTAACTGGTTGATCTTGCTCACACTATATATGCAAAGCCAGTAATGTACATTGGTAGACGGGACCATGTCAGTCTTTCAGGGCCCACATAAGAAACTGCTAACTTCGCATGGCGGCAAAGGCAAACATATACACATAATGTCCACACTAAGACACTGTCACACACACCACAGACAGAGAATGACTCACACTTGTACACACACATGCATGTACGCATCTATGTACACACACACATACCACACACAGAACATGTAACACTGACACATCCTTGCACACATGCACTAGCACAGACAGACAGACAGATACATAAGCACACACGGCCACAGCTTTGCTGGGCGTCGCTGTTCACCAGAATCAACAAATATGTACATCTAGGACTTGGCAAATTGTTGAGTATGGAGCGCCAGAGTGGACAAAATTCAAGATGGCCATCGATGACGAAATCGACCGTCGATCTTCGATGTCGACCGTCGATCTTCGATGTATTCAGTATACCGGAATACTTTCGCACTCTGATTAATGGATGGATAATGTACATTTTGTAATAATGTCTGTCAACCAGTTTATACACCTACACAAGCACAACAGAAAACACAAATATCATACACAGATACGCACTATATAACACGTAGATGATAATAATTATACCACCAACACAAGATGTGCAGCCAGTGACAACCAGCACGTGTGCCAAGTGAAGTACGTATGTGTGGATGTAGTTTTGATCTGATACATATTGTATGGCACCACCACCACAGAGTGCAATTGCCAGTGGGTGGAGGAAAAAGGCCACAAGTTGCGATGGGTGAAACCACCACGTGCGCAAATGGAGTATTTGTGCCAGTGGCTGAGGCAACGCACTACCACCGCAAGTTGCAGCCATTGACAACCACTGTGTATGCCGAGTAGAGTGCGTATTTGCTTTGGTGTGCTCGTGTGTGTGGTGTTTGCCTTCAAAAATACTTCACTTGGCACATGTGCTGGTTGTCACCGGCTGCAACTTCCGGTGGTGGTGTAATTGTGATATACGTATGTGTTATGTGACGCGTATCTGTGTATGATTTTTGTGTTTTCCGTTCTGTTTGAGTAGGTGTACGTACATATATACTTATTGATTCCTGTGAGTGACGTGGTTGTGTCTGTCTGTCTGTGCTAGTGTGTGTGTGTCTGAAGAATGGCAAGGCTCCGGGAAGTGATGAGATAGTTGCAGAATTAGTGAAGAATGGAGGACAGGTTATGGTTGACTGGTTGTGGGAGCTACTGAGAGAAGTGTGGACAACAAAAAGAGTGCCTCAAGATTGGAAAAATGCCATCCTAATCCCACTCCACAAGAAGCAAAGCAGGAAGGACAGTAACAACTATCGTGGCATTGCTCTGCTCAGTGTTCCAGGGAAGGTACTGTCCCTGATTCTTCACAATAGACTGCAGGCCGTAATAGAACCACAGCTCCTTGAGGCACAGTGTGGGCTCCGGAAGGGTCGAGGGACTACTGACCAGATCTGGGTCACGAGGCAAATCATTGAGCGAGCAGCTGAGTGCAACACACCCGCACACTTGTGTTTCATAGACCTGACCAAGGCCTACGACTCAGTGAATCGGGATGCCCTCATTGCTGTCCTGAGGAACTACAAGGTGCCCAGCCATCTTGTCGACATCATTAGTGCAATGTACACCACCAACACATGGTGCCAGGTCAGGACCACGGAAGGAGAATCTGAGAAGTTCAAGGTTGTCAGTGGAGTCAGGCAGGCCTGCATACTCTCACCACTGCTCTTCAACTGTTTCATGGACAGGGTTCTCAGAGAGGCACTAAAAATGACACCGGGAGGTTGGAGAATTGAATACACCACCACAGAGGGACTGTTCTTGTCGTATAGAGAGAAGACACCGTGCACCGCAGATATCCAAAACATCCAGTATGCAGAATCTGCCAGCGAGCTGCAAGCCATGGTGAGCACACTGGACAGAGCATGCACACGATGGGGCATGACTATCAATGCTACCAAGACTAAGACAATGACTGTCGGCAAGGAGGAGGAGAATGAGGTAACAATTGCTCTGAGGGGGAACCCATTAGAAGCTGTGGAGTCCTTCTCCTATCTAGGAAGTGAAGTGGGGAAAAATACCAAAGCAGGTGGTGACGTGGGAACCAGACTGGAGAAGGCCTCCAGAGTGTACCAGAAGTGGAGGAAGGAAGTCTTTTGGAGCAGAAGTGTCAGCAAGAGAACCAAGTTGCATGTCTTCCGAGTGATGGTGATGCCTGTGCTCCTCTACGGAGCAGAGACATGGGCTGTGACACAACAGGAGCTTAGGAAACTTCATGCATTCCAAATGAAGTGCCTGCGAGAGATTGTTGGGGTGACACTATGGGACAGGAGGAGAAATGTTGACATCCTTGAAGAAACTGGGGAATTACCGATAGAAGAACAACTGCGCCACAAGCAGTTGCAGTGGTTTGGTCATCTCCAGAGAATGCCAGAAAACCGGCCACAGAAGCAGGTTTTGAGATGTCGACCACATGGAAGGAAGCGGAAACCTGGAGGAACCTCACAGCGCTGAGTAGACCTCGTTCACAAGGACCTGTCCAACCTTCCTCAATGGAGCGAGCATGTGAAGAACAGGTCTCAACGGCGATCCATCATTCAACAGCCTCGCTAGCCGGCCAGCTGACTGACAAAAGACGTTTGCATACCAAGATCTTGCCCAACGTCCAGCCATGGACAAGGAGTTCAGAGGACGAGGAGGAGGTGTGTGCAAGGACGTTTGTGACATCTACTCACTGCAAAAACAGGGGTAGTTTACCATTAGTATAACAGCAGTAAAATGTTTGTAGACTTCAAGTCTACTAATAGTTTACCTCTTGAGTAAATCTTTGGTATACTTTGAATGCACATGGTATAGGAACCATATCAAAACACCAGTAGTATACCATAATTGGGTATATCGCTAGTCCACTGCCGGTATACTGAATACATCGAAGATCGACGGTCGACATCGAAGATCGACGGTCGACATCGAATCGACGGTCGACATCGAAGATCGACGGTCGATTTCGTCATCGATGGCCATCTTGAATTTTGTCCACTCTGGCGCTCCATAGTTGAGCAATCATGTAGCAGTGAAAAACTAATAGAAATGTAGACGTTTCGACCGCGAAGGTCTTTGTCAGTTACAAATTGTAACTGACGAAGACCTTCGCGGTCGAAACGTCTACATTTCTATCTGTTTTTCACTGCTATGTGATTGCTCAACAATTTGCCCAGTCCTACCTATGCCGTAGCAATGAGCCTCTACCAAATTATATACATCTATACAAACAAAACAGAAAACACACACAAATACCATACACATGCATTACATCATAATTATACCACCACTGCAAGTTGCAGCCAGTGACGACCAGTGACAAATGGAGTGCTTTAGAAGGCAAACACCACAGCACTAAAGCATATACGAACTCCACTTGGCACGCACCGTGGTTGGCAATGGCTGCAAGATGTGGCAGTAGTGAGTTGCCTCGGCCACCGACAAAAATACTCCATTTGCGCATGTGGTGGTTTCCCCATTGGCACAGATACTGTACTTGCACTCTGTGGTGGTGGTGTCATAATTATTAAATGTATCAAACATCAAGCTGCATGCACACATATGTATACACATGCATGCACACAAAACAACCCTGCCCATGTATTACGGGGATAGCACAAGGCAGCACGCATACAACACACATCCAATACAGGGAGTTGCAGACAGCTGACATCACTCAAATTATAAGAAATGCAGGGTGATGCCAGCTGTTTCAGGCTACTTGGCCTTCATCAGTGCAACGCACCCCATCACAAAGTCACTTCAGCGTTTCTAGTCCCATTCACACACTGCACACTGCAATCACTCATGTGCTTAACATATTGAAACTGCAGAATTCCAGTGGCAATTAGTAAGTAAGGCTCAGCAGATCCGGTGAGTGATTGCAGTGTGCTATGTGCGAATGGGACTAGAAACCCTGAAACAACTGTGCACGCACACACACAACAACATAACCACACCACAAATACACCCCACATGCATGCAAGCACACACACACACACACACACACACACACACACACACACACACACACACACACACACACACACACACACCACACACACCTCCTCCTCCTCCGGTCACCTTGCCCATAAAGGGCGTAGGGCAGGACCCAGGCAGTAGCCTGGGTCCTGTTTCGTAGGCCAAAAAACTGTCAGAAGGGTGGGCTGGCCAGGCCCACGCCTGAAAACCCTGGGGTGAGCGGCAGCTGGGCGCCATGGCCGTAAACAGGCCGTCGAGGCGCGCCTGGTCGACCAGCCACCGTAGCCACTAGAGACTGTAAGGGTGGGCCGGTCCGACTGCCAGCTCGAGAGTCCTCAGGGGGTGTGGTGGTAGGGTGGTGCGGGCGAGCGGAGGTCCAACGAGGCAAAAGAATTGCTGGTCTTGATGGTATTGGGGTCGGACCCACGACAAAAGCGGCACCTGTCGCCGATGGGGAGCTGTATCGCTGGCTCTGCGTGCGCCTCGTACGCGTACAGCTCCCTCCAACTGCAGAAAATGCGCAACTTTCGCGTGAATCTCCCCGAAATTGTCTTCTCCAGCGACCTCGTGGCCTCTGCGTCGCCATCTTGGTGACGTCACACACACACACACACACACACACACACACACACACACACACACACACACACACACACACACACACACACACACACACACACACAAGCTTGATCACAACCATAGCACCATACACAGCCAGCAGCTCATGTAGTTGGACATGATCAAAGTGGTCCTTCTCTACCAACTGCTGATCTTGCCTGAAAGGTAAGAAACAAGACCACACACAGAGACACACAGAAAACGCAGACTAGCATAGGTTTGCACGCATGTGTGCACGGACAGACACACATGCACGTATGCACACACATATGCACAGGAGCACACACGCACAACACGCAATTGCATGAACACACACACATCATGGCGTAGATACTCTGAGTAGTGACGCACAAACAGAGGAATCACCTTTGCGGGTAGCAAACGAATGCACACGCCGCTGGTGGGGTTCTTAGTTAACGACTGGACTAGAATGGGAAGGCACACAAGCTGGGAAACCAGTGCAAGGCTGCCTACGAGGCAGCTAAATAGTTGGACCCACACAGCAGAAAGACGACACCCCACTGTCCTGAGTCCACTGGTACCTGGCAACACACCTGCATGTTACCTTCAGCTCAATGCACTCCTGCTCACATACAGTTGCGTCATTCGCAACAATGCGCAATATGCATTATGATTCTGAAACAAACAGAATTAAATATTGAATATTGATTTCTAACTTTTATTCAATTATCACTTTGAGCGAATAAGAAATATTGATTTTTGCCGTTATATAGATTCCATTTTCAACTTTTGTGAACGTGGAAATGCTGTGCCTACTCATCTGATATCCAGCAATGCACGAATTGTATATTGAAATCACTCTTTTCGAATTCAATTCATTGGAAAGTGGAATGAACCAAAGGGGCGCTGATCCTCCTGCACTCCATCATGACGTCATGAGGTCAGTAAAAGTTGAAGAGAGGAAGCGGTCTGGCTTGCAAGACTACTCCATGGCTTGTAGGTCACTCGCCTGCACGATTGGATACGTTGTCTCTTATGCCAGCTGTGTATCTCTTGTCACTTGTGATAGACAGAACCGAATCCTCGCCTCAAAGACAACCTTTAACATATGTGCCTAATCGTAGACTGCAAGACCACATTGGTTTCAATGCCATGGTTTCTCCAGAAAGGTTAAAATAAAATGATAGAAATAGGCCGATCTTTTTGTTTAAACAAAAATGAGACAAGACAAAATGATAATATTAAACACACATGCATGTCCTTATATCTTTATACAAATTACATAACAGAAGAGCCCTCCACACACGTCTATGTCACTCACACCTCTCAACAGGTTGGGCAATGTTACCAATTCTTCCCATTCAATTACATGAAACTTCTCTTGATTGTCTTCTGTTCTGATCACGATTGTAGGAAGCTTGGGGTCCATTTTCTCAATGAGTTCCTTATGAACCGATAAGATGGCCATCGACTTCTTTTGACTCGGTTCTCCATTGTCTCCAGCCTCCTTTTATTGCTGACTCTGACCATTTCTGTTGCAGGTAGCAGCAGAGGGAGGGAGAGCAGGAGTGGAATAGGCCAGTTGAGACATGTTGGAATGAGAAGAGTTAGGGGATTCCCTTCCACAGCTGACATTAGAAGGGGAATTCCCAGCAAGGTGAGCAGATGTTGTACCACACATATCTGCGGAGCGGATACACAGGCACATGACATCAGTTGCAGTCCACAACAATTCTAAAACAAATTATAACTTCACACATGCATGTTCACACATAGACACAGTAAACAATCATGTTCACACACAGACACAGTACACAATCAATAGCAGTCAAATCCAGTCACTACAGTAGGATCTTCTCCTGTCAATACAGAAGCTGATGTGGTAGAGGCTCATGCTACGGTGTTGAACTGTACAAATCACAAGTCATCAAGTCGCACGTCAAGTCGTGAAGTCACGAATAACTCAATTTGTTATTTGTGACTGACGAAGACCCTCGAGGTCGAAACGTCTCACTGAAATCTGTCTTTGCTACGTGAATGCTTAAGAAAGTAACTGTACAATACAGAAGCTCCTTGCCTTTCTCGTTACCTCACTGCACACACATGCATATAAAGGTAGAGTGAGATCTGATGGTAAGCATTAGTTCTTGTACTACATGCTATATACTCCAATTTAAATTGATGGAGAGTATAACATGTGTACATGACAGAGAGGGCACATAGTCTGACATGAACTAGGAAACAATAAAGTCTTGCAGAGGACAGCATACACACATTTACTCACACACAAACACAACTGCATAAACACATACACACATGTATGCAGACAAGTTTACACATACATGCAAAACGCCCACACGTGCCACTTGTCAACTCTGAGCTCACCATCAGCAGCAGCACTGCCAAGGCCTCATCACTGCCTCAACCACACATCACATCACTTTATACACTGATGTACAAAAGTGGGACTCAAACAGTCCTATTCACAATGTCATGCTTGCAATAAAATAAACAGCAGCTCATGATCCATCACACACTACATACATATATTAATACATGCACATGCACACGCTCACTGAAGTGCACACTCTCAAAGGGAGCCATAACTGACACACACTGCCACAGACTGTAGACTTCCATGCCTGCTATCCAACACGGCACGCCCCCATCCTCACAACTTCAAGACAGGTGCCACCTCAGCATGCACTGAGGACGTTGCAATATAGAGAATTTATGGTTGCACAATGGGATCAACTGAGCCATAGACCTTCGTGTGTCTATGACTGAGCCAACAAAATGTCTTCCGGAATAGGGCGGACTAGATATGCGGAAATGACATCATAGTAGATCGCGCGACTAGTGCGCGCAGTTTAAATGTGGAACATTATCCGCTGTCAATTTTTTGGTGAACAACGCTCGCGACTGATGGCGATATCGTGTCTGTTCTACCGCGAATGGTCTACCACTCCTGCAAAGGTATCAAGACTGCCAACGGCCACACCTATGGAACAATGATACAGCAAGATACTGCCACTCAAGCGGACAGCTGGGGTGAGGAGAAGAATGTCCAGGAGATTAAAGCAGTTAAAGCTGGGCCTTTAAACAAAAGGAGAAAAACAATTGACTTTCAGTTGTACACAGATTCAAGGGGATTCGTAGCAGGAATATACATAGGGTCAGATGGGGCATGCAGGATGCCATGTCAGTCAGTTATCTTCTCTTCAGCTTCAAATGCAAAATGATCCTTTCTATAGCCTGGATGGCATTCACTATTGTGTCCATTTGTGATAAACTGGGAAGATAAATGAACGCTCTTGAACCAACTTCAACTCAACGGTGGTCAAAGTGGCTTGATAGCTGTACTGTGTGCCGCTGTCCACTAGCTCAGTGTTCCTGATCTGCTTCATAGCTCCTGTATTCTCAGCACCAGTCAATGGGATGGTAAGCTCAACCATGTGGACCGAGGAGGCATTCCAGCTAACAAACTCTGGCCTTTCGTGGGTGACAGCAATGGTCTGGGGAAAGGTGCATCGGTTCTTGAGAGGGTACACTCTAATTCTGCTTATGATTTGCTTAATTCTATTTTTCTTCATTAGTTTGTTTTTCTTATAAACTTTGATGAAACCTTGAATGCAACCAGGATACTCTGACACTTCCTGACGGCACTGCAGATTGCATATGCTCATGATGGCCTTGTCAAAGGAGGGTCCATCATCATAAAGTGGGGCACGATGCAACGTACTGGCTCAACTGGGTAAAAATGTCTTCCACCATCACGGCACACCTTGGACCTGCTCTGTTGTGTCTGTGCCAATGTGGATGGTGTTCAACTCCAGAATTCTGTCAAGATTGCCAATGGCTTCTCCCTCTACTTTGCCATTCTGATGACTAGTGTAGTTGCATTTAGTTGTGCGTGTTCTTCCAAGTGTGGTGCTTAGGAATTGGTGTCTTGTTGGAATGTTGGGGCTTGTGGGGCATTTTCTGTTCCAGCATTTGTTTGTGCAGTGAGGTTTTAGTGTGGGTAGGTTTGTTGGTGTTGCCAATTCTTCTATGTATCTGGTTTTGGCTAGTTTGTTACTGAGTGATGGATTTCTCCTGTAGCACATTATGTTTGGGGGTAGTTCGGGGTTTCCTTTTTGTTTGGTTCGGAATCTAGTCCAGTGCTTCTTCACCAATCTTTGGATTGTTTTGTGGTGGTGGTTATATGTGGTTGTGAGTCTTATTTTTTGTGGGGAGGGCTGGTTGTGATTTGTGGGGGTCTCGTTGGCTTTATGTTTGCATGTTTTATGTGGACTCTTATGAGTGTGTAGCGATGAGCATCTGAGGTTGGTAGGTGGATTAATTATCTGTAAGATGGATTTGGTGCAGTAGGTTTTGCTGGTGTCTCGCTGGTCGCTGAAGTAGGGTTGCTTTTGGGGGTGGGATCCGTGCAGGTGGGATCGGGCATGTGTCTTGTTTGAGGTTGTGTTGTGTTGTGTTGTGGCTCTCCTTTGTTTTTAGATTTTGTTCGGATTCTGGTGTCGGTTGAGATGTAGTTGAAACCGAGCAGTATTATGGTGGATAGTGTGTTGATCCGTGTGTTTATGATGATAGTATCATCAAGCTTTTTCAGGGCTTGTCTTTGTTTGTATGTTAGGTTGTCTTTGGGTTTCAGTGGCATTTGTAATGGTATGTCTACTTCCTCTATAATTGAAGTCTTCCACTATGTTTATTATTTATATGTCTATGTTGTGATGGGATGTTTTGTGAGGACTTCCTTTTCAGCTGTTGTGAGTCTTTTGTTGCTGAGGCATACTGTTGTGTCTGTGGTGTTAGGTTGTTGAGTTTGCTGGTGTCTGGCTTTGTGGCGGACTCGCGCCTTGGAGAATTCTTGACCGATTGACATGACCAATTGAAAACCAATTGATTTTCTGTTATACGTAAATGGGCTCATAGCAGGTATATACATAAGCTCAGATGGGGCATGCAGGATGTCAAGTCGGTCAGTTCTCTTCTCTCTTGTTTCTCCTTCACCTAATGCGAAATGATCCTTCTGAAGCTTGGCGACTGACCTCCTTCTCCAGGTGCATTTTTAATTTGGGTCTGGCACTTACTATTGTGTTAATTTGTGAGCAACTGGAGACATGAATGAAACCTCTAGAACTAAACTTAATGGTGGTGAGAGAGGCTTGGTTGCTATCCTGTGTGGTGCTGTCCACTAGCTCAGCATTCATGATCTGCTTCATAGCTCCTGCATTCTGAGGACCAGTCTCTAATGGGATGGTAAGCTCAACCATGTGGACCGAGGAGACATTCCAGCTCACAATTTCTGGCCGTTAATAGGTGACAGCAATGGTTTGCCAATGCCATCATCGTTGAGTGAGATCAAGTAGTTGCCAAGGCACCTATGGGATGCATCGTGCTGGCTCTAACCAACCAAACAACCAACCAACCAAACAACCAACCAACCAACCAACCAAACAACCAACCAACCAACCAACCAATCAACCAATTAACTAACAAAGCAACCAACAACGCAACCAACCAACCAACCAACCAACTAACAAACCAAACAACCAAGCAACCAACCAAGCAACCCACCAAGCAACCCACCAACCAACCAACCAAACAACCAAACAACCAAACAACCAACCAACCAATTAACCAATTAACTAACAAAGCAACCAACAACGCAACCAACCAACCAACCAACCAACTAACAAACCAAACAACCAAGCAACCAACCAAGCAACCCACCAAGCAACCCACCAACCAACCAACCAACCAACCAAGCTACCAACCAACCAACCAACCAACCAACCAAGCTACCAAGCAACCAAGCAACCAAGCAACCAACCAACCAACCAACCAACCGACAAACAAACCAACCAACCAGCCAAACAACCAAGCAAACAAGCAAACAAGCAACCAACAAAGCAACCAAACAAACAAACAAACAAACAAACAACCAAACAACATACAAACCAACCAAGCAACCAAACAAACAAACAAACAAACAAACAACAAACAAACCAACCAAGCAACCAACCAACCAACCATGATGTTAACGTACTGGCTCAAGTGGACAGCAGGAAATGATGTGAGCGGGACGACAAGAGGATTGGGTAGGAGGGGATGTAATGTTGTTTAGGTGGGAGGGGTGTTGTATGTTGCATTAGAGCATATCCTACTTGCCCCCTTTTCCCTCCTGCACTCAGATCTGGTGCTGGGTAAACAATGACTTCCACCATCACGGCACACCTTGGACCTGCTCTGTTGTGTCTGTGCCAACGTGGATGGCCTTCCACTCCAGACGTCTATCAAGATTGCCAACGGCTTCTCCCTCTACTTTGCCATTCTGATGGGTGTAAGAGTTCCCTCCAGCTGTTTTGCGTACAGTGAGGCCCCAGATTGTATCCTCCCTTGTGCCCCGGAACTCCAAAGCTGTAAGAAGTTCCCCTGATCAAACAGCGACCTTTCCTGAAAGGTCATGACTCCGTTTGTTAGCTGTTGTTGTGGGGGGTTGGTGTTGGGATTGTGGGGCCTTGTTGGCTTTATATTTGCATGCTTTATGTGGATTCTTATGAGTGTGTAGCTAGGAGCGTCTGAGGTTGGTAGATGAATTAGTTATCCGTAAGATGGATTTGGTGCAGTAGGTATTGTTAGTGTCTCGCTGGTCACTGGAGTAGAGTTGATTTCTTGGGGGTGGTGTTTGTGCAAGTGGGATCGAGTGTGGGTTGTGTGAACCCTAAACCTAACCCTAACCAAGCAACCAAGCAACCAAGCAACCAACCACTAACCAACCGACCAACCAACAAAGCAACCAACCAACAACCAACCGATCAACCAACCTACCAACCAACCTACCAACCAGCCAAACAACCAAACAACCAAACAACCAACCAACCAACCAACCAACCAACAAAGCAACCAACCAACCAACCAAGCAAGCAACCAAACAACCAACCAACCAACCAAGCAACCCACCAACCAAGCAACCAACGGACCAATCAATCAATCAACTGACAAAGCAACCAACAAAGCAATCAACCAACCAAGCTACCAAGCAAGCAACCAACCAGGCAACCAACCAACCAACCAACCAACCAACAAACCAAGCAACCAAGAAACCAACCAACCAACCAACAAACCAAGCAACCAACCAAGCAACCAAACAACCAAACAACCAAACAACGAACAAACCAATAAAGCAACCAACCAACCAACCATGATGCAACGTACTGGCTCATGTGGACGACAAGAGGAGTGGGTAGGAGGGGATGTAATGTTGTTTGGGTGGGAGGGGTGTTGTATGTTGCATTAGAGCATATCCTACTTGACCCCTTTCCCCTCCTGCACTCAGATCTGGTGCTGGGTAAACATTGACTTCCGCCATTGCGGCACACCTTGGACCTACTTTGTTGTGTCTGTGCCAACGTGGATGGTCTTCCACTCCAGAAGTCTGTCAAGAATGTCAACAGCTTCTTTCTCTACTTTGCCATTCTGATGGATGTAAGAGCTCATTCCAGCTGTTTTGCGTACAGTGAGGCCCCTGATTGTAGCTTGCCTGGTGCCCTGGAGCTCCAAAACTGTAAGAAGTGCCCCTGATCAAACAGCGACCTTTCCTGAAAAATCATTAGTCTGTTTGTTAGCTGTTGTTGTCAGGGGGTTGGTGTTGGGGTTGTGGTGGTCTCGTTGGCTTTATATTTGCATGTTAAGTGGATTCTTATATGAGTGTGTAGCTACGAGCAAGTGAGGTTGGAATGTGGATTAGTTATCTGTGTAAGATGGATTTGGTGCGGTAGGTACTGTTGGTGTCTCGCTGGTCGTTGGGGTATACGTAGTTGATTTTTGGGGGTGGTGTTTGTGCAGGTGGGATGGGGTGTAGGTTGTGTTGTGTTGTGTTGTGCGTCTCCTTTGTATTTGTATTTTGTTGATTTCTTCATTTTGTTCAGATTATGGTGTCGGTTGAGATGTAGTTGAGACCGAAGGGTGTTATGGTTGATGGTGTGTTGATCCAGTGTCTTTCCGTGGTCTGTAGGACTCTTTCAGCATTTCTCTTGTCTGTTTGTACGTATGTCTGTGTGGTCTATGGCTTCAATTTGTATGTCTCTGGTTGTGTGTTGGTTGTTCCTTAAGTGGTGTGTTGATTCGTGTGAGGTGTTGTGTTTCACATCTACTTTCATTTAGTCGTGTGTGGAGACTGCCTAGTGTTTGGCCAAGATACCGTTTGTGGCATCTTTTGCAGGTGACTAGATAGACAATTCCACTGCTCCTACATGTGTAGTTGCATTTAGTTGTGTGTGTTGTTCCAAGTGTGGTGCTAAGGAATTCGTGTCTTGTTGGAATGTTGGGGCATGTGGGACATTTTTTGTTCCAGCATTTGTTTGCACAGTGAGGATTTAGTGTGGGTCGGTTTGTTGGTGTTGCCAATTCTTATATGTATCTGGTTTTGGCTCGTTTGTTTCTGAGTGATGGATTCCTCTCTAGTTCAGTGGTTGTTCACCAGTCTTTGGATTGTTTTGTGGTGGTGGTGATATGTGGCTGTGCTGATAATGGGTCTGTCAGACATTGGGTTTTGTGTGTTTTCTGTAGGAAGTATATGTGTGGGGTTGATGTTCTGGATAAGGATTGTGGTGGCATTTTTTAGGTTTTGTCTACTTCCTTTTTGATGTCTTTCACGTTCACTTGGTGTATGTGTCTCCGGTGGTATTGTGTTTGGTGTGTCTGGCTTGTTTTTGTGGGTGGCTGGTGGATTTCTGTGTAGAGTTCTGTGTGTGTCTGTTTTGAGTTTGTCGAGGTTGTGTATGAATTCTCTTGGTTTGGTCTTCTTCGGGTTCGGTACAAAGGACAGTCCCTTATTGAGGACCTCTTTTTCAGCTGTTGTGAGTCTTTTGTTGCTCAGGTTGACTATTGTGTCTGTGGTATTAGGTTGTTGAGTTCGTTGGTGTCTGGCTTATTGGCGGGCTCGCGCCTTGGGGAATTCTTGACCAATTGACATGACCAATTAAAAACCAATTGATTTTCTGTTATACGCATCACGTTGTTCAACTAGCATTAACTAAGTTTCATATGGAAATTTACTGCATATGGAAATATACAAATATATAATATACAAATAGCAGGAAAGCACAGTCTATTTACAAGAACTACACAGCCAAGCATTAGAGTCATTCAACAAGGGACTGTCTTTGGCCATGCCAATGCAGGCGATGTGATACCACATCCCACAGTGGTCGCACATGATCTGTATCCCAGCTTCAACTCCGCGGCACTTGCAAATCACCATAACAGTGTAAAAGTGGTACAGTGGACTGTAGTACCGTGTGTTCACCTTCCTTGAAGGGAAGGGAGTGAGCTCTTTCTTCTCGATGCAGTCCAACAGGTGCTGCCTCATCTTCTTCTGCGTGTAATTTCTCATGGACGGGCACTGTCCAAACACAAGAGCCGTTGCAAAGGCAATTGCAAAAACACCGCAGTCACTTCCTCGTGGGATCTGCGTGGCAGGCTCTCAAAATTCTCTTCTGACGGTTCCTCCACCGACTGCACTACTTTCACCCGACGCTTCTGCTTCACCACAAACACCTCTCCATTCTCCGCAACAAGGGTTCCAGCCCTCTTGCGCACGGCGCGCTTCTGGTCCTTGCCCAGGTCGGGGGGGTACTTCTTCGTTAGGACGTAGGTGATCGCATGCTCCAAGACGGGGTCTTCTCTGTCGATTTCTGGCTTCTCCATTCCGAACGATAGCTTCTGATGGTTCTCTGCTCCTCTTATACTGGTTGTGTCCCGCCATTCGCTCGCAGAGTTCACACTACGACACGATCTCGCTAAATGAACAAAGGCGCTATGGCGACACCATAAATCTCGCTAAATGGGCAAAGGCGGAACGTTTTTTTCAAGGGGGGTACAAATATTTCACGCTATTTCTGAAATATTTGTTCCGGGGGGAACGTTTATTATGGGGGTCCAAATATTACGTGACAGGCCTCATAGCAGGTATATACATAAGCTGAGATGGGACATGCAGGATGTCAAGTCGGTCAGTTCTCTTCTCTCTTGTTTTTCCTGCACCTAATGCGAAATGATCCTTCTGAAGCTTGGTGTCTTACCTCCTTCTCCAGGTGTATTCTTAATTTGGGTCTGGCATTCACTATTGTGTTAATTAGTGACAAACCGAGCACATGAATGAACCCTGTTAAACTAAAGCAGGATACTCTAGGCCACATCCTGACGACACTGCAGATTGCATATGCTCAAGATGGCCTTGTCAAAGGAGGGTCCATCATCATCGAGTGAGATGAAGTAGTTGCCAAGGCACCTATGGGACACGATGCATCGTGCTGGCTCTAGAGGACGGCAGGAAATGATGTGAGCGGGACGACAAGAGGAGTGGGTAGGAAGGGTTGGAATGCTGTTTGGGTGGGAGTGTGTTGTATGTTGCAATGGAGCATGTCCTACTTCCCCCATTTCCCCTCCTGCACTCAGATCTGGTGCTGGGTAAACAATGACTTCCACCATCACGGCACACCTTGGACCTGCTCTGTTGTGTATGTACCAACGTGGATGGTCTTCCACTCCAGACGTCTGTCAAGATTTCCAATGGCTTCTCCCTCTACTTTGCCATTCTGATGGGTGTTAAGAGTTCCCTCCAGCTGTTTTGCGTACAGTGAGGCCCCAGATTGTAGCCTCCCTGGTGCCCCTGAACTCCAAAGTTGTAAGAAGTTCCCCTGATCAAACAGCGACCTTTCCTTAAAAGTCATTAGTCCATTTGTTAGCTGTTGTTGTGGGGGGTTGGTGTTGGGGTTGTGGGAGTCTCGTTGGCTTTATATTTGCATGCTTTATGTGGATTCTTATGAGTGTGTAGCTAGGAGCGTCTGAGGTTCGTAGATGGTTAGTTATCCGTAAGATGGATTTGGTGAGTTATGTATTGTTGGTGTCTCGCTGGTCGCTGGAGTAGAGTTGATTTTCTGGGGGTGGTGTTTGTGCAGGTGGGATCGAGTGTGGGTTGTGTTAACCCTATACCTAACCCTAACCAAGCAACCAAGCAACCAAGCAACCAAGCAACCAACCAACTAACCAACCGACCAACCAACAAAGCAACCAACCAACCAACCAACCGATCAACCAACCTAACAACCAACCTAACAACCAACCAACCAACCCACCAACCAACCAACCAACCAACCAACCAACAAAGCAACCAACCAATCAACCAACCAAGCAACCAACCAACCAACCAACCAACCAACCAACCAACAAAGCCACCAACCAACCAACCAACCAACCAACCAACCAACCAACCAACCAACCAACCAACCAACCAACCAACCAACCAACCAACCAACCAACCAACCTACCAACCAACCAAGCAAACAACCAAGCAAACAACCAAGCAACCAACCAAGCAACCAACCAACCAACCCACCAACCAAGCAACCAACGAACCAATCAACCAATCAATTAACAAAGCAACCAACAAAGCAATCAACCAACCAACCAACCAAGCTACCAACCAAGCAACCAACCAACCAACCAACCAACCAACCAACCAACCAAGCAACCAACCAAGCAACCAAACAACCAAACAACCAAACAACAAACAAACCAATAAAGCAACCAACCAACCAACCATGATGCAACGTACTGGCTCAAGTGGACGACAAGAGGAGTGGGTAGGAGGGGATGTAATGTTGTTTGGGTGGGAGGGGTGTTGTATGTTGCATTAGAGCATATCCTACTTGCCCCCTTTCCCCTCCTGCACTCAGATCTGGTGCTGGGTAAACAATGACTTCCGCCATTGTGGCACACCTTGGACCTGCTTTGTTGTGTCTGTGCCAACGTGGATGGTCTTCCACTCCAGAAGTCTGTCAAGAATGTCAACGGCTTCTTTCTCTACTTTGCCATTCTGATGGATGTAAGAGCTCATTCCAGCTGTTTTGCGTACAGTGAGGCCCCTGATTGTAACTTGCCTGGTGCCCTGGAACTCCAAAGCTGTAAGAAGTGCCCCTGATCAAACAGCGACCTTTCCTGAAAAATCATTAGTCTGTTTGTTAGCTGTTGTTGTCAGGGGGTTGGTGTTGGGGTTGTGGGGGTCTCGTTGGCTTTATATTTGCATGTTATGTCGATTCTTATATGAGTGTGTAGCTACGAGCGTGTGAGGTTGATATGTGAATTAGTTATCTGTGTAAGATGGATTTGGTGTGGTAGGTACTGTTGGTGTCTCGCTGGTCATTGGGGTATACGTAGTTGATTTTTGGGGGTGGTGTTTGTGCAGGTGGGATGGGGTGTAGGTTGTGTTGTGTTGTGCGTCTCCTTTATATTTGTATTTTGCTGATTTCTTAATTTTGTTCGGATTATGGTGTCGGTTGAGATGTAGTTGAGGCCGAGGGGTGTTATGGTGGATGGTGTGTTGATCCAGTGTCTATCCGTGGTCTTTAGGACTCTTTCAGCATTTCTCTTGTCTGTTTGTACGTATGTCTGTGTGGTCTATGGCTTCAATTTGTATGTCTCTGGTTGTGTGTTGGTTGTTCCTGAAGTGGTGTGTTGATTCGCGTGAGGTGTTGTGTTTCACATCTACTTTCATTTAGTCGTGTGTGGAGACTGCCTAGTGTTTGGCCGAGATACTGTTTGCGGCATCTTTTGCAGGTGACTAGATAGACAATTCCACTGCTCCTACATGTGTAGTTGCATTTAGTTGTGTGTGTTGTTCCAAGTGTGGTGCTTAGGAATTGGTGTCTTGTTGGAATGTTGGGGCATGTGGGGATTTTCTGTTCCAGCATTTGTTGGGCAGTGAGGCTTTAGTGTGGGTAGATTTGTTGTTGTTGCCAATTCATATGTATCTGTTATTGGCTAGTTTGTTTCTGAGTGATGGATTTCTCCTGTAGCACATTGTTATGTTTCTGGATAGTTCTGGGTTTCCTTTTTTGTATGGATTGGAATCTAGTTCAGTGCTTCTTTAGATTGTTTTGTGGTGGTGGTTATATGTGGCTGTGCTGATAATGGATCTGTCAGACATTGGGTTTTGTGTGTTTTCTTTAGGAAGTATATGTGTGGGGTTGATGTTCTGGATAAGGGTTGTGGTGGCATTTTTAAATTTTGTCTACCTGCTTTTTGATGTCTTTCACGTTCACTTGGTGTATGTGTCTCCGGTGGCATTGTTGTTGGTGTGTCTGGCTTGTTTTTGTGGGTGGCTGGTGGATTTTTGTGTAGAGTTCTGTGTATATCTGTTTTGAGTTTGTCGAGGTTGTGTATGATTTCTCTTGGTTTGGTCTTCTTCGGGTTCGGTACAAAGGACAGTCCCATATTGAGGACCTCCGTCTCAGCTGTTGTGAGTCTTTTGTTGTGTTTCACATCTACTTTCATTTAGTCGTGTGTGGAGACTGCCTAGTGTTTGGCCGAGATACTGTTTGCGGCATCTTTTGCAGGTGACTAGATAGACAATTCCACTGCTCCTACATGTGTGTTTGCATTTAGTTGTGTGTGTTGTTCCAAGTGTGGTGCTAAGGAATTGGTGTCTTGTTGTAATGTTGGGCATGTGGGACATTTTCTGTTCCAGCATTTTATTGCGCAGTGAGGTTTTTGTGTGGTTCGGTTTGTTGGTGTTGCCAATTCTTATATGTTTCTGGTTTTGGCTAGTTTGTTTCTGAGTGATGGATTTCTCCTGTAGCACAATGTTATGTTTCTGGATAGTACCGGGTTTCCTTTTTGTATGGATTGGAATCTAGTTAGTGCTTGTTCACCAGTCTTTGTATTGTACCAGTCTTTGGATTGTTTTGTGGTGGTGGTGATATGTGGCTGTGCTGATAATGGGTCTGTCAGACATTGGGTTTTGTGTGTTTTCTGTAGGAAGTATATGTGTGGGGTTGAAGTTCTGGATAAGGGTTGTGGTGGCATTTTTAATGTTTTGTCTACTTCCTCTTTAATGTCTTTCACGTTCACTTGGTGTATGTGTCTCCGGTGGTGTTGTTGTTGGTGTGTCTGGCATGTTTTTTTGGGTGTCTGGTGGATTTTTGTGTAGAGTTCTGTGTATATCTGTTTTGAGTTTGTCGAGGTTGTGTATGATTTCTCTTGGTTTGGTCTTCTTCGGGTTCGGTACAAAGGACAGTCCCATATTGAGGACCTCCGTCTCAGCTGTTGTGAGTCTTTTGTTGCTCAGGTTGACTATTGTGTCTGTGGTGTTAGGTTGTTGAGTTCGTTGGTGTTTGGCTTTTTGGCAGGCTCACGCCTTTGGGAATTCTTGACCAATTGATGTAACCAATTAAAAACCAATTGATTTTCTGTTATACGCAAGTGGGCTCATAGCAGGTATATACACAAGCTGAGATGGGACATGCAGGATGTCAAGTCGGTCAGTTCTCTTCTCTCTTTTTTCTCTTGCACCTAATGCGAAATGATCCTTCTGAAGCTTGGTGACTTACCTCCTTCTCCAGGTGTATTCTAATTTGGGTCTGGCATACACTATTGTGTTAATTAGTGACAAACCGAGCACATGAATGAACCCTGTTGAACTAAAGCAGGATACTCTAGGCCACATCCTGACGACACTGCAGATTGCATATGCTCAAGATGGCCTTGTCAAAGGAGGGTCCATCATCGTCGAGTGAGATCAAGTAGTTGCCAAGGTACCTATGGGACACGATGCATCGTGCTGGCTCTAGAGGACAGCAGGAAAATGATGTGAGGAGGACGACAAGAGGAGTGGGTAGGAAGGGTTGGAATGCTGTTTGGGTGGGAGTGTGTTGTATGTTGCAATGGAGCATGTCCTACTTCCCCCATTTCCCCTCCTGCACTCAGATCTGGTGCTGGGTAAACAGTGACTTCCACCATCACGGCACACCTTGGACCTGCTCTGTTGTGTCTGTGCCAACGTGGATGGTCTTCCACTCCACAGAAGTCTGTCAAGATTGTCAACGGCTTCTTTCTCTACTTTGCCATTCTGATGGATGTAATAGCTCTTTCCAGCTGTTTTGCGTCCAGTGAGGCCCTAGATTGTAGCTTGCCTGGTGCCCTGGAACTCCAAAGCTGTAAGAAGTGCCCCTGATCAAACAGCGACCTTTCCTGAAAAATCATTAGTCTGTTTGTAAGCTGTTATTGTGGGGGGATGGTGTTGGGGTTGTGGGAGTCTCGATGTCTTTATATTTGCATGTTATGTGGATTCTTATATGAGTGTGTAGCTATGAGCGAGTGAGGTTGGTATGTGGATTAGTTATCTGTGTAAGATGGATTTGGTGTGGTAGGTACTGTTGGTGTCTCGCTGGTCGTTGGGGTATAGTTGATTTTTGGGGGGGGGTGTTTGTGCAGGTGGGATCGGGTGTGGATTGTGTTGTGTTGTGTTGTGTTGTGTTGTGTTGTGCGTCTCCTTTGTATTTGTATTTTGCTGATTTCTTCATTTTGTTCGGATTATGGTGTCGGTTGCGATGTAGTTGAGGCCGAGGGGTGTTATGGTGGATGGTGTGTTGATCCAGTGTCTTTCCATGGTCTGTAGGACTCTTTCAGCATTTCTCTTGTCTGTTTGTACGTATGTCTGTGTGGTCTATGGCTTCAATTTGTATGTCTCTGGTTGTGTGTTGGTTGTTCCTGAAGTGGTGTGTTGATTCGCGTGAGGTGTTGTGTTTCACATCTACTTTCATTTAGTCGTGTGTGGAGACTGCCTAGTGTTTGGCCGAGATACTGTTTGTGGCATCTTTTGCAGGTGACTAGATAGACAATTGCATTGTTCCTACATGTGTGTTTGCATTTAGTTGTGTGTGTTGTTCCAAGTGTGGTGCTAAGGAATTGGTGTCTTGTTGTAATGTTGGGCATGTGGGACATTTTCTGTTCCAGCATTTTATTGCGCAGTGAGGTTTTTGTGTGGTTCGGTTTGTTGGTGTTGCCAATTCTTATATGTTTCTGGTTTTGGCTAGTTTGTTTCTGAGTGATGGATTTCTCCTGTAGCACAATGTTATGTTTCTGGATAGTACCGGGTTTCCTTTTTGTATGGATTGGAATCTAGTTAGTGCTTGTTCACCAGTCATTGTATTGTACCAGTCTTTGGATTGTTTTGTGGTGGTGGTGATATGTGGCTGTGCTGATAATGGGTCTGCTCAGGTTGACTATTGTGTCTGTGGTGTTAGGTTGTTGAGTTCGTTGGTGTTTGGCTTTTTGGCAGGCTCACGCCTTTGGGAATTCTTGACCAATTGATATAACCAATTAAAAACCAATTGATTTTCTGTTATACGCAAGCGGGATCATAGCAGGTATATACACAAGCTGAGATGGGACATGCAGGATGTCAAGTCGGTCAGTTCTCTTCTCTCTTTTTTCTCTTGCACCTAATGCGAAATGATCCTTCTGAAGCTTGGTGACTTACCTCCTTCTCCAGGTGTATTCTAATTTGGGTCTGGCATACACTATTGTGTTAATTAGTGACAAACCGAGCACATGAATGAACCCTGTTGAACTAAAGCAGGATACTCTAGGCCACATCCTGACGACACTGCAGATTGCATATGCTCAAGATGGCCTTGTCAAAGGAGGGTCCATCATCGTCGAGTGAGATCAAGTAGTTGCCAAGGTACCTATGGGACACGATGCATCGTGCTGGCTCTAGAGGACAGCAGGAAAATGATGTGAGGAGGACGACAAGAGGAGTGGGTAGGAAGGGTTGGAATGCTGTTTGGGTGGGAGTGTGTTGTATGTTGCAATGGAGCATGTCCTACTTCCCCCATTTCCCCTCCTGCACTCAGATCTGGTGCTGGGTAAACAGTGACTTCCACCATCACGGCACACCTTGGACCTGCTCTGTTGTGTTTTGTGTCAACGTGGATGGTCTTCCACTCCAGACGTCTGTCAAGATTGCCAACGGCTTCTCCCTCTACTTTGCCATTCTGATGGGTGGTAAGAGTTCCCTCCAGCTGTTTTGCATACAGTGAGGCCCGAGATTGTAGCCTCCTGGTACCCCAGAACTCCAAAGCTGTAAGAAGTGCCCCTGCTAAAACAGCGACCTTTCCTGAAAAGTCATTAGTCTGTTTGTTTGCTGTTGATGTGGGGTGTTGGTTTGGGATTGTGGGGGTCTTGTTGGCTTTATTTTTACATGCTTAATGTGGATTCTTATGAGTGTGTAGCTAGGAGCGTCTGAGGTTGGTAGATGGATTAGTTATCTGTAAGATGGATTTGGTGCGGTTGGTATTGTTGGTGTCTCGCTGGTCGCTGGAGTAGAGTTGATTTCTTAGTGGTGGTGTTTGTGCAGGTGGGATCGAGTGTGGGTTGTGTTAACCCTAACCTTAACCAAGCAACCAAGCAACCAACCAACTAACCAACTGACCAACCAACAAAGCAACCAATCAACCAACCAACCTTCCAACCTACCAACCAACCAGCCAACCAACCAACCAACCAACCAACCAAGGAACCAACCAACCAAGCAACCAACCAACCAACCAGCCAACCAACCAAGCAACCAAACAACCAACCAAACTACCAACAAACCAACCAACCAAGCAACCAACCAAGCAACCAACCAAGCAACCAACCAACCAACCACAATGCAACGTACTGGCTCAAGTGGACAGCAGGAAATGATGTGAGGGGGACGACAAGAGGAGTGGGTAGGAGGGGATGTAATGTTGTTTGGGTGGGAGGGGTGTTGTATGTTGCATTAGAGCATATCCTACTTGCCCCCTTTCCCTCCTGCACTCAGATCTGGTGCTGGGTAAACAATGACTTCCGCCATTGCGGCACACCTTGGACCTGCTCTGTTGTGTCTGTGCCAACGTGGATGGACTTCCACTCCAGAAGTCTGTCAACGGCTTCTTTCTCTACTTTTCCATTCTGATGGATGTAAGAGCTCATTCCAGCTGTTTTGCGTCCAGTGAGGCCCCTGATTGTAGCTTGCCTGGTGCCCTGGAACTCCAAAGCTGTAAGAAGTGCCCCTGATCAAACAGCGACCTTTCTTGAAAAGTCATTAGTCTGTTTGTTGGCTGTTGTTGTGGGGGGGTTGGTGTTGGGGTTGTGTGGGTCTCGTTGGCTTTATATTTGAATGTTATTTGGATTCTTATGAGTGTATAGCTACGAGCGTGTGAGGTTGGTAGGTGGATTAGTTATCTGTAAGTTGGATTTGGTGCGGTAGGTACTGTTGGTGTCTCGCTGGTCGCTGGAGTAAAGTTGATTTTTTTGGGATGGTGTTTGTGCAGGTGGGATCGGGTGTGGGTTGTGTTTTGTTGTGTTGTGTGTCTCCTTTATATTTGTATTGTGCTGATTTCTTCATTTTGTTTGGATCATGGTGTCGGTTGCGATGTGGTTGAGGCCGAGGGGTGTTATGGTGGATGGTGTGTTGATACAGTGTCTTTCCATGGTCTGTAGGACTCTTTCAGCATTTCTCTTGTCTGTTTGTACGTATGTCTGTGTGGTCTATGGCTTCAATTTGTATGTCTCTGGTTGTGTTTTGGTTGTTCCTTAAGTGGTGTGTTGATTCGCGTGAGGTGTTGTGTTTCACATCTACTTTCATTTAGTCGTGTGTGGAGACTGCCTAGTGTTTGGCCGAGATACCGTTTGTGACATCTTTTGCAGGTGACTAGATAGACAATTCCACCTCTCCTACATGTGTAGTTGCATTTAGTTGTGTGTGTTGTTCCAAGTGTGGTGCTTAGGAATTCGTGTCTTGTTGGAATGTTGGGGCATGTGGGACATTTTTTGTTCCAGCATTTGTTTGCACAGTGAGGTTTTAGTGTGGGTAGGTTTGTTGGTGTTGCCAATTCTTATATGTATCTGGTTTTGACTCGTTTGTTTCTGAGTGATGGATTCCTCTCTAGTTCAGTGGTTGTTCACCAGTCTTTGGATTGTTTTGTGGTGGTGGTTATATGTGGCTGTGCTGATATGGATCTGTCAGACATTGTGTTTTGTGTGTTTTCTGTAGGAAGTATATGTGTTGGGTTGATGTTCTGGATGAGGGTTGTGGTGGCATTTTTAATGTTTTGTCTAACTCATTTTTGATGTCTTTCACTTTCTCTTGGTGTCTCCGGTGGTATTGTTGTTGGTGTGTCTGGCTTGTTTTTGTTGGTGGTTGGTGGCTTTTTGTGTAGAGTTCTGTGTATATCCGTTTTTAGTTTGTCGAGGTTGTGTATGATTTCTCTTGGTTTGGTCTTCTTTGGGTTCGGTACAATGCAAAGTCTATATTCAGGACCTCCTGTACTGCTGTTGTGAGTATTTTGTTGCTCAGGTTGACTATTGTGTCTGTGGTGTTAGGTTGTTTAGTTCGTTGGTGTCTGTTTTTTTCGCAGGCTCGCGCCTTGGGGAACTCTTGACCAATTGACATGACCATTTAAAAACCAATTGATTTTCTTTTATACGCACGTGGACTCATAGCAGGTATATACATAAGCTCAGATGGGACATGCAGGATGTCAAGTCGGTCAGTTCTCTTCTCTCTCGTTTCTCCTGCACCTAACGCGAAATGATCCTTCTGAGGCTTGGTGACTTACCTCCTTCTCCAGGTGTATTCTTATATGAGTGTGTAGCTACGAACGAGTGAGGTTGGTAAGTGGATTAGTTATCTGTGAAAGATGGATTTGGTGCGGTAGGTACTGTTGGTGTCTCGCTTGTCGTTGGGGTGTAGTTGATTTTTGGGGGGGGGTGTTTGTGCAGGTGGGATCCGGTGTGGGTTGTGTTGTGTTGTGTTGTGTTGTGTGTCTCCTTTGTATTTGTATTTTGTTGATTTCTTCATTTTGTTCGGTTCGGTGGGTTGCTTTGTTTGTTGTTGTTTGGTTGGTTGGTTGGTTGCTTGGTTGGTTGGTTGCTTGGTTGGTTGGTGAGTTGGTTGGTTTGCTGGTTGCTTGGTTGCTTGGTAGCTTGGTTGGTTGGTTGGTTGGTTGGTTGCTTTGTTGGTTGCTTTGTTAATTGATTGGTTGATTGGCTGGTTGGTTGGTTGCTTGGTTGGTTGGTTTGTTGGTTGCTTGGTTGGTTGGTTTGTTGGTTGCTTGTTTGGTTGTTTGGTTGCTTGGTTGGTTGGTGGGTTGGTTGGTTTGTTGGTTGGTTAGTTGCTTGGTAGCTTGGTTGGTTGGTTGCTTTGTTAGTTGATTGGTTGGATGGTTGGTTGGTTGGTTGGTTGGTTGGTTGGTGGGTTTCTTGATGGGTTTCTCGGTTGGTTGCTTGGTTGGTTGGTTTGTTGGTGGCTTGGTTGGTTGGTTTGTTGGTTGCTTGGTTGGTTGGTTGGTTGGTTGCTTGGTTGGTCGCTTGGTTGTTTGGCCCAATTTGTGACAAAGTGTGCACATGAATGAACCTGTTGAACTAAACCAGGATACTCTAGGCCACATCCTGACGACACTGCAGATTGCATATGCTCAAGATGGCCATGTCAAAGGAGGGTCCATCATCGTCAAGTGAGATCAAGTAGTTGCCAAGGCACCTATGAGACACGATGCATCGTGCTGCCTCTAACCAACCAAAACTCATATCTGGTGCTGGGTAAACAATGACTTCTGCCATCACGGCACACCTTGGACTTGCTCTGTTGTGTCTGTGCCAACGTGGATGGTCTTTCACGCCAGATGTCTGTCAAGATTGCCAACGGCTTCTCCCTCTACTTTGCCATTCTGATGGGTGTAAGAGTTCCCTCCAGCTGTTTTGCATACAGTGAGGCCCCAGATTGTATCCTCCCTTGTGCCCCGGAACTCCAAAGCTGTAAGAAGTGCCCCTGATCAAACAGCGACCTTTCCTGAAAAGTCATTAGTCCATTTGTTGGCTGTTGATGTGGAGTGTTGGTATTGGGGTTGTGGTGGTCTCGTTGGCTTTATATTTGCATGCTTTATGTGGATTCTTATGAGTGTGTAACTAGGAGCGTCTGAGATTGGTAGGTGGATTAGTTATCTGTAAGATGGATTTGGTGCGTTAGGTATTGTTGGTGTCTCGCTGGTCACTGGAGTAGAGTTGATTTCTTGGGGGTGGTGTTTGTGCATGTGGGATCGAGTGTGGGTTGTGTTAACCCTAAACCTAACCCTAACCCTAACCAAGCAACCAAGCACCTAACCAACTGACCAACCAGCAAATTGCCAATTCTTATATGTATCTGGTTTTGGCTAGTTGTTTCTGAGTGATGGATTTCTCCTGTAGCACAATGTTATGTTTCTGGATAGTACCGGGTTTCCTTTTTGTATGGATTGGAATCTAGTTCAGGGGTTGTTCACCAGTCTTTGGATTGTTTTGTGGTGGTGGTTATATGTGGCTGTGCTGATAATGGATCTGTCAGACATTGGGTTTTGTGTGTTTTCTGTAGGTAATATATGTGTGGGGTTGATGTTCTGGATAAGGGTTGTGGTGGCATTTTTAATGTTTTGTCTACTTCCTCTTTGATTTCTTTCGCGTTCACTTAGTGTATGTGTCTCCGGTGGCATTGTTGTTGGTGTGTCTGGCTTGTTTTTGTGGGTGGATGGTGGATTTCTGTGTAGAGTTTTGTGTATATCTGTTTTGAGTTTGTCGAGGTTGTGTATGATTTCTCTAGCTTGGTTTGGTCTTCTTCAGGTTCGGTACAAAGGACAGTCCCATATTGAGGACCTCCTTTTCAGCTGTTGTGAGTCTTTTGTTGCTCAGGTTGACTATTGTGTCTGTGGTGTTAGGTTGTTGAGTTCGTTGGTGTCTGGGTTTTTGGCGGGCTTTTTGGGAATTCTTGACCGATTGACATGACCAATTAAAATCCAATTGATGTTCTGTTATGCGCAAGTGGGCTCATAGCAGGTATATACATAAACTGAGATGTGACATGCAGGATGTCAAGTCGGTCAGTTCTCTTCTCTCTTGTTTCTCCTGCACCTAATGCGAAATGATCCTTCTGGAGCTTGGTGACTTACCTCCTTCTCCAGGTGTTTTCTTAATTTGGGTTTGGCATTCACTATTGTGTTAATTAGTGACAAACCGAGCACATGAATGAACCCTGTTGAACTTAAGCAGGATACTCTAGGCCACATTCTGACGACACTGCAGATTGCATATGCTCAAGATGGCCTTGTCAAAGGAGGGTCCATCATCGTCGAGTGAGATCAAGTAGTTGCCAAGGCACCAAAGGGACACGATGCATCGTGCTGACTCTAGAGGACAGCAGGAAATGATGTGAGCGGGACGACAAGAAGAGTGGGTAGGAAGGGTTGGAGTGCTGTTTGTTTGGGAGTGTGTTGAATCTTGCATTGGAGCATATCCTACTTCCCCTATTTCCCCTCCTGCACTCAGATCTGGTGCTGGGTAAACAATGACTTCCACCATCACGGCACACCTTAGACCTGCTCTGTTGTGTCTGTGCCAACGTGGATGGTGTTCCACTCCAGACGTCTGTCAAGATTGCCAACGGCTTCTCCCTCTACTTTGCCATTCTGATGGGTGTAAGAGTTCCCTCCAGCTGTTTTGCATACAGTGAGGCCCGAGATTGTAGCCTCCCTGTTGCCCCTGAACTCCAAAGCTGTAAGAAGTTCCCCTGATCAAACAGCGACCTTTCCTAAAATGTCATTAGTCCGTTTGTTAGCTGTTGTCGTGGGGGATTGGTGTTGGGGTTGTGGGAGTCTCGTTGGCTTTATATTTACATGCTTTATGTGGATTCTTATGAGTGTGTAGCTAGGAGTGTCTGAGGTTGGTAGATGGATTAGTTATCCGTAAGATGGATTTGGTGCGTTAGGTATTGTTGGTGTCTCGCTGGTCACTGGAGTAGAGTTGATTTCTTGGGGGTGGTGTTTGTGCAGGTGGGATCGAGTGTGGGTTGTGTTAACCCTAAACCTAATCCTAACCCTAACCAAGCAACCAACCAACTAACCAACCAAACAACCAACAAAGCAACCAAACAACCAAACAACCAAACAACCAACCGATCAACCAACCAACCAACCGACCGACCAACCGACCAACCAACCAACCAGCCATTCAACCAACCAACCAACCAACCAACCAACCAACCAACCAACCAACCAACCAAGCAACCAACCAACCAACAAAGCAACCAACAAAGCAACCGACCAAGCCACCAACCAAGCAATCAACCAAGCAACAAAACAACCAACCAAGCAACCCACCAACCAAGCAACCAACCAACCAATCAACCAACCACCTAACAAAGCAACCAACAAACCAACCAACCAACAAACCAACCAACCAACCAACCAACCAAGCAACCAACCAACCAACCAACAAACCAACCAAGCAACCAACCAACCAACCAGCCAACCAAACAACCAAACAAACAACCAGCAAACAAACCAACCAAGCAACCAACAAAGCAACCAACCAACCAACCATGATGCAACGTACTGGCTCAAGTGGACAGCAGGAAATGATGTGTGGGGGATGAGAAGAGGAGTGGGTAGGAGTGGATGTAATGTTGTTTCGGTGGGAGAGGTGTTGTATGTTGCATTAGAGCATATCCTACTTGCCCCCTTTCCCCTCCTGCACTCAGATCTGGTGCTGGGTAAACAATGACTTCCGCCATTGCGGCACACCTTGGACCTGCTCTGTTGTGTCTGTGCCAACGTGGATGGGCTTCCACTCCAGACGTCTGTCAAGATTGTCAACAGCTTCTTTCTCTACTTTGCCATTCTGATGGATGTTAGAACTCATTCCAGCTGTTTTGCATACAGTGGCGCCCCAGATTGTAGCTTGCCTGGTGCTCTGGAACTCCAAAGCTGTAAGAAGTGCCCCTGATCAAACAGCGACCTTTCCTGAAAAATCATTAGTCTGTTTGTTAGCTATTGTTGTGGGGGGTTGATGTTTGGGTTGTGGGGGTCTCATTGGCTTTATATTTGCATGTTTTATGTGAATTCTTATATGAGTGTGTAGCTACGAGCGAGTGAGGTTGGTATGTGGATTAGTTATCTGTGTAAAATGGATTTGGTGCGGTATGTACTGTTGGTGTCTCACTGGTCGTTGGGGTATAGTTGATTTTTTGGGGGGGGGGTGTTTGTGCAGGTGGGATCGGGTGTGGGTTGTGTTGTGTTGTATTGTGTTGTGTTGTGCGTCACCTTTGTATTTGTATTTTGCTGATTTCTTCATTATGTTCAGATTATGGTGTCGGTTGAGATGTAGTTGAGGCCGAGGTGTGTTATGGTGGATGGTGTGTTGATCCAGTGTCTTTCCGTGGTCTGTAGGACTCTTTCAGCATTTCTCTTGTCTGTTTGTACGTATGTCTGTGTAGTCTATGGCTTCAATTTGTATGTCTCTGGTTGTGTGTTGGTTGTTCCTGAAGTGGTGTGTTGATTCGCGTGAGGTGTTGTGTTTCACATCTACTTTCATTTAGTCGTGTGTGGAGACTGCCTAGTGTTTGGCCAATTCCACTGCTCCTACATGTGTGTTTGCATTTAGTTGTGTGTGTTGTTCCAAGTGTGGTGCTAAGGAATTGGTGTCTTGTTGGAATGTTGGGGCATGTGGGACATTTTCTGTTCCAGCATTTTTTTGCGCAGTGAGGATTTTGTGTGGTTCGGTTTGTTGGTGTTGCCAATTCTTATATGTTTCTGGTTTTGGCTAGTTTGTTTCTGAGTGATGGATTCCTCTCTAGTTCAGTGGTTGTTCACTAGTCTTTGGATTGTTTTGTGGTGGTGGTGATATGTGGCTGTGCTGATAATATGTGTTGGGTTGATGTTCTGGATAAAGGTTGTGGTGGCATTTTTAATGTTTTGTCTACTTCCTTTTGGATGTCTTTCACGTTCACTTGGTGTATGTGTCTCCGGTGGTATTGTTGTTGGTGTATCTGGCTTGTTTTTGTGGGTGGCTGATGGATTTCTGTGTAGAGTTTTGTGTATATCTGTTTTGAGTTTGTCGAGGTATGGTCTTCTTCGGTTTCGGTACAAAGGACAGTCTCTTATTGAGGACCTCCTTTTCAGCTGTTGTGAATATTTTTTGCTCAGGTTGACTATTGTGTCTGTGGTGTTAGGTTGTTGAGTTCGTTGGTGTCTGGGTTTTCGTGGGCTTTTTGAGAATTCTTGACCAATTGACATGACCAATTAAAAACCAACTGATTTTCTGTTATGCGCAAGTGGGCTCATTGCAGGTATATACACAAGCTGAGATGGGACATGCAGGATGTCAAGTCGGTCAGTTCTCTTCTCTATTATTCTTCCTGCACCTAATGCGAAATGATCCTTCTGAAGCTTGGTGACTTACCTCCTCCTCCAGGTGTATTCTTAATTTGGGTCTGGCATTCACTGTTGTGTTAATTTGTGACAAAGTGGGCACATGAATGAACCCTGTTAAACTAAAACAGGATACTCTAGGCCACATCCTGACGACACTGCAGATTGCATATGCTCAAGACAGCCTTGTCAAAGGAGGTTCCATCAACGTCGAGTGAGATCAAGTAGTTGCCAAGGTATCTATGGGACACGATGCATCGTGCTGGCTCTAGAGGACAGCAGGAAAATGATGTGAGGAGGACGACAAGAGGAGTGGGTAGGAAGGGTTGGAATGCTGTTTGGGTGGGAGTGTGTTGTATGTTGCATTGGAGCATGTCCTACTTCCCCCATCTCCCCTCCTGCACTCAGATCTGGTGCGTGCTGGGTAAACAATGACTTTCACCATCACGGCACACCTTGAACCTGCTCTGTTGTGTCTGTGCCAACGTGGATGGTGTTCCACTCCAGACGTGTGTCAAGATTGCCAACGGCTTCTCCCTCTACTTTGCCATTCTGATGGGTGTAAGAGTTCCTTCCAGCTGTTTTGCATACAGTGAGGCCCCAGATTGTATCCTCCCTGGTGCCCCGGAACTCCAAAGCTGTAAGAAGTGCCCCTGATCAAACAGCGACCTTTCCTGAAAAGTCATTAGTCCATTTGTTAGCTGTTGATGTGTGGAGTGTTGGTGTTGGGGTTGTGGGGGTCTCGTTGGCTTTATATTTACATGCTTTATGTGGATTCTTATGAGTGTGTAGCTAGGAGCATCTGAGGTTGGTAGATGGATTAGTTATCTGTAAGATGGATTTGGTGAGTTATGTATTGTTGGTGTCTCACTGGTTGCTGTAGTAGAGTTGATTTCTTGGGGGGGGTGTTTGTGCAGGTGGGATCGAGTGTGGGTTGTGTTAACCCTAACCCTAACCCTAACCAAGCAACCAAGCAAACAACCAAGCAACCAAACAAGCAACCAACCAACCAACCAACAAAGCAACCAACCAAGCAACCAACCAAGCAACCATCCAACCATCTAACCAAGAAACCAACCAACCAACCGACCAACCAAACAAACAACCAAGAAACCAAACAACCAAGCAACCAACCAAGCAACCAACCAACCAACCAATCAACCAAACAACTAACAAAGCAACCAACAAAGCAACGAACCAACCAACCAACCAAGCAACCAACCAACCCACCAACCAGCCAACAAACCAACAAACCAACCAACCAACCAACCAACCAAGCAACCCACCGACAAACCAACAAACCAACCAAGCAACCAAGCAACCAACCAACCAACCAACCAACCAACCAACCAACCAACCAACCAGCCAACAAACCAACAAACCAACCAACCAACCAACCAACCAAGCAACCCACCGACAAACCAACAAACCAACCAAGCAACCAAGCAACCAAACAACCAACCAACCAAACAACCAACCAAACAACAAACAAACCAACCAAGCAACCAACAAAGAAACCAACCAACCAACCACGAAGCAACGTACTGGCTCAAGTGGACAGCAGGAAATGATGTGAGGGGGACGACAAGAGGAGTGGGTAGGAGGGGATGTAATGTTGTTTGGGTGGGAGGGGTGTTGTATGTTGCATTAGAGCATATCCTACTTGCCCCTTTTCCCTTCCTGCACTCAGATCTGGTGCTGGGTAAACACAGACTTCCGCCATCACGGCCCACCTTGGACCTACTCTGTTGTGTCTGTGCCAACGTGGATGGTCTTCCACTCCAGAAGTCTGTCAAGATTGTCAACGGCTTCTTTCTCTATACTGCCATTCTGATGGATGTAATTGCTCATTCCAGCTGTTTTGCGTAGTGAGGCCCCAGATTGTAGCTTGCCTGGTGCACTGGAACTGCAAAGCTGTAAGAAGTGCCCCTGATCAAACAGCGACCTTTACTGAAAAATCATTAGTCCATTTGTTAGCTGTTGTTGTGGGGGGGTTGGTGTTGCGGTTTTGGGGGTCTCGTTGGCTTTATATTTGCATGTTTTATGTGGATTCTTATATGAGTGTGTAGCTACGAGCGAGTGAGGTTGGTATGTGGATTAGTTATCTGTGTGAGATGGATTTGGTGTGGTAGATACTGTTGGTGTCTCGCTGGTCGTTGGGGTATAGTTGATTTTGGGGGGTGGTGTTTGTGCAGGTGGGATCGGGTGTGGGTTGTGTTGTGTTGTGTTGTGTTGTGCGTCTCCTTTCTATTTGTAGTTTGTTGACTTCTTCATTTTGTTCAGATTATGGTGTCGGTTGAGATGTAGTTGAGGCCAAGGGGTGTTATGGTGGATGGTGTGTTGATCCAGTGTTTTTCCGTGGTCTGTAGGACTCTTTCATCATTTCTCTTGTCTGTTTGTACATATGTCTGTGTGGTCTATGGCTTCAATTTGTATGTCTCTGGTTGTGTGTTGGTTGTTCCTTAAGTGGTATGTTGATTCACGTGAGGTGTTGTGTTTCACATCTACTTTCATTTAGTCGTGTGTGGAGACTGCCTAGTGTTTGGCCAAGATACTGTTTGTGGCATCTTTTGCAGGTGACTAGATAGACAATTCCACTGCTCCAACATGTGTGTTTGCATTTAGTTGTGTGTGTTGTTCCAAGTGTGGTGCTAAGGAATTGGTGTCTTGTTGGAATGTTGGGGCATGTGGGACATTTTTTGTTCCAGCATTTGTTTGCGCAGTGAGGTTTTAGTGTGGGTCGATTTGATGGTGTTGCCAATTCTTATATGTATCTGGTTTTGTCTAGTTTGTTTCTGAGTGATGGATTTCTCCTGTAGCACATTGTTATGTTTCTGGATAGTTCTGGGTTTCATTTTTGTATGGATTCCTCTCTAGTTCAGTGGTTGTTCACCAGTCTTTGGATTGTTTTGTGGTGGTGGTTATATGTGGCTGTGCTGATAATGGGTCTGTCAGACATTGGGTTTTATGTGTTTTCTTTAGGAAGTATATGTGTGGGGTTGATGTTCTGGATAAGGGTTGTGGTGGCATTTTTAATGTTTTGTCTACTTCCTTTTGGATGTCTTTCACGTTCACTTGGTGTATGTGTCTCCAGTGGTATTGTTGTTGGTGTGTCTGGCTTGTTTTTGTGGGTGGCTGATGGATTTCTGTGTAGAGTTTTGTGTATATCCGTTTTGAGTTTGTCGAGGTTGTGTATGATTTCTCTTGGTTTGGTCTTCTTCGGGTTCGGTACAAAGGACAGTCCCTTATTGAGGACCTCCTTTTCAGCTGTTGTGAGTCTTTTGTTGCTCAGGTTGACTATTGTGTCTGTGGTGTTAGGTTGTTTATTTTGTTGGTGTCTTGCTTTTTGGCAGGCTTGCGCCTTGGGGAATTCTTGACCAATTGACATGACCAATTAAAAACCAATTCATTTTCTGTTATACGCAAGTGGGTTCATAGCAGGTATATACATAAGCTGAGATGGGACATGCAGGATGTCAAGTCGGTCAGTTCTCTTCTCTCTTGTTTCTCCTGCACCTAATGCGAAATGATCCTTCTGAAGCTTGGTGACTTACCTCCTCCTCCAGGTGCATTCTTAATTTGGGTCTGGCATTCACTATTGTGTTAATTTGTGACAAACTAGGAACATGAATGAACCCTATTGAACTAAACCAGGATACTCTAGGCCACATCCTGACGACACTGCAGATTGCATATGGTCAAGATGGCCCTGTCAAAGGAGGGTCCATCATCGTCGAGTGAGATCAAGTAGTTGCCGAGGTACCTATGGGACACGATGCATCGTGCTGGCTCTAGAAAACAGCAGGAAATGATGTGAGCGGGACAACAAGAGGAGTGGGTAGGAAGGGTTGGAGTGCTGTTTGGGTGGGAGTGTGTTGAATCTTGCATTTCAGCATATCCTACTTCCTCCTTTTCCCCTCCTGCACTCAGATCTGGTGCTGGGTAAACAATGACTTCCACCATCACGGCACACCTTGGACCTGCTCTGTTGTGTCTGTGCCAATGTGGATGGTCTTCCACTCCAGTCATCTTGTCAAGATTGCCAACGGCTTCTCCCTCTACTTTGCCATTCTGATGGGTGTAAGAGTTCCCTCCAGCTGTTTACATTGAGGCCCCAGATTGTAGCCTCCCTTGTGCCCTGGAACTCCAAAGCTGTAAGAAGTGCCCCTGATCAAACAGCGACCTTTCCTGTAACGTCATTAGTCCGTTTGTTAGCTGTTGTTGTGGAGGGTTGGTGTCGAGGTTGTGAGGGTCTCGTTGGTTTTATGTTTGCATGTTTTATGTGGACTCTTATGAGTGTGTAGCTAGGAGCATCTGAGGTTGGTAGGTGGATTAGTTATCTGTAAGATGGATTTGGTGTGTTAGGTATTGTTGGTGTCTCCCTGGTCGCTGAAGTAGGGTTGCTTTTCGGGATGGGTTTCATGCAGGTGGGATTGGTGCTTAGGAATTGGTGTCTTGTTGGAATATTGGGGCATGTGGGGCATTTTCTGTTCCAGCATTTGTTTGTGCAGTGAGGTTTTAGTGTGGGTCGGTTTGTTGGTGTTATCAATTCTTGTATGTATCTGGTTTTGGCTAGTTTCTTTCGCAGTGGTGGATTTCTCCTGTAGCACATTGTTATGTTTCGGGGTAGTTCTGGGTTTCCTTTTTGTTTGGTCCAGAATCTAGTCCAGTGCTTGTTCACCAATCTTTGGATTGTTTTGTGGTAAGCCACACCTCCCGGTCCACGTCCGTTACCCTGGGATCATTTGCGCGCAGCAAATGATGCTGAGAGAGGTGTACCATGCAGAAACGACAACTGTAGCTGCTTTAAAATCACACAGATGCTCCTAGCCCCACAAAGATACAAACTTTTGTGCACGCTATGTGCTGTAGTACATATGGTGCATGATCTACAGAGGATCAGTCTTTGAAATCTTGTGAAACCGTTGAAATCCACTGAATTCTATGAAATCCCGTGAAATCCATGAAATCTTGTGAAATCTGAGATTTTGAAATCCATACAGTATTTTGGACAGTGAGTGACCCCTCGTTTTTTTGTGTGATGGTGTATCATTTGCTTGAAGTTGTGTTCATCAGTGTTGGTGGTTCTGTATCTATGTTTCACGATGACTACTCCTACCGTTGACTACTCCTTTGTGGGTCCCGGGAGGGCGGAAGGAATCTACTGAGACACATAGTTGTTTGTTTGTGGTTTCATGCAGCTAGCTATGATTTTACTTTGAGTTTGTGCGTTTGTTGATGGTACCGTATATCCTCTAATTTTTTGTCTGGGCAAGGTTCTGAGAAGACGCATACTGGTATAGTCCTTTGTCCATCGTGAACAGCTTGCAAACAAAGACAAAAAACAATAAATTGACGTCATAATAACCAGTTGTGTATGATTTCTCTTGGTTTGGCCTTTTTCGGGTTCGGTACAAAGGACAGTCCCATATTGAGGACCTCCTTTTCAGCTGTTGAGAGTCTTTTGTTGCTCAGGTTGACTATTGTGTCTGTGGTGTTAGGTTGTTGAGTTCGTTGGTATCTGGCTTTGTGGCGGGCTCGCGCCTTGGAGAATTCTTGACCAATTGACATGACCAATTGAAAACCACTTGATCTGTTATACGCAAGTGGGCTCATAGCAGGTATATACATAAGCTCAGATTGGGCATGCCGCATGTCAAGTCAGTCAGTTCTCTTCTCTCTTGTTTCTCCTTCACCGAATGCAAAATGATCTTTCTGAAGCTTGGCGATTGACCTCCTTCTCCAGGTGTATTCTTAATTTGGGTCTTGCATTTACTATTGTGTTAATTTGTAAGAAACTGGGGACATGAATGAACCCTCTAGAACCAACTTAACTGCAGTCAAAGTGGCTTGATAGCTAGCTGTCATGTGTGCCGCTGTCCACTAGCTCAGTGTTCCTGATCTGCTTCATAGCTCCTGCATTCTCAGCACCAGTCTCCAATGGGATGGTAAGCTCAACCAAGTGGACCGAGGAGGCATTCCAGCTAACAATTTCTGGCCTTTCGTGGGTGATAGCAATGGTCTGGGGAAAGGTGTATCGGTTCTTGAGAGGGTACACTCTAATTCTGCTTATGATTGCTATTTTTATTTCTTCATTAGTTTCTTTTTCTTTTTAACGTTGATGGACCCTGGAATGCAAGCAGAATACTCTAGGCCACATCCTGATAGCACTGCAGATTGCATACGCTCATGATGATCTTGTCAAAGGAGGGTCCATCAGTGTCGAGTGAGATCAATTAGTTGCCAAGGTACCTATGGGACACGATGCAACGTACTGGCTCAAGTGGACAGCAGGAAATGATGTGAGGGGGAGGGCAAGTGATGTGGGTGGGAGGGGATGGAATGTCGTTTGGGTGGGAGTGTGTGTTGTGTGCTGCATTGGAGTATATCCTACTTCCCCCTCTTCCTCTCCTGCACTCAGATCTGGTGCTGGGTCAACAAATACTTCCACCATCACGACACGCCCTGGACCTGCTCTGTTGTGTCTGTGCCAACGTGGATGGTGTTCCACTCCAGACGTCTGTGAGATGGATTTGGTGCGTTAGGTATTGTTGGTGTCTCGCTGGTCATTGGGTTAGAGTTGATGGGTGGTGTTTGTGCAGGTGGGATCGAGTGTGGGTTGTATCGTGTTGTGTTGTGTTGTGCGTCTCCTTTGTATTTGGATTTTGTTGGTTTGATTCGGATTATGGTGTCGGTTGAGATGTAGTTGAGAACGAGGGGTGTTATGGTGGATGGTGTGTTGGTCCAGTGTGTTTCCTTGGTCTGTAGGTCATTTTCGGCATTTCTCTTGTCTGTTTGTATGTCTGTGTGGTCTACGTCTTCAATTTGTATGTCTCTGGTTGTGTGTTGTTTGTTCCTGAAGTGGTATGTTGATTCGAGAGAGGTGTTGCATTTCACATCTGCTTTCATTTTCTTTTAGTTGTGTGTGTAGACTGCCTAGTGTTTGGCCCACATACTGTTTGTGGCACCTTTTGCAGGTAACTAGGTAGACAAATCTGTGCTCCTACGTACATGTGTAGCTGCATTTTATTGTGTGTGTTGTTAAGTGTGGTGCTTAGGAATTGGTGTCTTGTTGGAATGTTGGGGCATGTGGGGCATTTTCTGTTCAAGCATTTGTTTGTGCAGTGATGGTTCAGTGTGGGTCCGTTTGTTGGTGTTGCCATTTTCTGTATGTATCTAGTTTTGGCTAATTTGTTTCTTGAAATGATTTTACTAGCAGAGTTGCAGCTGCTGAAGATTGGTTTGTCAGACACGGGGGGTTTTGTGTGTTTTCTCTAGGAAGTACACGTGTGGTGTTCTGTATTGTGTGGTGATATCAAAAAATTGTGTAGTGTTCAGTTTATTTTGTTTGTTTTGAGACAATTCCTTCTGTACTTTGTTGATGTTCTGGATAAGGGTTGTGGTGTGATCAATGTTCATTCTTATGTAGGTTGTCGTGTCTTTGATATGGTCAAGTCCTATTTGTGTCTAAGTGTCCCTGTCCTGGATGACGATTGTGGAGCCTTTGTCCACTTTGTTTATGATGGTATCATCGATGATGAGCTTTTTCAGGGCTTGTCTTTGTTTATGTGTTAGGTTGTCTTTGGGTTTCAGTGGCATTTGTAATGTTATGTCTACTTCCTCTTTGATGTCTTCCACTATGTTTTTTGTTTCTGTGTCTATGTCATCTCCCTTGTTTCTCCTGCACTGAATGCAAAATGATCCTAGCGACTGACCTCCTTCTCCAGGTGTATTCTTAATTTGGGTCTGGCATTCACTATTGTGTGAATTTGTGAGAAACAGGGGACATGAATGAACCCTCTTGAACTAAACTGAATGGTGGTGAGAGAGGCTTGGTAGCCGTTCTGTGCACAGCTGTCCACTATGTCAGCATACTTGCATTGAGAATGCAGGAGCTTGGAAGGAGACCATGACCACTCCAGTTGTGTTTGTATCAAGTAAGGACCACCTTGTAGCCTCCCTGGTGCCCCAGAACACTCAGAAGAAGTTGAAAGTTCTCCAGATCAAGCAGTGACCTTCCCCGAGAAGATTGTCCTGTCACAAGCTTCCCACCGCCAATGTGGATGGTCTTCCACTCCAGAAGTCTGTCAAGATTGCCAACGGCTTCTCCCTCTACTTTGCCATTCTGATGGGTGTAAGAGTTCACTCCAGCTGTTTTGCATACAGTGTGGTCCCAGATTATAGCCTCCCTGGTGCCCAGAAACTCCAAAGCAGTTGGAAGTGACCCTGATCAAACAGAGACCTTTCCTGAAAAGTCATTAGTCCATTTGTTAGCTGTTGTTGTGGGGGGTTGGGGTTGGGGTTGTGGGGGTCTCATTGGCTTTATGCTTGCATGTTTTATGTGGACCCTTATGAGTGTGTAGCTACAATTGTGTGAGGTTAGTAGGTGGATTAGTTATCTGTAAGATGGATTTGGTGCGGTAGGTATTGTTGGTGTCTCACTGGTCGTTGGGGTATAGTTGATTTTGGGGCGGGGGTGTTTGTGCAGGTGGGATCGGGTGTGGGTTGTGTTGTGTTGTATTGTATTGTATTATGAGTCTCCTGTGTGTTTGGATATTGTTGGTTTCTTCATTTGATTCGGATTATGGTGTCGGTTGAGATGTAGTTGAGACCGAAGGGTGTTATGGTGGATGGTGTGTTGATCCAGTGTCTTTACGTGGTCTGTAAGTCTCTTTCGGCATTTCTCTTGTCTGTGTGGTCTATGGCTTCAATTTGTATGTCTCTGGTTGTGTGTTGGTTGTTCCAGATGTGGTATGTTGATTTGCCTGATGTGTTGTGTTTCTCTTCTGCTTTTATTTTCTTTTAGTTGTATGTGTAGACTGCTTAGTGTTTGGCCGAGATACTGTTTGTGGCATCTTTTGCAGGTGACTAGATAGACAATTGTGGTGCTTCTACATTTGTAGTTGCATTTAGTTGTGCGTGTTGTTCCAAGGTGGTGCTTAGGAATTGGTGTCTTGTTGGAATGTTGGGGCATGTGGGGCTTTTCTGTTCAAGCATTGTTTGTGCAGTGAGGTTTTAGTGTGGGTCCGTTTGTTGGTGTTGCCAATTCTTGTATGTATCTGGTTTTGGCTAGTTTGTTTCTGAGTGATGGATTTCTCCTGTAGCACATTGTTATGTATCGGGGTAGTTCTGGGTTTCCTTTTTGTTTGGTTCGCAATCTAGTCCAGTCCTTGTTCAGCAGTCTTTGGATTGTTTTGTGGTGGTGGTTATATGTGGTTGTGAGTCTTATTTTTTTGCAGGCTGGCTGGCTGTGATTTGTTGTTCATTGTACTTTTATGTCTGCTTGTGTCCCGTTGATGGAACTTGATTTGTATGTGTTGATTGATAATGTGTTTGAGGTTGTACATGAATGTCTGCCACTCACCAGTTATCTTTGTACAGTTTACAGTGTAAGCAGCATATTGACTGCACCATGCCTCTTTCCCAGGAGGAATGGCCTCAGGAAGGGCAAGGTACCTGTGTCCAACTGCAAGTGTTGCCGCTGTGTACCAACAATGTACCTGGAAAGACTTTCAGCTAAGCAAGAACAATAACCAAATGTTTGGCTGTATGCTTGTTTTGCATGTAGTGTGCCGTCATCATGGGGGATGCTTGTGTAAGGGAGCTGACGTCAAAGGTTGCAAGTATTGTGTTTTTGGTGATTTGTAATGATTCAATGAACAGTACAAAGTCTTTGGTGTCTTTGATGTATGAAGGTAGTTGTTTTACTGCTGGTTGGTGGTATGTGTCAAGGAATCTTGAAATGTTTTCAGTGGCAGAGTTGCAGCTGCTGGCAATGGGTCTGTCAGACATGGGGTTTTGTGTGTTTTCTTTAGGAAGTATATGTTGGTGTTGATGCTCTGGATAAGGGTTGTGGTAGGATCAATGTTCGGGTTCTGTAGGTTGTCATATCTTTGAGGTAAGTGTCCCTTTTATGGATGACGATTGTGGAGCCTTTGTCCACTTTATGATGATGGTATCGTCGATGATAAGCTTTTTCAGGGCTTGTCTTTGTTTGTATTTTAGGTTGTCTTTGGGCTTCAGTGGCATTAATGCTTTGTCTACTTAACTTTAATGTCTTTCACTTTCACTTTGTGTATGTGGCTCCGGTGGTATGGTTGGTGTGGTGTTGGCATGTGGGGCATTTTCTGTTCAAGCATTTGTTTGTGCAGTAAGGTTTTAGTGTGGGTCGATTTGTTGGTGTTACCAATTCTGGTATGTATCTGGATTTGGCTAGTTTGTTTCTGAGTGATGGTTTTCTCCTGTAGCACATTGTTATGTTTCAGGGTAGTTCTGGGGTTTTCCTTTTTGTTTGGTTCGGAATCTAGTCCAGTGCTTGTTCACCAGTCCTTGGATTGTTCTGTGGTGGTGGTTATATGTGGTTGTGAGTCTTGTTTATTGTGGGGAGGGCTGGTTGTGGTTTGTTGTTTCATTGTACTTTATGTGTGCTTGTGTCTCATTTGTGGAACTTGATTTGTTTGTGTTGATTGATAGTGTGTTTGGGATAGCCTGTTTCTCTCAGTTTTTTAGTTTCATGGTGTATCATTTGTTTGAAGTAGTGTTCATCAGTTTTGGTGGTTCTGTATCCATACTCTCCATCACATTTGTCTCAGTGTGGTTTTGAGGCTCTCCTTGGTTTTGTGGACAAAGAGTGTCAATAGTTGTCTGTCCTTGTCGAACAGTGTGCAGTTCTTCATTTCATGTGTGATTTCTGTATTGATTTGGGCAGAGTTCTCATCCATTCTTTTGACAAGTTCTCTCTTGGTTTTGATAGCAGCCAAGAGCAGGAGAGTGCCACCTCTTCTCTGCTTCCCACCACGCGTGACTTCCAACAGGGCACACTTTTGACCTGCATTGTTGTGTGTGTGCCAATGCAGATGTTCTTCCACTCCAGAAATGCTGTCAAGATTGCCATCAGTTCCTCTCTCTTTTTTGCCACCCTGATGGGTGAAAGAATTCACTCCAGCTGTTTTTGCATACAGTTGAGGAACAGGTTGTAGCCTGCCTAGTGCCCCAGAGCTCTCAGAAGTTGTTGGAAGTGAACCAGATCAAACAGTGACCTTTCTTGAAAGTGATTGTATTGCTAGAATGTCCTTTGTGCAGCTACCCCACAACCAACATTCCTGACAGTCTCTAAGTATTGCTGGTTTGGAGTTTTCAGTTTTTGGCTTGATTCTGCATGCAGCCACCGTTACATCTCTAAATCAAGATCACTCTTTAGCTGGTCTGCCCCTGTGTGGTATTCTATAAGGTGCATACGTAAGTCTGTCCATTGTACCCACTGCTTCTGAAATGTTGATTTCACATTATGTAGAAGGTGTTTATGAGTCTGACAGCTACATGGTGGTGTTCCAACCTGGAGAGACTTCTGCCGAGCTGAGGATTCCCATACTGGATGACTCACTGGGATTGGCGGGAACTGAGGACTTCTTTGCAACTCTCAGCATTCCTGCTTCATCTGTGCATCTAGGTGTGTCAGCAGGCTCAGTTGACAGTGTCACTGTGAGCATCCTGGATGATGACAATGTGACTGTGGAGTTTAGCATGACAGAGTCTGAAGTTTCTGAGAGTGCTGTTCGGGTGGCCCTCTATATATCAAGTGACACTCCTGGAGCAGTCAACTACACCTTGCTGGTGTACCTCAGCAATTGAACAGCTAAGGGTGAGTACAGTACATACATGAGTGCATACACTTTGAATGCTTAGCCTTTTTCTTGAAAACAGAACCTGAGAAATGCCTTCAAGTTGCTTACTTGACAGTTAGGAACGCCGCTTACAATTTCGTTGTAATTACCATTATATGTACTTTATTTCATTTGGCAGCTACATAGTATATGTACAGTACATACATGCATACGTATGCGTAACACAGAACTAAGGTCATTCTTGTACGAACCTTCTTTTAACAGCAACGTATGTATGGCTGTATGTGCATACGTACTAGCTCTAGTTACGTAACTCTGTAACCTTCTTGCCAATTTCTCTTGCACTTATTATATTCCATACCAAACACCATGATGTGTGTGCTAGCAGTTCATCGTCAAGCTATGCTTTCATGGCTATATGAAAACTACCCACGTTTTGGCCGGAACTTCTATTACCTGATCAATAACAGCAGTGCCATTTCCAAACATCCAGATCTGAACGAGGACATTTTCAGGCTTAACCCTCCTTAGCATCAAGCCAAATCTCCTCTCAATGACCAGTCCCAGGTATTAGGAAATGAGCACTCTCTTGACTTTACGCATATCGCTATCCCTCTATACGTAACTGTACTATCCTTGCTCTCTTACAACAATACTTTTAGGGATCCAAGTATGTACAGTATATGCAGTGGCTATGTCACAGTATCACTACTGGTACTTGGTCAGGTGTTGGTTGAGTTCATTGTTGTGATTGACATCACTGGTGGAACTGCTACGGGTGAGTGAAATGCCACTTGTGAAACATAACTTGACACAGCAAATGAGTATAGCTTTAAGAATGTGTCATGGAGATTATTCTGTTTTTTTTTTTTTTCAAAAGACTCATATTACGTATTTTTCCTGACTATGTGGGACAGATGTTAAATGTGACAATTCCAGCTACTCTGTGTCTGAGGGAGCGGGTGAAGTGGTTCTCATCCTGACAACCAATGGGAGCTCAGCAGTCAACTGTACAGTGGTGGTGGATTTAGTGGACGGGAGTGCCACAGGTAAGCACAGCATAAAACTATCTTGTGAATGCTGTAAACCAACTGAATTGTAAGTGGACTTGTTGCTGGTCGCAGCTGCGATACTAGCCATGTGGGATGGACAATCACTGTGTACTTCAGCAATCGCTTGAGATGACTAATTGCATCTACATACATACGTGCATACATGTGAAATCATAGTTGTATATGTACATGTATGTGAAAGATCTCAATAAGATGAATTGGTTGAAAACTACTGTCTCCCTCTTCTTAAACTGCAGTCATATCTCCTTTCATTGCTCCAGGGGTGCTTCCAGGGATGTTCTTGTCAGTAGGTTACCATCCATTAATTTCAGCAGAGAATGGAGTCCACTGTTTGTCAGTGATTTACGCAGTGGCATTGCGTGTAGGCTGACTAACCTGTACGCTTGTGTTGAAGGATGAAAATTAGAATGCATACATGACATGCAGCTACTTCACAACCAAATTCCTGATAGTGTCTTACTTAAGTAATATTAGTTTGAAGTTTTTAGGTTTTGACTTACGTAGTTCTGCATCTGTTGTAACTCTGAATCAAAATCATTGTCTTTAGCCCTCCGCGGCCCCCTTAGCATCTGCTGTAACTCACAATTCAGATCTGTCTAGCTGGTTTACCTGTACATACGTATGTGTAGTCTGTATATTGTGTAGTCTACTAGAAGTAATAGGGCAACAGTGTAATCTTACGTAGTTACAGAGTACTTCAACTCAGTATTGGCATATTATTTACTGCTCTAAACTGAGGATGCATGGGCCTCTGTCTAGTCGACGCAAAATATAACTATTGTACACGTTGCCTCTTACTGTATATCTCAACTTCACATTATGTTCTTCAAAAGGTCATTATGAGTCTGACAGCTACCTGGTCGTGTTCTAACTGGGAGAGACTTCTGCTGAGCTGAGGATTCCCATACCGGATGACTCACTGGGGTGGAGGGAACTGAGGACTTCATAGCTGTCTTGTCGCTGTTGTTCTCGAATGTGTCAGTAACTCTCGGCAGTACAGATGTAGCTGCCGTTTTCATTAGTGATGATGAGATATTTGTAGAGTTCACACCTGTCAACTACATGTCCATGACTGCGAAAGAGTGGTCATTCTGAAAATAAGTTCTTCAGATGTTGGTGCACTGAATTATTCAGTGGAAGTTGATTTATTGCCAGGAACTGCCCAAAGTAAGTGCATTATGAGGACTATGTACTTGGTTTTAAATTTCTAATGGAGAGAGCATGCTGAGCTCTGTGCCATTCTGCTTGTGTTGCATCAAGTGTCCGTGTTCACTTCAATCTCACAGGTCTTGACTATTCTTCACAACAGTACACGGCCTTCTTTGCTACTGGAGAGACATCAGCACAAGTAGCAGTGGCTGTTTTTGATGATAATGTGACAGAAGGGGTGACAATTTCACTCCTGTTCTAAAGCAAGCCTCTCACCAGTGCAAGCAGGATGCTCTTGGCCACATTTATGTTGCATCATCCTCCAAGTCTGTATTGCATTGGAGTATATCCTAGTCCTTCATCTTCCCCTCTGTACTCAGATCTCTTCCTCTTCTCAAACTGCAGGTGTACCACCTTTCATTCCTTCTAGTACTTATCACTAATACGTTAATTTCACTGATCACAAGTAAGGTTATCTTTGTCCTGCTGCAGGTATGTTTCAGAATAGCAATATGTCAGGGATACTCTTGACAATAGGTAAGTCAATGCTTATGCAACCATCAACCTACATATGTAGTCCGCCTCCGTTGTGTACTACGTATGCAGAAATGCAATTTCTATATGGACGTACATGCAGTCAGTATAGTACAGTTCATAGCAGCGACACAGCAGTCAATGGTGTGAGTGTTACTGTTTTACTGACTTTGCATCCACTGTTTTATTGTGCTTGAGTTTGACAGCTACTCGGTAGTGTCCCAACCTGGAGGCACTTCTGCTGAACTGAGGATCCCCATACTGGATGACTCACTGAGGACTTCACAGCTGTCTTGTCACTGTTGTTCTCGAATGCGTCAGTAACTCCCGGCAGTACAGATGTACCTGCCGTTTTCATTAATGATGAGATATTTGTAGAGTTCACACCTGTCCATGACTGCGAAAGAGTGGTCATTCTGAAAATAAGTTCTTTAGATGTTGGTGCACTGAATTATTCAGTGGAAGTTGATTTATTGCCAGGAACTGCCCAAAGTAAGTGCATTATGAGGTTTATGTACGTGGTTTTAAACTTTTAATAAAGAGCATGCTGACCTTTGTGCCATTCTGCTGGTGTTGCATCTAGTGTCTGTGTTTCACTTCAATCTCACAGGTCATGATTATTCTTCACAACAGTACACAGCCTTCTTTGATACTGGAGAGACATCAGCACAAGTAGCAGTGGCTGTTTTGTTGCATAACACTTACTGACAATGCATAACACTTACTGACAGTGGCTGTTTTTGATGATAATGTGACAGAAGGGGGTGACAATTTCACTGCTGTTCCTAACATCAGTGAATACGAGTTTCTAGGTGTGATACTGAGACGAAATGGGTCTACAGCCATTGTTTACATTGAGGACAATGGTGAGTCAAAGTGTTCACCCCTTACAGTTGTGTACACAACACATTGCTAGTGCTGGGCATGCTGGTTGTCCATGCCTTGTACGTGTTCCAGGTGCTATTCTGAGACAAGGTGCTCTCTCTTTTTCATTTCTAGTGTGTCCAGCTGAAGTTGTTACTGTGAGGCTTCCCAACTCGATTGTCTATATATGCCAATAGAGAATTTTAGATCAGCGGTGTTACGTTGACTGTTGACGTCATAAATCGTCACATGACACCCTCCGCGGGTAACATACACGGTGAAATCTTAACGTTTTATAGGCCTGGAACCATGTTTCACCGTAAGCGTATTCCGGTGGGTTCTTTCTTAGTCCAGAGGTTTCTTATCAACGTTTCATGACTTTACAGGTTTAGTTTGATATCTTTAGTGTCCGAATGCGAAGGTTAGAGTTTCCAAGTCAGCTTCGATCGTAACCTCTATCCATATCACTCGGATCACTTCTATGTTGGGTATCACTATCAAGAGCGGAGAGAGAGAGCAGCTACCCAAATCTAGGAAACACATCTCTGAAACGCCATTTTGTCGAACGTTTACGCTGATCTAAAGTTTCACTACTGTCTCTCACGGTGAACTTGGACGTCATTCTCAGGTCACATGACCTTTTAATGTTCACCGTAAATGTTCACCGTAAATGTTAATCTAAAACTCTCTAATATCTCTTGGCCCACTGCTTCACCTGGGCTGTCAGCTCTTCCTTCTCCCTGTCACACTATCGACAGCACAGCACTTGCATACAGGAGATGCTTGTCTGATGGGACGTGGCTCACATCAAGTGTTAGCGAATGTGTCCTGACGGTTGACTCCAGTGTGTGTGCCCTGGTAAGTGAAGGAGCACCATAATTGTGTAATGCAGTGAAGGCTTGTAATTCTCAAAGATTATTATTATTATTATTATTCAACCAGGCTTTTGTCTCCTATGCAGGAGGTAGCCGCTAATACACATGACAACATAATGACTGATGAATGGGTAATATTGTCAGCATAGTAATTACATACTATAAATGGGGTATAGTACTTCAATTTAAAAGTCCATACAGCCTATTTAAAATTATCATCCCATCTCTTCCTTGGGCGTCCTCTTGGTCTTTTCCCAACTACATCACCCTCATACACCTGCTTCACCAGTCTACTGCCATCCATTCTCTCTAGCTTCTCCTTCCACCTCATCTGCCTGTCCTTCATCATGTCCACCACCGCCACTTGTCCTATGGACTGACGGATGTCCTCATTCTTCATCCTGTCTAGCCTTGAAACACCCTCTATTCTTCGCAAACACATCATTTCACAAGCTTGCAACCTACTTTCATGTCTCTTTTGCACTGTCCACGTTTCGCAGCCATACAGAAGAGTAGGCACTACCATCGCATTAAAGACCCGCAGTTTCGTTTCCTTCTTTAACTCCCTCCGCTCTAATACTTCCTTCCTCATCGCTCCCACCACCCTCGTCGCGGCACCTAATCGTTGTTCAATATCCTCCTCACTCGACCCATCAGCACTGATACTTGACCCAAGATACTTTAAACTCTGCACCTCTTCAATCTTCTCACCGTCAATTGTCACACTGCATCCCTCTTCTACTCTGCTTACAACCATCACCTTAGTTTTCCCCAAATGCATCTTCATCTCCCACTTATCCATAGCTGCCTTTAACACTTCAAGGTTCCTCTGTATGTCCTCCTTCCTCTCCGTGACCATTACAATATCATCAGCAAAAAGTAACACCTGTACCTTTGTGTTAGATAACTGCACTCCCCCTACAAATTCGTCCATTGCCTCCCTAATTATTCTATCTATGTACAAGTTAAACAACCATGGTGACATCACACACCCTTGCCGAACACCTTGATAAATAGGGAACCATCTTGAGAGTTTGCCATTGACCCGTACACATGCTTTACTCGCCCTGTAAAATGACTGAATAGCCCTCAGTAAGTGTCCACCTAGTTTATACCTCACCAATAATCCAGCAAAATACTCTCGCCAACGTTCCAGAATACCATGTTCATCCCCAATCACTTGACCGTCAGCAGCACACACTTTGTCAAGCTCTTCTCTGTTTCTCCCAGATGTCCTAACTCGATTCCAGAACCTATGTTGATTTTTCTGGAAATCATTTTGTAGGGACTTTCCCAACTCCACCCATTCTTCATTTTGTGCTTGTCTTATTACTCTCCTTGCATTTTTCTTAGCTGTTTGATATACTTCTTTAGCTTCCACTGTCTTCTGCTGCAACCATCTCAGATATGCTACCTTCTTTTGTTTCACAGCTTCTTTTACGTTATCATTCCACCACTTTGTTCTCTTCCTACATCCCTTAGACCGTCTTACCCCACATACCTCTACTGCCGCACCAAACACACCCTCCTTAAACTCCAACCACACATCTTCCACACTCACTCCTGCCTCCTGAGCAACCTCATCTCTACTTAATCCCAGCTCATTCATCTTCACTAACAGTTTCTCTTGGAACTTCATTCTAAGAGAAACTGTTAGTGAAGATGAATGAGCTGGGATTAAGTAGTAATTCTCAAAGTTGTAATTCTCAAAGATATGTTGTCAATTTGTATCTACGTATTTGATGTATGCCATGG